>CM046360.1:1897989-2000812 GCA_025436335.1 Bursaphelenchus mucronatus
ACGACGCTCTGGCTAGCCGTCGCGATGGCCTTCCTCCGCCGCATGACCCTGCACACAACAACGCTGCACTCACAATGCAACGGAGCCGGTTGGCCACCAAGACTCTGATTGTGTCTTCGTGTGATGCTGTTCAGTCTGCCGACGCTATTGGTCCATCGCATAGTCCAATACGAAGCGATGTGTGGCCCCGAGGCCGAGTTGTTCGCAGTTCTATGCCGACAATTATACGGAGACAATTTATACGCTGGCGGTAAGGGAAATTGGAAAAAAATTAACAAAATTTGTCCACCATCGCAAAGCTAGGCGCGTTAACACGTCTTGACATGTCTGCACAAGGAAAAACCTTGTCGCATCTCTTCAGTCGGCGACAAAGCAAACTGCACAGTGCGCCGGAACCATGCACAGTGCAAAACAAACTTTCCGAAAAATTGCACTGTGCGTTTTTCATTCGCACCGTGCCAATTGTTTGTCGCGCCAAGCCACGCACAGTGCAAAACAAACTCTCCGGAAAGTGCAGTCGCTTATGTCGCGCGATAAAACTGCACAGTGCGTTTTTCATCCGCACCGTGCCGATTGTTTGTCGCGCAAAGCCACGCACAGTGCAAAACAAAGTTTCCGAAAAAATTGCACAGTGCGGTTTTTATCTGCACCGTGCCGATTTTTCGTCGCGCAAAATCATCTTGCGATGCCGACCGCACGGTGCAAAGACATGTCAAGACCTTTCGACCCGCCTATCGCTGTGTTCAGCAACTTCTGCATGTGGTATATAATGGATAAATGCGGAACGTCAGCCAGAATCAGCTGATCTTTCCGCTACAGCTCCTTCATAATTTTCTCATCCAAACTTTTGCTTCAGATAGCCCCCACAGCGATGCACAACGGGTGTAGGTGGTTTAAGGCGAATCTCTGGTTAACGGGTACCCTATTCAAGGTGATTCCCTGCATTCTGCTCATCATTCTGATCAGCTCGCTGCTGCTGAAGCTCAAGAACGCCGAGCAGAAGCGGCGGCTTCTGCTGCTGAATGGCGGCGTCGGGAATGACACGAACAAGCGAATTACCTCAGACAAAACGACCGTAATGCTGCTGGCGATCCTGGCCGTCTTCCTGTTCACCGAGTTCCCGCAGGGCATCCTGTCGATTTTGAGTGCGGTTTACACGAACGATGTCCACAACATGATCTACTTCATGCTGGGCGACGTGCTCGACTTGTTGTCGTTGGTGAATAGCTCGGTCAACTTTGTTTTGTACTGCCTCATGTCATCAAGGTAAAGCAGTGTTTGATATATATATTACTAGTCCGTCTGTAAAGTCGCTGGAGAGATTTTGGCGACATGCACTGTGCAAAAACAAAAGTTCCCTTTGCACTGTGCAATTTCTTGGTCTTTGCACCGTGCAATAGGCTTTTTTTGGCTGTCGCTCGCATCATAACCTTTTTTGCACAGTGCATGTCGCCAAAATCACTCCAGCGACTTTGCGACCGAACTGGAATTTATTATGTAAACTTTAATTTTCATTCCTTTTTTGATTTGTCATCATTTTTTGAAAACTAAAAAAAATTCAGATATCGCCACACATTTTGCACAACAATCCTACCGCTGGCGTGGCTTCGTTGCAGCGGACTTCGAAGCCAAACGCAGCCAAATGTGGCCGTCTTCACGAACACAGACATCCCCTCCCGGATGAACAATGTGGAAGTGTGTTTGACTCCGGATGGAAGGAGAAAGTAAGCTTTGTTTGGAATTTTGAGGGCATGCAGTGCCTGGGGGACTGATCGATAACTGAAAAGTCTAGCTTGATCTTTGCTTCGGCAGCCAAGAGATTGAACGAGCTTTGCGGCCGAGAGAGTGCGCGAAGCGGGGAGCGCGGTCAGAGAAAAGACGCCTTTTGGCTATAATTACGTCAGTTTCGCGAGAAAAAAAAATATTTTTTGTGAAAACATTACCTTATACGGTAGAAATAGGTATAAAACATATTATGCACGAAATCGCAAAAAATTCTCAAATTTTCACCAATTTTTTGGTAAAAAATCTCAGTTTTTTTTTTCCAAAATGAGTCCCAATAAAGGGCCTGGACAGATACCTTTGAATTGCGCGTTTTACGGCAGTAGGCATGTATTAGAAAGCATGTAGAATGTCACCATTATTTTTTTCCGTTGTTATTGGTACAGTAGACCAAGAAACTTTTTGGACATTTCGTTTTACGCCGTAAAAAGTAGCTGTGCTGTCAAAAGTAGCTGTGCTGTCCATTTAAATACGATAGGTCTAAGTGCGGGAAAACGGAACTGACAAGGGAAGTAGTAGGCCGTCCGTAAAATTGCTGGAGTGATTTCCGCGACATGTACCGTAACAGAAAAAAAATTTGACATAAAAATCTCGGTTGTTTCTGCAAAGTGCGGGCTAAGAATGCAAACGTCTTTCCTTGAAAAATCTAAACCTTGCACATACCGCAACCGGCCATTATATGTTTGGTTCATTTCAGATCCAGTCCGGCGTTCCGCACGGTGCGTGAGCCGCTGATCCCGCAAGCCCGACTGCCTTTGTCCGCGCGTGCCTCTCGAGGATGACCTTAACTTATATACACTTGTTCTACGCCATGTCCAGCACATGTCCCCCCTCTCATCCCATCAGCATTTCATTTCAATTGTGATACTCTTTTTTCGTTTTGTTTTCGAATTTTATTTATCCAATTACAATGTAATTGCAACGGTTATTACCAATATAAAAAAAAGTTGGTTAACAAGTGGTTCTTACACATGATTGAGTTGTACACGGCGGCAAGGAATGGGTGGGGATTAGAAAACGTTTAATTTATGCGAACAAAACGCCTCGCATTGCTCCTTCGTACTCAGAATCAGCTCGTCGGGATCGTATTCCTCCGGACAGTAGCCGTACGGATAGGACTCGCAACGACCGTTGACGGCGACCCATCGAACCGTGTAGTGGGACGGCTTCATCGTCTTTTTGCACATGGGATTGAACGGCAGAATGTGGCCGCAAACCTCGGGGTTCTTAAACTCTGAAACGAGATTTTTTGATGATATATCGGTATTCCCACACTTGTCGCCGCCGCACACTGAATTTCACCCGCTTCGCACAGTGCAATCCCCAAAAAGGGCTTTTGCACGGTGAAGATTCCAGCCTCCGACGCAGCGACGCAGTTGAAACTTGCTTATGTAGCTGCACGGTGCAAAAACCAACAAAAATTCAAATGCACCGTGCAAAATCGAGGTTTTTTGTGCACGGTGCGGAAAGCAACAAAATGTCCATGCACTTTGTGAAAATACTAATAGTCCGTCCGTAAAGTTGCTGGAGGGATTTTTGCAACATGCACTGTGCGAAACTGCCCAGGGGCGAGAGACATGGGAGACCCCCCTCCCCTCAGCCAGGGGTTGGCAAGGAAAATGGAAAGGGGTAAGGGGGGGGGGGGAGTAAGGTAAATTTTTTTCACAGATCTATTATACCTGGGGTCCCAAAAACCTCCCCCAGACCAATTCTTCAGCTACGCCATTGATACTACCTTATGTCATCAAGGTAGGAGAAGTTTTCGATCTAATACCAGTCAATTCGTAAAGTCGCTAAAGTGAATTCTGCGATATGCACTGTAAAAAAAAAATTTCCCTTTGCACCGTGCAATTTATTGCTTTTGCACCGTGCAATTGGCTTTTTCTCGCCCCTGACCTTTTCTGCACAGTGCATGTCGCGAAAATCACTTAACCGACTAGTGACTCTCTAGACAGACTATATTAATTCTCCAAAAATTGTTGCCATAATTTGCTTTCAATTTTTTTTTAAACTGAGGTTTTTCGCACAGTGCAAACACCAAAAATCACTTCAGCAACTTACCGGATGGAGTAGTATGAAAATACTAATAATTTAGGGTCCAGCCTCGAGGGTAAGGCAGAACATTCGAAAAAGATTGCTCAATTCAGGCCCTGGGCCTTCTTTAAGGACGTTAATCTCCCCCCCCCCTTAAAAAAAAACTCCTCTTACTCTGTAAGCCGTGTTCCGGATCATTCGCCTGAATGATTTGAGTATTCACCTCCAAGTCGACTCCCAAGTCATTTCCGGGCAGCTCATCCAACGACTCGAACTCTGGCGGCTGTGTGACCGCTCCGTCCGCAGTTGCCAAAAAGTCGAACAGGTCGGAGTGTCGGAATTCGGTCGGCGTCAAGCACAACAACTCGCAGTCGTCCTTGGTCCTCAGGGTAAAGTCGTTTTCCACGCGCGTTCCGGGACAGAACCCGTACGGGTAGGAGTGGCATTTCCCGTTCTGGACGTACCATCGCACAACAAACTGAGTGGACTTGACGAACCTGCTCACTTCGCAGGTCGTCTTGAACTTTTGTCGCTCGCACAGGACTCCAGGCTTTGGTGACGCAATCGGTAAGGGCAGCGCTGTTGGAGGAGTAATGACCTCAGGGGAAAGTTCGTGCTTCAACAGGACTAAAAAAGGATGATTTTTTTCATTTTTTTGTAAGTAGTAAGTGTTAGTAGTCCGCTGCAAAGTCGCTGAAGTGATTTTTGGCGTTTGCACTGTGCAAAAAAAGGTCAGGGTGCTTTCTCTTTCTCTAAGCTTTTTAAACTTCAATTTTCCTTCGGTTTGTATACGTTTAACAAAACCTTTGATAATAAAGTGATTTCAGCGACATGCACTGTGCAAAAACAAAAGTTCACTTTACACTGAGCAATTTCCTGTTTTTTTTTTGCTTTTTGCACTGTGCAATAGGTTAGCTATTCTGGCCCTTTAAAGGTTTTGTTAGTCGTCTGGTACTCCTCAATCTTTTTCAAAATACATTTTTTATTTCAAAAAAAAAAAAAAAAAAAAAAAAAAAAAAAAAAAAAAAAAAACTGACCCCGTTGAGCTCTTCCGGGCGCTCTTCGGATCTCCTTGTCATCCTTCTCCTCGCCCGTCTTTTGATGCGCACTTTTCTGGAAGTCCACCTTCCCACTCTCGTTGTGTTCGCCGTACAGCTGGCTGAGATGTTGGAGATCGGGACAGCACACTCCCACCTCATCGTTGGCCTCTTTTTCGCACGCGAATCCGTCGGGACATTCGCTGACGCACGCGTACAGATCGCCCTTGCCCACGAGCAGCGGCAGCGACTTGCCGTCCGCGCACAAACTCGACGCGTTCAGCGCGACCGCTGAAAGAAGCGCGTGATCAAAACAACATACGCAGTGGGAGGAATGTGGATCAGCGGATATCAGCGCGATCAATTGTGAATAAGCCCTCTGGATCTCAAAGACCGGCAAAATCGGGGCGAGACGAGTAATCGTTGAAACCGGATGTGTTTGTGACACGGGGAATCGAAATGTTTCGTGCTGCTGCAGACATCCGGAAAACTATCCATATGATATACATGTTTTGCGACTAACAAGGAATGTACTCCGAGTACGCCGCACGTCAAATCGAGGAGAGAACTCTTCAAATTGGCTTTTCGTCCAAAAATTTATTGGAAAAATTATTTTGTAAAATTTTTTTTCAAATTTTTTTGGTCAAAATAGGTCTCAAAAAATTCAGAGAGCTTAAAAATGGTCAATTCTTGTCAAAAACGACCGGGCTTTAGCCAATTTTTTTAGATGATTCCACTGTGCGCAAGTTTTTTTTTTTTTTTTTTTTGAGGTTTTGCACTGTGCAAAAAGAGGAAAACGCACTGTGCGGTTCCGACAAGCGTGGGAAAAGCGCAAAATACACTGTGCAGTCCATGCGACAAATGAAGGGACAGTACACGTCAAATTGAGAAAGGAACTCTTCAAATTGGCTTTTCGTGCTAAGATTTATCGGCAAACATATTTTTAAATTTACCGCTAGGTATTACCGGTCACAGCAAGTCTGAAAAGAATGCATATAGCTTGAAAATGGTAAACTTTGTCGAAAAAGACCTGGTTTTACCAAATTGGACAAGAAATCGGTCAGAAAAGATTTTTCAGACCCCAAATTTGTGGCGAAATGCCAACTTGAAGGGTTCCCTCTCTTTTGTTTTTTCGATTTGACGTGCGACGCTCGGATTTTGATGAAACTTGGCACAAATTTAGAATAAATTTATACCAAGCTCTCTGCAGAAACTGTCGGGAGTCTTACTAGTGCTAAAAAGTCGCTGGAGTAATTTCGGCGACATGCACAGTGCAAAAAAAGTCAGGGTGCAAACGACAGCCAAAAAAGCCTGTTGCACAGTGCAAAGTAAACTTTTGTTTTCGCACAGTGCATGTCGCACAAATCACTCCAGCGACTTTACGGACGGTCTGGTAAGTCGGAATTTGGAAAAAAATATGACACTTCTTGGCAAAGTTTAGCAAAAAAAGTTTTAAGCCGATTACTAGTCCCTTCGCAAAGTCGCTGGAGAGATTTCGGCGGCATGCACTGTGAAACAACAACAATTTTTCTTTTTGCTTTTTGCACGTGCAATAGGCTTTTTCGGCTGTCGCTCACAGTGCAAACTCCAAAAATCTCTCCAGCGACTTTGTGAACGAACTGGTATATTTCTAAGGCAATATTTGTACAAAAAATTGTTTTTTGTTGCACAAGACAGTCAGATTTTGATGAAACTGAGCACAAATTTAAATGAATTTTATTCAATGTTTGGCTGGACTCCAAGGCCTCGTTTTGCAGAAACGGCCGAGATTTGTAGGTCAAAAAGTTGGCCAAAAATTTTTTTTTTTTTTGCAAATTTTGTCATGAAAAGCTTCATACAGAGTTTCTACCGTAGAGACTAATGTTTCTATTTTAAAAAAATAATTTTTTCCGCGAGAAATCGGCATTGAGATGGCCAAAAATTGAATTCGTGAGACTTTTTCGCACCCTGCGGGCATTTTTTTTTTTCTGTTTTGCACTGTGCAAGTAGCCGTCGTAAGGAAGAATCGCGGTTCATTGAGAAAAGCGCAATTGCACCGTGCATCCTCATTCCAAAGACGCGGCAAAAACAAAGAGTATGTCGCAGTGACAAAATTCGACGCGACAAGCTTTGTCGCAGCGACAAAATTCGACGCGACAATCTTTGTCGCAGGTCGAGTTTGGAGGAAATGCCCATGTCGCAGCGATCTCACTTCTCTGCAGCAAACATTTTTTGCGACTGTTCTTCGCACAGTGCGTTGCACCCTGTAATGTGAAAACAAGCGACAGAGCTCTGCACTGTGCGGAAAAAGCAAAACGCACAGTGCAATCAAAGAACTTGCACGGTGCGAAAAAAAGTCTCACGAATCCTTGCGCCGACTAGTACAGCCTGATCCCCATTCTGTAACACCTTTTCTACAAAAAAAATCAATTTTTTAAATCAATTTTAGTGTTAGAACAAGCGACAGAGCTCTGCACTGTGCGAAAAACGAATTTTTGCGCCGACTAGTAATATATACAGCTGGTGAACGCTCCAAAACCTAATCAAAGAAAATTCTTGGTCCAAATTATGGATTTTCCGCGATTTTTGACAATAAAATGACGTCATTTTTTACAAAGAACAAGTTAAAACTCATTCTAACGCTTTAAAAAATTCGATCGTCTCGATTTTCGCCAAGTTTAATCAAAACTTAAGGGTCAAATTTCGACTACCGGCCGATCAAACACCAATTTCATTGCGCCAAACCCCAATTCCTTTACTACACGCTCCATTCCGCACAAACCACACAAAAGCACTGCGACTTCAAGCGTTTAAGGTCAGCCTACCTGTCGTGGAGACCAATGCCGTCAGCAAGATGAACGACTTCATCGTCGCCGCTCCCCAAACCACAATCAGCGACCGTTTCTTCGGACACGCAACGCCGAGTGCCGTGCGATTGTTTGTGTAGATGGCTAAATTCCGCAGATCCTAATCAAATTCGAAAATCATAAGCGTTTTTTTGTCGCTGGCGGCGCTTTCGTTGCCGGCGCCAACTCGTCTCGCGAAAGGAGGGACGTTCGGTCGGCGGTGGGGCTGGTCGGATCGACCGAAACCAGTCCGCTGTTTTGTATGGGATGCGGGCGATGCATGATCCGCAGCCAGGAAGCCATCCATCATATCACGGTGCGGCGGCGTGTTTACACGGCACAACGCCGAGACGGCGCAATAACCGGATCCGCGACGCCGGACGGAACCGGCGGCGGCCCCACCTCCGACAAGGAAATAATGTCGCAAAACTGCGAATTTGAGCAATTTCCCAGTTTAATTTACTTCCCGTCCCCCCCCCCCCCCGTTCCCCGCACCCACCGCTGTTCTCGAACCGTCTCACGCCGCCTCCAGGCGATCCGCCCGCTCTCTGCCCGACTTTCTCTGCCCACTCTCTCGATTCGCGGCGCTCTCTCGCCCACGGCGTGACCTTTTTGTGGCTTTTACCGCGCGCTGATAACCTTGACCGAGCAAACGTCTTCATTCTCTTCGCGATTGATTCACTGTGTTAGGCAATGCATGCACGATACGACCTGGTGATCATTGGGGCCGGCCCCACCGCATTCGGAGCCCTGGCGCGCTTCCACCAGCTCAGGACACAAGGACTTGTCGAGGTGGGCCAATTCATGGTTTATCGCCGATTTTTTTTACGTTTTTTTATTTTTCAGAGTGTGTTTCACGTTTTTCTTTGAATTTTGCACGCTTCCTTTGAATATCCCACGTATCAATTCCCGTTAAACTAAGATTTGTCTTTTGAGGACATTGCCGAGATATACAATGACTTTTGCAGCCGAGAGACCATAGAAAACGAGGAGTTGGAGTGAAAAAAAAATTTTTTTGGCCATATCCTTGCAAATTTTACAAAAAAACTTTAAAAAAAGTTTAAGATATATGCGAGACCCCGAGCTCGCGCTTAGCAGAAATGACCGAGATTTTTACTCCCTAAATTGGTAAAAATATGACATTTTTTTGCAAATTTTGGCATGCAAAGCTGGGTTTCTATTTCTACCGTAGTGCGTAATGTTTCCACCAAAAATTAATTTGTTCCGCGAAAAACTAGCAAAGTTATGGCCAAAAAGTGTTTTTCTCTCTGACTCTCCGCATTTCGCGTACTCTCTCGGCCGCGAAGATCGTTGAATACCTCGACTTCCCTTGCGAAGCGCGAACTAAAACATTTAGAAAGTGATATGTGCTTGATGCCAAACATGTGTAAGAAATTTTTAAAAAAATCACATCAAATCGAGGAGAGGACTGTTCAATTTGGCTTTTCGTCCAAAGATTCATCGGAAAAATTATTTTGTAAATTTTTCTTCAGATTTTTTCGGTCAAAACAAGTCTCAAAAAATTCAGAGAGCTTAAAAATTGTCAATTCTTGTCAAAAACGACCGGGTTTTGCCAAATTGGACAAGAAATCGGTCAGAAAACATTTTTCGGACCCCAAATTTGTGACGAAATGCCAACTTCAACAGAACTCCTCTTGCTTTTTCGGTTCTCACTTGGGACCCTTTAGCGGTACAAAGCTTAAATAGAATTTTATCGCAAGAGAATAAAACGTATTTTACGATGAGCCTTCAGAAAGAGGCCCGAATTCTTGTCATTGACCGAGAATGCGAGCCCGGAGGGCTAGCCAGAACCCTGAAGGACGAAAACGGATTCTCTTGGGATCTTGGAGTTCATGTGACTGGTGCGTCCAGATTCTCGGCATTCCTGGAAATGCTAGACACGGTCATCGAAGATTGGAATATCCTGCCAAGACATGTTTTGGTAAGTTGACTTTATTATATTCTATTTCCATAAAGTGCGTAGAGTTTTTTTGCCTCTTATCGCCGGCGCACAGTGCATTTTGCTTTTGTTCCCCGATTTGTCGCTCATGCACCGTGCATTTTGCTGTTTTTCGCACAGTGCAAAAAAAGCGGTCTGCACTGTGCGAATGCACTCAGCGGCGCAATTATTTAAAGAGAGCTTACATCGCGGCGATGGATGAGACGATGCGAAGACTTGCGCAAGGAGGTGAATGCACTGTGCAAAATGCATTTTTTTGTCGAGCGTTCAAAAGTCTACGCACTTTGTGAAAATATTGTACGAGTACGGTTTATCGCACAGAATTTTTTTTCAATTTTTTGTTAGGCGGACATCAGCCATTTAGTCAACGCTCCCAGAGGCTCAAAGGACAATTATGCACCCTATCCGGTCCAAAACTACATTAACTGTTTTCCGGAGGACCTGAAAAACAAATGTTTGGCGGAATTGGAAAAGGCCAATGAGCAGAACAATAATAATGGTGAGTTCTCCATCTCTAAAGATTCTACTCGCGACATAAAGTCCTGACAATTTTACAGGGTGCATTTTTCTCAAAGTTTCGCGGCCGTCGCGGCGATTTTCCGTTTTTACCCCAGCGACATGCATTTTTCCGCGACCGCACTCCAATTTTCGCGCGCGACAACAGCGATAAAATTCTCGGGACTTGATGGCGCGAGTAATAAACAACTTCCTCTGTTTTAAATTGTAAACTACAACCCTGTGTCTGAACCTCAAACCTACCGTAGAGCAAACCCACTTCCGTTAGTCCCTCGAATTCCCAGAAAATCGTCGTTTTCTTCCGAATCTCAAAACCCAATTAACGTTAAGTCTAATACCGCGCTGAATGCGGCTCTATTTCTGGAAGTTTTTATTTCCACCCCCCCCCCCTGCCAAACCCTTCTGGCCACTTCATCTAAAAGGTCGAACTTTGACATTTCCAAGAGAAGAGTCGCAAGTGCGACAGATTCTCAGATTTTGCTGAAATTAGGCGCGAATTTAGAAGGGATTCCTTAAAGGATTAGTACAGCTGCTTTTGAATCTCGCTTTTTGCGGCGTGGAAACGAAATGTCCAAAAAGTTTCATCGTTTACTGTACCAATAACAACGGAAAAAAATAATGGTAACATTCTACATGCTTATTAATGGGCTGTCGCTCGCACTCTCACTTTTTTTGCACAGTGCGTGTCGCCAAAATCACTCCAGCAGGTTTCCGGATGGCCTAGTATGTGTGAACTAGTGAAATCAGCAAAAATCTCGGTTGCAAATCGCGAAGTAAAACATTCAGGGGATAATTTATGGATTAAAGGGCCAGAACAGCTACTTTTGAATTGCGCTTTTTACGGCGTATGAAACGAAATGTCAAACAAGTTTTTTTATGTCCTGCAGCAAAAACAAAGGCGGCAGAGTTGCAAGCGCTAAAATAATTATTAGCAACCATGTAGAATGTCACCATTATTTTTTTCCGTTGTTATTGGTACTGTAGACGAAGAAACTTTTTGGACATTTCGTTTCACGCTGTAAACAGCGCGATTCAAAAGTAGCTGTGCTGTCGTTTTAAGGAACGTTGAAGACTGTCCTTGTAACCATCGCACATCCAACGCTTTTTTAGTCATCAACTTAGATTTTCCTCCAGATTTTTGATGACTTTAGGTTTGGAAGAGACAGCGTTTGAGAACTTTGGCGCCTTCAGTCAGCATCACTTCGGCCCCACCCTCCAAGACGTGTTTATTCGGCCGTACAACGAGAAGTAGGTCACCCCCTTGGACATAACCTTTTCTTTTTTGGGTTTGGACTGCGACCCTCGAAGAAATGAATACGGACTGGGTGGAGGGGCGGGTACCCAAAATCGATTTGCCGAGACTCCGAAAGCTGTGCGATGGGACGCTGAAGGAGGAGGAGGAGAAGCGATACTGCTTCCGATATCCGGACAAATGCAAAGGAATCGGGGAGATTTGGTGCCGTTTGGCGAGGAAATACGATGACGACATATTCAGATTGAATTCCGAAGTGGTCAAAGTGGATCCGAAGAAAAAACAGGTGAGAAAAGTGTTTTAAGTACTTTAAGTGCGAGCGACAGCCGAAAAAAGCCTATCGCAGACTTTTGAGTTTGGCAAAATTGGAGGTCAGAGAACTTTTTGCATAGCCAAAACATACGCCCATCTTCGCAAAATCTCCAATTTGAGGTTGGTACTACATAGTCCGTCCGGAAAGATTTTCGATGTTTGCACTGTGCGAAAAACGTCAGGGTGCAAGCGACAGCCAAAAAAGACTATTGCACGGTGCAAAAACCAAAAAATTGCACAGTGCAAAGCGAACTTTTGTTTTTGCACAGTGCATATCGCAGAAATCACCGCAGCGACTTTACGAATTGAATGGTATTAGATCGAAAACTTCTCCTACCTTGATGACATAAGGTAGTATCAAACTACCTTATGTAGTTTGATACTACCTTAGGCGTAGCTGAAGAATTGGTCTGGGGGAGGTTTTTGGGACCCCAGGTATAATAGATCTGTGAAAAAAATTTACCTTACTCCCCCCCCCCCCCTTACCCCTTTCCATTTTTCTTGCCAACCCCTGGCTGAGGGGAGGGGGGTCTCCCATGTCTCTCGCCCCTGGGCAAACAAAGTTGATCGAGCTTATTCACCAACGACCGTGCATTAGGCTTTTTTCGGCTGTCGCTCGCACCCTCACTTTTTTTTGCACAGTGCAAACGCTAGAAATTTCTCCAGCAACTTTACGGACGCACTAGTGATCTATATACAACAAAGAGCAGTTCATTTTTTCAGCGGCGCTACAGGGCAAAGTTATGCTTAAGAACCACCGTTTTCCACACAAAACTAGCAAAGGTACGGTCAAAAATTGTTTTTCTCTCTGGCCGCTCTCCGCGTTTCGCGTACTCTCTAGGGCGCAAAGATTGTTGAATATCTCGGCCGGCGCTGTAAAGCGCGAGCTAAAATTTTTAGGAATTGATGTGTGGCCTATGCCAAAAGTACGTGCAAATTTTAAAGTGAATCTGAGCGTCGCACTTGGAGTAATTGCCTCGTATAATAAAGTTACATATCGGTTATAACCCCCCCCCTCCTTTTTTTTTGCTCTAATGACTGTAACGCCCTGATCCTTTCAGCTAACCTTCAAAAATCTGTTGACGAACACATCAACAACCGTTTCCTACCAGCGGCTGTTATCCACCATCCCGGTGACGCAACTCAACCTCCTCTGCGACAATCTCATCCCAAATCTCCGCCTGCGGCACTCCAAGGTGGTTCTGGTTGGAGTGGCCTTGAAACTGCCGCAAAACCACCTCGCCGCAACGCTGAGCTGGGCGTACTACCCGCGGCCCGAGACCTCGTTCTACCGCTGCACAGTCATCTCCAATTTCTCGGCGACAATGACGCCCGATCCCACCAGGTTTTGGTCGATTTTGTGTGAGATTGGAAGAAGGCCGGAAGAAGAGTTGGACCCAGAAACGATGACGAAACAAGTCGTTGAGGACCTGATTGAAGTGGGCTTGGTTGAGGCGGCGAGCCAAGTCCATTCCACGTGGTTTCAAGTCGTCCCGTATGGGTACCCCATACCAACGATAAATAGGAAATCAGAAATGGAGAAATGTCATCGGATCCTGGAGCAGAATCAGATTTACAGCAGAGGAAGGTACGAATTTTTGCGACACACAATCTCAATGTCTCAGAAAATCAAAATCTTTTAATTTAAAAAAAATGCAACGCTCAGATGAATCAAGATACAGACTGTGGATAGAAGTTTTCAAGACCTTTGAGAGATTTTTTCAACGTACTTTCAAAAAAGAAAAAAAGTTGCAAAAAAGGTCAGGGTGCGAGCGTATTGCACGGTGCAAAAAGCTACAAATTGACATGCACTGTGCGAAAACAAAAGTTCCCTTTGCACTGTGCAATTTCTTGCTTTTCGCACCGTGCAATAGGCTTTTTTTCGCTGTCGCTCGCACCTTGACCTTTTTTGCACAGTACGAACACCAAAAATCAATCCAACGACTTTTCGGACCGCCTAGTACCAAAATACATGATTTGGGTTTTAGATTCATCTAACGTGTCGCTCTTTACAATTATATACAAATAGCATTGTAGAATTGAATATGTCTGTGCGAAAAAAGGTCAGTGTGCGAAAACCTATTGCACGGTGCGAAAAGCAAGAAATTGCACAGTGCAAAGCAAATTTTTGTTTTCGCACAGTGCATGTCGCGGAAATCACTCCAGCGACTTTGCGAACGGACAAGTGCACGTCAAACCGTTGCATGTCCTTTCATCAAAGATTATCGCACGTCAAATCGAAAGGGAAGTCTTCAAGTTGGCGATTCGTCTTTGACACTTCGCAACATCGAAGAAAAGTCATTTTTTGGGTATCTAAATTCGCCATTTCTTGTTCTAATTTGTTGAAAAGTATCGCAAATTGCTGGAAAAAATTATTTTTTTTGTGTTTTGGCAGTTATTTTCCCGTTTTCTGTACAATACTGGCTATAAACGTAAATCAAGAAAAAAGGCGACAGCTAGAAAAAAAAATTTTCTTCAATGCTGCGAAGTGTCAAATACAAATTGCCAACTTGAAGACTTCCCTCTGTCTTGCTTTTTCAATTTGACGTGCACCGATATTTTTCGATCGGAAATTGTTGAATATCTCGGCCGCTGCTGGCAAATTGTGATAACAAAATTTGACAAACCCCTGATCATCACTCTTCTATGTAGTAGTCCGTCCGTAAAGTCGCTGGAGTGATTTCCGCGACATGCACTGTGCGAAAACAAAATTTTGCTTTGCACTGTGCAATTTCTTGCGTTTTGCACCGTGCAATACGCTTTTTTTGACATCAGGATTTAAAAAAATTTCGATCAAATTTATTATATACTAGTCCGTTTGCAAAGTCGCTGGAGTGATTTCTTTGATATGCACTGTGCGAAAACAAAAGTCCTCTTTGCACTGTGCAATTTCTTGCTTCTTGCACCGTGCAATAGGGTTTTTTCGGCAGTCGCTTGCTCGCACCCTGACCTTTTTCGCACAGTGCAAACATCGAAAATCACTCCAGCGACTTTAGAGACTTACTGGTATTAGTATTTCCACAAAGTGCATGGCGATTTTGTCGCTTTCCGCACCGTGCACAAAAACCCCATTTTGCACCGTGCATCGTTGAGACGTAAATAAGTTTCGACTACGTCGCTCCATCCGAAATTTTGCACAGTGCAAACGGTTTTTTGAGGTTTGCACTGTGCGAAACGGGTGAAATTCACTGTGCAGCGGCGACAAAGGTGGGAAAGTTCAAATTACACTGTGCAGTCAATGCGACAAACATCCATACACTTTGTGAAAAGACTAATAGTATGTTTCAATTCAATTTTCCCCTTAATTTTCGCCTTTTTTCACTTGAAATTTCAGATTCGGCTCTTGGCACTACGAGACCTCCAACCAGGACAATTCCTTCGAAATCGGGCGTTGTCTGGTCGACCGGCTCTTCCTCGACGCCACCGAGCCTCCATTCTGATCCCATTTCGGTTGTAGAGATGCGACTTTCCCATCCAATATTAGAAATAAACTTGCTTTCGCTTTCGTTGCGTAAGAGCAATTAAACGGAGCCAAAACCGCGAAAGAGATGGATGTCGGCTTGTAGAGGGCGGTCGGCGTTTAGTGGGAAGAGATCGTTCACCTGCGCTCTTCAGGGATCGGATCGCTTAGCCCGCGGGGTCGAAAGCCGCCGGAATACCACTTCGGGGGCGGAGATAATGGTGCGGTTAATTGCTCGACGGCTAAGCGTTTCAGACCCACCGCGAGCCGCGCGGCGGACAGCGCGCGCAGCCTCGCTGTAGCTCAAAATGACCCAGCCGCGCCTCGCCGAATGATCGTCCCCTTCAAGTTCGTCGTCGTTGGGGCCTGCGTGGCTCTGGCCGAGGCCTCGTTTTTCCTCAACTCCTGCGGTGGATGTCAAGGTAGGGGATCGCTATGGAGAACATCCTGATCAGTAAGAAGGCGCGGGACTCAACTTGAGGACTGCTTTAAAATCTTGTCCACATGCGCTGCCTGGGCCATACTATGATTATCAAAAATTTTAGCTCGCGCTTTTCAACATTGGATGAACTATTTATCAAAGTATTTTGATGGGGGCAAAGACTAGTGTATTGTCCTTATTACGGAATTTCTCGACTTTCAAACTCCAAAATTTTCTTCAAATTTGGTCTAGTTACTCTGCGTAGGTCATCTTCCAATTCCAAAAAATTTGAGCCCACAATTCGCCAGCCGCATCGAGATAATCCACGGACTTCTGTAAAGTCTTACTGTAGGAAATGATGACAAAAAAATTTAACAAAAACTGGCCAAATTTTTTTGATTGTTTTTGAAGAAGCTCTACTAGCCCATCCGAAAACTCGCTGAGCTGATTTTTAGCGTTTGCACTGTGCAAAAAGGTGAGGGACAGCCGAAAAAAGTCTATTGCACGGTGCAAAAAGCAAGAAATTGCACAGTGCAAAGTGAACTTTGGTTTTCTCACAGTGTATATAGCAGAAATGACTCCAGCGACTTTATGGACATGCATAGTAACTTCTTATCAAGCTTTCAACCGGCAATCAATATCTAACCTCAAATGAAAATCTCTAATCATCAATCCATTCCGATCTTTATTTCATTGCGATTCCAGCAAAGAGCCATTTAAAAAGTCTTGTATTTTCCTTAGAGGGCTACAATCTTAACATGTTCCCACAGTTTCTTCAAAATCTCTGAGATCGCAACTTGATAAATCCCCGTTTAATTTGTTGGTCTTCGACCTACTACAATATCATCGCGTTTAAAAGTATATTCCAGGCCCTCCACCGCCACGTCAGTGTCCTCAACCTGCCCCGTGTGGTCGTCCTCCCCCACCACCTCAGCAGGCGTGTCCTCCATGCGATTGCAGTGCCATTGCGTCGAGTTTTGGGCCGATCAATCAAATCCCGACATTAGTCAGCAATAATTATCGCGGAACAATCCCCGGTGGCTACGTGAGAGGAGGCTACGCTCCTCCATTGCCACCTCCTCCACTCAGCAACACCTACCTGGTGCCGCAGCCCAGCAACAGCGTCATCGAGAGCTATACGCTGCCGCCGAGACATTTGACAACCACCAGTCATCATCATGGTCATCATCACAATCGCGCGACCAGCACCTGTAAGTCGAAATGAACAGTTTTACCGCTAGCACGTCGCAGTCTACCCTTTGAGAGGTGGTTTTGCTAAATTTGACATTTCCAGCCAAGTCGGTGGACGATGTTTATGATGAAGTTATCCCGAGTGACAACAGCTTATCCGACATTTCATTCGACTCGAAACGACTCTCACCTCATGATGTTTTTGTACGGCGAAACCGATTCCTCCGCCAACTACGCGTAGGTTTTATCGATATTCCTAAATTCCACCCAAAATTTTGGCAAAAATTATATTGTACTTGACATTGATCAAGACTTCTCGCGAAAATCTCCAATAAAATTTGTTTTTCAGAACCGCGCCCTCCGGCAGTTCTCAGCCAACTCCAAGGCCGACTCTATACCTCAATTGGACGAACGGAGTTTTGTCCCGTCCGTCTGTAACAACGAAAAACTCGCAAAAGTCATGGTCAAAGTGAGTTGATCGATTTGGACCGCCTTTGTACCGCGAAAAATTTTCCGTATTTTAGGCAATGGTCAATGACATCACTGCTTCCAAACGTCTGGTCCGCAAGGCCACAGAAATGGCGTTCAATGGGCAGAAATTTGATGTTTTATGTGCTAATGGGGACTTCAGCTATTCCGTTTATGCGAAACAATATTGTGAAGCGAGCCGAGGGAACATCACTTGCTTTGCGTTTATTTAATAGGAAGGATTAGTATATCACAAGTTGAGAATATAAAAATCGGGTATTTACTGTATCGGTAAGAGAATTGAAATTTTTTTTTTACAATAAATTACTCAAATTTGTACTCTTCGGTGTTGGTCCAGGGTTGATGGAATACCGTGGCAGTAATGGTCTTGACGTTTGAGACCTCTTCGTCTCCAACCAACTTCTCGTCGGAGCTCTGAAAGAAATTTGATCAGAAATTATATTGTACTTGATGTTTTTTATCTTTGGCGCCCGGGAATCATAATTTCGTGGTCAGAAATTGTCTCTATGCAACTCAGTAGTTCTTTATCTTTCTATTGACGGCATTCTCAAGGCAAGTCTCACATAAAATTATATTTCACTTGACACTTTTTGGTCTATAGTATAATTGGACCACGAGTTTGAGCCCAAAACTATTCGTAAACAACAAAATACCCCTCGATCTTTCTAAAAACATCATTTTTGAACAGTTTCTCGTATAAAATTATATTATCCATCACGCCTTTGCCTAATATTTAAATCCAAAAAACGTTTAATCCGCTTACGTTTTTCTTATTTGTCTCTCCAACGTCGAGCTTGATCTTGTAGTTGGTCCCGGCGACCACCTGCGTGTGAACGGAGTGAACCTTCACCAATCGATGGAGATTGGCATGGTTCGATTGCTTGTTGTAGTTGTGAACGGCTTTCTCAACCCATGGCTATAAATATTGATGTAAACTTGTGTTATAATTAATTTGACTGCTATTCGGAGATATTTCAGCCACGTTTCTTTCGAGAAAAACATGTATTTGTTGTGAAATACCTTATTTTAGATACAAAAACAAGTGTTTGAAGGGTTTTTTCGACATAACCCTCTTTTCACGTGGGTTCGAAATCGAAAAATCAAAGAAGCTAGACGGATTGACTAAACCAAGGAGACTAATCCCAAATTCCACGACAAAATCCCTCCGATCTATCCATCTTCTTCTTAGTTTATACCTATTTTCAGAGAAAATCCCTAAAATCACAAAAAAAGCAAAACTTCCACGACTTACCTTGATGTCAGGGCTGTTGGGGTCCTGCTCAGTGTATCCTCCAACGATTGGTCCGGACATTCTTTTTCTCACTGCAAATCTCACAAATTTATTAATCCTGGAGGTCTAAAACAATATTTTCAAAGTTTCCCCGAAATTTTTTGGACGCGAGCTCGGAAAAAATAAAAAAATATATAAATGGAAAGAAGAATGGATGGAGGGACACGAGAGGAGCGAGAACGCCAACAAACGCGAGTAAACAACGGTGATGATTCAGCGAGTGGGATAATAGGACTTTCGAGCCGAAATTCAAGTGTTTCAATCGTTTCGTTGGGTCCAATTTATACCAAAGCAATAGTAAACAGTTCTAAGCACTTTGTACTTTTAGTCTGAAACAAATTACTCATTTGAAGGGAGGAATTGGATGAAAAACAATGTTTTATGGGGGGTTTTATAGATAAGTTTGGGGCGTCTAGTGTAACAAAAGTTTAATGGGCCCTATACTGATAAATTCAATGACGCATAAAGAGTAGTTGAAGAGGGAATCGATTGAAATGCCAGCCCTAAAATGGGGACTATCAATCGAAGAAAGATTTGACATTAGATTTATTCATCGTCAATATGATCGAGGCTATTTATAGGCATATTTGTCGGGTGAATGTTTGTTTTTGTACATTCTGATATGAAATAGGTCTGTTCGAAACGATTGGGCGTGCCCTGAGGGCATTTGAGGGAATTCCGGCTAATAAAAAATGGAGATGTCAATAAAATGTCTAAAGTAATATTCGAGCGGCCTTTGATCTCAGAAGATCGTAGTGGCCGCTAAATAGTTGCCTAGGGGTCTAAAATAGCCCGAGGGGATTTTTACTTTTATATTTTTACCAGATATTAGAGATATAACTAATGATGACTTAAGGTCTCTCATGGATAATATACGGCTAAATTGACGAAAATTTAAGCCAAATCTTTTTGTAGACCATGCCTACTGCACTATGAAGGCCGCTAGTTGCTCATACTTCCCATTAGTTCGGTTTAAACATTCAAAAACACCAAAATCCTTCATCAAACCCCAATCTGATGCCATGAGTAATATAAAAAACAGCGTTAAATCTGCTGAACAACCAAAGGTCCTTCCGTTTTATACCGGGTCTTTCGCAAGAGGACTGTTTTGATTGCACATTCGCAAAAATTCAAAATTTTCGCGGAATTGCAAAAACTGACAAACAAAGAGTCAAACAAATGATGATTCATTCCATTTTCAAGGCCCCTTATCGCCGACCAAAGTATCGAAACGAGTTTTACAATTGATCCGGGACGCGGGAGATTGCATCAGTGTTATAAATACTTGCTTTCAAGATGAAACCGCCACCAAAAGAGAAATTGGATATTGCACTTGATAACAGACGACCGAAATGATCAAAAGTTGGTCATAACTTGAAAAAAATTACAATTTTCCAAGTGGAAGTCAAAAATAACAAAATTTTATTCCTTTTTCTTCAATTTTGCGTCGAAAAATTTGCATAAATAAAAGGGATTTGTCATGAAATCCGATGAAATCTTCATTCTTCTTCATTTTCCGAAGAGATCCGTTCGAAGAGGTCGTGAAGGGCGGAAATGTCAAGCAGAACCGATCACTCCGATGAGGGGCAAACCGCGTCGGACCTCGAGTCACGTCCCAAAATCATCTGTAACAGGTGATAACATCAATTTTGCGCATTATATTACACTTGGTCATCGAGATTTCGAGAACCAAAAAATTGATGACTTTTCGGAGATTTCGATGACTAAATGAATGTTATTTGTCGTAATTAACCAATTTGCAAGTCCAGGCCAAAGACCCCCGGCCAATTCCTCCATGATTATTCGCCGGATGACCCGACTTTGGACGATTTCACTCGCCGATTGTGCACGATGAATGTGTATCGAGTTTTCTTCGACTACACGACGGTTTTGCAGCAGGATGTGAAGGACCCGTCCAATGCTTTCGATAAGTACCCGGAATTGAATCGCTACGCCGATATTCATTGCATCGATCAAACTCGAGTCAAAGTCTCGTAGGTTTCATCTAAAATAAGGTCATATTTGGGTCATAACTCAGGTCATAGATGGCCTGAGATGACTAAAAGTCCTATCAACCTCTAATGCGACTAGTTCTAGCTCCGTTTTCAATTTCAGCTTTCCCGGCGCCACCCACGACTATATTCATGCCAATTATGTTGACGGATTCCGCGAGACCAACAAGTTTATCCTCACCCAAGCCCCCATGCAAAAGACTGTCGAGCAGTTCTGGAATATGGTTTGGAAAGAAAAAGTCACCATTATCTGCGCATTAACCGTTATCGACGGCGTCAAATGTCCCAGATATATTCCTGTCTCCTCCGGTGCAAAGCTGACTTTTGGGCAATTTACAATCACTCACGCGGGCACTAGACATATCAGAGATACGTACGATGCCACTGTTGTCTTTGTAAGTGGGACATTGGGAATTTTGAAGGGTATGACGAAGCGTTAGAAATGATTTTTGTCATTAGTCATCTTGATGAAGGTGAATGTGAAATTTTTATGATTCTAGCTGTCCAAGGAGGACCAACCTGCCAGAAAAGTGCTGCATATTGCGTTTTATTGCTGGCCGGACAAGGGAACTCCAACTAGACCCACCGAAATCCTCCATCTCATTGAGGATATCAATTACAATCGAAAATTACTCATGGAACAGGCGGTAAAGGCCAAATGGTTGGGAGAAAACGAAAAGTAAGACCAAAAACAGTCCTAACTACCTATAAATGTAGCACTAGACGTAATAACCGATGCTTTTCTCTTCAGTTCCCCGATTGTGGTGCATTGTTTGGCGGGCGTCGGCCGAAGCGGAGCCCTGGTCGCGCTCGACATTTGCGCCCGAAAATTGGACGAAACCTTTGGGAAATCGCACGGCCCGATGGTCGACGTCCGTGACACTGTGACCAGACTCCGCACTCAACGAGAAATGGCCATTCAAAAGCCGGAACAGTACCTTTTCGTTCATCTGGCTGTGGTTGAATACGCCTTGCGGCAAAGATACTACAACAATGTGGCAGTGCTGGATATCAGCCAATTCACGGCTAATCATTAGCCAAAATCGACGGATTGTGATGTTAGGAATGTTTTATAGCAGTCTACAGTAATTTTGAACAATAAATTTTGTGAATTTATCAGATGGTCATGTGTAATATAAGTTGATCGAAATGGATTCAAAAACAATAAAATAGGTTAAAATGTCATCGATTTGTCATAACAACGACTGGTTCTAAAGCCCTACCAGTTTTTGTCCGAAATGAATACAAAATACTTGGCCTACTTGCAGAAAATCAGTCATCATGACGTCTTTTATCGACAAATTTCTCGACTTCGGAAAGCACGTAAATTGCGGGAGTGGACTGGTCAATGCTCTGCGAAAATCTCAGGCTTCTTTATTCAACGAAACACTGGGTTTTTACATCGATCAAAAATTTTGAATAATTTCTTTATTTTCTTACCTAAAATTTCCATTCCTCGTATCCGAACAGTCTCGAAGCGATCGCTTTCTTAAATTTTTGGTCGATAACAGTTTTTTGTTGGTCGGTTTGCATCATGTTATAGTTCGCGCGAGTTTCCTATAACTTTTTGGGACCTTTTCAATTTTTAGGTAATTTTTGTCTAAAACAATGTTAAAACCCCAAAATTTTGACTGGAATCTATGGTTCCTTCGTACGAAAAGTGGTGGAGATGATGAGCTTGGAAGTTTCTTTAATTTGAAGCAAGATGTTTTGTCGTACAGCTTGAGAATTTGAGTTTTTACCTTATTTTGCGCGTTTTTGACGAGTCTCTTTGTTTATTCAAATTTTCGTCAAGTTTACGAGATTTTTCATTGTGTTTTTTTATTTCAGGTGCTGACTAGTCTATCACCTTGAGTTTGGCAACATTTTTATTGTTCAGCGGTTCACGTTCTTTTCCGAGGTTCGATTTTTCTTATCCTTGGCTTCTGAAGACGTGAACCGACCGAAATTCGACCCCATTCCCGCCGAACCGCTCCCAACTTGCGTAATAAGAAAGTCAAAGACGTGTTTTTGATCTGCGATGGTGAACCATCGTGTTCTACAGCTGGTCACACACGTTGTGAAGACCTCGAACATGGACAATGCCGAGCAGCAAGTAGGTGTTTTGAACTCGTTTCTTTTGTTTTTAGGTAACAAAAAGTGTGGAGGACGGGATGAAGGATGTTTTGCTGACTGTTGATGCCAAAATTTGTCTTTTTCTGTCATTTTTGACCACTAGAGAAAATTTTGCATCATGGATAACATATTTTTTCCAAATTCTATTGTATTTTCGCCAAATAGTTTGAAGATAACTCTCTCTTTACCCTTGAAACTTGCAGGCCAATGTTCTTCGTCAATGCCTATCCAAAGAAGCCGACGCATCTAGTTGGTTTGTCGCCTTTCTTGTCCACCGAGTCTCCATTACCGATACCCGATCGGTTGAAGTGATTGCCAAACTGGTTGATCACATAAACTGCGAATCCTTATGGGAGCTGATAGTGGAAGAGACGGTTTGTCATGCGAAGCAAATAATCAATGGATTAATTAGTCCTCCCGCCGGAGGGCCACAAAGATCGTTGAGGAATCTGGGTGTTTTCCTCGGTTTGTTGACGATCGCTGCCGACCGACCGATTGTTTTGGATGTGCTAGACCTGAAACGAAGTCTAATAGATGCGATTGGAGAAGGGGACGAGAAAATGGCCAGAGTCCTGCCATTTCTAGTCCATTCTTTGAAGGCTAGTGCGAGGAGTACGGTAAGTGTAATATAAGTTAATTTTGGTCCAAAATTTAGTTGAAAATGGCCAATCTTATGACCCCAATAGATTGAATATTCTGTAATCTTACATAACCCATCGTTTTCCAGCTCTTCCATCCATTTTGCTCATGGTTATCACCCATTTTCCATCTCCTCGAACAACTTCGAAATGAACCCGAGCTGAAAATGGTCTTCAATTTGGAGATTCAAAGTCTTTTCACCGAGATTAACGAGAACTCCGGACCGTCGTTACTCGAAGACTCTCCAAAGCCAACGCTCCATCGGTCAACGCCCATCGAACCCGAGCATTGCCAGCCTCATCTTCCCCTTCCTACGCAGGCACAGTCATTTTCGAATGCTTTCGGCTTTCATCATTCGGTTTATTCGAACATGCAAGCCCAGGAGACTCAAATGGTGAGTTTGAAAGCTCATCATCAAGACAAAACTTTGGGTAATATTGATTTATATTACTTTAGTCATCAACTCTGTACCAATATTACCCACAAGACATGACCAACGACATGTACAATAGTCCCTTCTCCCCCGTGGAGCCCAACATCCCACCGCAGTTCAATGTGAACATGTACAACCCGTCTCCGCAACCTTCGCAAATGCAGATCCCACAAGCAAGGAATATCTTCAGTCGGATGCACCAAGCCCACTCCTCGCCTGCCCTTGAGCAATTCAGTACCCAAGAGAACTCTTATGTCAACAATCCGCCATACGGGATGATAACTTCGTCGCAGAAGCCGGGTAGGGAGGTTTTGAAGATCTGATGGTCTAGTGTAATATAATTAAAGTCGTATTTTTTGACTATTTTGAAATATTACGGCATAAAATTGATTTTAATGCCTTTGAGGAATTATTTATCTAATAGGCAATCTTTTAGGGCCGGCCCCCTTTTCGAAGGACCAAAAATTCCTCTGGGAGATGGTCCACCGACTAAACTTTGAATTCTCCCAAGTATTCAAGGTGTTGGAGAAGGCCAAGAGCTTTGTTATTCAAGGAATGCAACCTCTAATCCAAAAAGCCGAGGGTAAGTCGTTAAATATTGCATTTGATGGTATGTCGGGCGCAGGCTGCGCAAGTTTCTGCAATCTGCGTGGTGGTTACCCTCAGGGGGTGGTCACGGGCCGGGCCGGGCTTGAGGAATTTTGAAACGGGCCGGGCCTGACACTTGCTGGGCCGGGCCTGGGATTTTGCCGGCGCGGCCCGTTTTTGAATGCCAAGCTGTTGGAATTCATTGTTTTCGTGTCGGGAAATTTCATGAGGGATTGTAGTTTTAGTAATTCAAGTTATCAATCATTTGCTATTTTTAAGTACCTTTTAAAAACCTTTAAGATCCAAAATAGAACATCTGTAGTAACATATTGCAATTTATAGCACATTTTGGCGTCAAAAAGTCGGTAAGGTCAAAGTAAATTCGGCAGTGCGCGTCCTAACAGGGCCGGGCCTGTTATTTGCTGCGCCGGGCCTGAGAAATTTTGAAACGGGCCGGGCCTGACATTTGCCGGGCCGTGCCGCGGGCCTGAAATTTTGAAAAATAGGCCCGTTTTCCACCGCTGGTTAACCTTGAATCGTCTGATGATTGTGCATGAGAATGATAAAGGGAATAATTTTAGAGCTAATAGAACAAATCCTGAGCCGTGTGGTCGACTCGGTGAGGCAGAGTGCCATCACGATCCTCTACCGCGACATGGTCCTCGTGGAAGATCAAGTCCTGCTCTCGGTCTCATTTCGATCCACGTTCCGAGTTCTGTTGTATGCCATGTACGAACCGAGAAGTGCGATCGAGGTGCTACATGAGAAATACATGGACGCAATTCGGAGTGCCATTGAGAAAGCGACGAAACAATCGACCATCACGTGGAGGCTGACCGTGACAAAGGCTGAAATGGATCATGTTGTCAAGGAATTCGTGTCGGTAAGTTGTCGTACACGGAAAGACCATGCTGTTAGTTGTGTTTGGTAGGGGCTGGAGAATTTTGGGATTTGTTTGAGATGAGGATTTTTGATTATATTATCCATGACCTTTCAGACCAACAGTTTTTTGATTGTGGAGCTGATCAGCCGAATTATCGAACGAAAAGCCGCCGCATTGGCGGATTACGAGTTTGAGCGGTTGATGGACGAACGGTCGATAACTTTGAGGACGAATGCATCCCGTCCGGAGATGGCCAAATTTATTGGACAACCCCATTCAATGCACCTCCTAAATGCGTCGCTGCCGCACAAACTCAGACGTCACGCCATCCTAGAAGCCAAGGAGCACTTGATCCTGGAGAATTTCGACTCCATGTCGAATGAACTCCAATCACATCTGCACACCTTGTTCACCATGATCCCAATTCAACAAGAGGAAGAGCGATGGATGAGAGATGTGCCAGCGGTGGTCCCAAGGAGTCACAGAGACGATTCAGCGCCCAATTTCAAGACGTCTTCGCCGGATTCGGCAATGTCGTCAGAGTTTAGACATAGGTGGGTTTGAAATGAGTTGTAAGTAAAAAATGTGGTTAAGGTAGTATGAGGTGGTTTTGACTGGTTGATGTGGTTGCAAATTGTCTCATTCTTACCATGCAGTGTGGTCATTTGATTATGTTGTGGATTGAGTTATGATTTCCACAAAAATTTATATTATCCATTACAGTTCCCCACTCTCCCATGGAAAACCCCTTTTGTCGTCGCCACTTGAAAGCCGAATCCCCGGCCTTTTGTCACCATGCCCTCTGAGCCCGCGAGGCAAAACCCCACCACCTGCGGAGCTCTCGTTCGAGGATTTGATTGAGCGATTGTTTCGGGAATGGTGTTTAACTCTCAAAAATGGATGTGATGAGAGTTCGGAAGACCATAAAAGAGTCATCGACGAACTGTACGAGCTGGAAGTAACAGTGGATGAGGCCAAAATTAGCCGGTTTGTGTATGTGGGGGTCCAAATTTGTCTGGAGACGGCGAATTGTTTGGCACGACAGGTAATTTATATTGTTTTAGGTGGATGTTGTTTTTTTTTAATTAAAAAACGTTTTTTTAAGGAGTTTACGGACATTGTCGAGTCCTCTAGGCAGGTCTACAATTATGTGACCGCCTTTGTCGCGATGATCGACTGTGTTGCTGAGAAGGAACAAAAGGAAAATGAAAAACGAATGGACTTTATTCAAAAAGTTAGTGGAGCCATGGTGAAGCTGGTGTCGGACAATTTTTGCGATGAGAATGCGGATGGACTGGGAACGCTCCAAAGATCCGTGTTCTATTATGTCCTGAAGCGTTTGACAGCCAATCAACTGAGGGCGGGAACGGAGGATGTGGTGCCATATTTGGAGTTTTTGTGGTAAGCGGAGGTTGTTTTGAGGGTTTATGGCGGGGAAATGTTTGTTTGGATTGGAGGCGACTTT
Source organism: Bursaphelenchus mucronatus (assembly GCA_025436335.1). Taxonomy (NCBI): domain Eukaryota; kingdom Metazoa; phylum Nematoda; class Chromadorea; order Rhabditida; family Aphelenchoididae; genus Bursaphelenchus; species Bursaphelenchus mucronatus. Next base: position 1,924,695 of record CM046360.1, read on the forward strand.
GTGCTGCGATTTTGAAATCAAACGTTTTGATTGGATATGATTTTGTGGCAAAATTTTGAAAATTTTGTCTAGTGTAATATAAATTTTTGAGAATTTTTAACCTTTTGAAGGTTTTTATTTCCAGCCAAGCCTTCCAAAAGCTGAATCCACTCATCTTGCCGGCTTTCACGCAGTCCTACGTCCTCCTGATTGTGCAACCAATCTTTTTGAGCACATTATTCAACCCAGAACTGGTCCCGGAACAGACGGCATCCTCGTTGTTCATGATCCTCCATTCCCCAATCCTCACACTCCTGAGGAAGCAGCTCGAATCAGAGGAAGTGTTGAGTGATAAGTTGTCGTTGTCCCTATACGCAGCGAATTCCCATCTCATCAAGTTACTGTACACCTATTACCCTGCGGTCCTGCAGAATTTTCATTTTACGTACGTGGAGATGCTACCGAGGGTTTGCCTTCATCTGAGGAATTATGTACTGGATGCGGCGGTGGAATCGACCTGGACGGTTTATGATCCGGAGCGGAGCTTTGAAGAGGTAAAATAAGGGGAAATGAGGGGGAAGTTTTTGTTTTAGATTAAAGTTTTGGACTTTAAAATACCTTTTGTGGAATATTTGATGTTTGGAATAGTAGTAGGAGGTGTTTTCTTTCATTTTGGAGGGAGGTTTTATATTATTTTAGATGGTTTTGTTGATTTTTTGGATTTTTTGCATAGATAAGATAAATTTTGATGAAATTTCGTTTTTAGTACTGTTTGACTTCGCAAATGAACACGAACCCGTCCGTGCACGCGGATCTTGCGAATATCATCTCATCGGACCTTCGGGATGTTGTAGATGCATACCTCCAAAATCGATCGTCAGTCGATCCCCTTCATAACATTTGTGCCTTTCTGAAGCAGCCGGATGATGAAGGAGTCCTACAGTACAACTTTACGTTGATCAATGGGATGGTTTTGTATCTGGGAGTAAAAGCAATCGAGGAAATGAGAGGAAGCAATCAACGGATTACGGTTTTCAACTCGCAGAATACCGCTGAAGCGAATGTTTTTACGTATTTGATGGTGTCGTTGTGCAATGAAGGTGAGGAGAGGAGTTTTGAGGGGTTTGGGGATGGTAGATGTGAAATTTTGGGCATTTTTTTATATTGTAGTAGGTCCGACCAAGTATAACATTGATTTTTTAGGATGTTTCCGACTGTTCACGTCGATTACGGATCAATTGCGAAACGCCAGCACTCACACCGCCTTCTACGCGTCGATGTTGCTCCATCTTTTTCAGACGGCCCATTCGAATCATATCCGAGAGATCATCACCAGGATACTGCTGGAACGCCTCTTGGCCAACCGCCCCCATCCATTTGGAATTAAGTTGGTGATGGCCGAGCTGCTGAGAAATTCGGACTATAAGTTTATGGAATTTGAGTTTGTTCATAGCGCGGAAGTGGTGGAAAGGTAGGAAATTTGATCTAAAATCATATAGTTTGGTGTTTAGAATGATGGTCTCGATCTCAAAGTACCTCGGAGTGGAGATCAACGAAGAGAAATGCAGATTCTTCAAGTATCACAACCCCAGGTCGAGGAAGGAACCCCAAAAACGCCAGTCGGACTCGAACAACAACAAGCAGGCCAAGCGCTCCTATGTCCGCGCCGCCACCCCCATGAGGTGATCGAGTATATATTGTAATGTAAAAATAAATCCCCGTTATAACGACAGGTTTTCGAGCCGTTGAAGTGGTCGTTGAGCCCTTGAAAATTGAGAAATTTCAAATTTTTGCGCTATATTACCTAAAATAATATAAAAATTGTTGAGCCGACTCGAAATCGTCGTTGTAATTAGGTTTATTTTGTTGCTGAAGGTGTCTAGTTGTGGCCTTCGGTCGTTTCGTATGTTATTTCGCCATTTATTTTTATTTTTTTTCACAAAGAACCCCGAAACATTCTTTGCTAATATCGCCCGGTTAAATTTTGTATTTGAATATAGAATAATTTTTGGTCTTGTTTTTGTTTATGCTAATTTCATGTGCGTCTTAACTTGTTTTTCTTCCTCGTCGCCCTTCCTATATGTTGTTTGGTGTGGAAAATTAAAATTTGAACACGAATTTTGCAATTTTTTCTCCGATTTTATCGAAATTTAACCCAAAAAATGTAAAAAAAATTTACACGGACAAAAGTAAGTGGAAATATCAGTGTGTATTAATGGGGAAAATAGTTTGAAATTAAAAATTATTTGGGCTTTGAGTGTCGGATCATGTCGAACATGGCCTGGACGCCGTTCCGGAAGGGAATGGTCTCGGTTTTGTGGATTTCCATCAGATTTTCGGTCATGAATTTGATGCATTGGTCCCAGTTGGGGAGCTCGGAGCAGGAGGGGATGTTGAGGAATTCGTCGAAGATCTCGACGAAAACGTTCCTGAAAATCGTTGGAATTCGTATTAACTTGGCGACAAAGCAATTCTCAGCCATTGAAAATCGAAATTTAAAATTTTCCAAAAAACCCGTCATCATGACAACATTTCCAAAAAATCCGTCATCAAGACATTAAATTTTCTAAAACTAGCATTTTAGCCGTGAAAATGAAATTCTACGCTGTTGGTTGTACAAAAAACCCAAAAATAATTCTAAAATTCCCACATCTTCTCCTTTACGACCTTGAGGATGACGGATTTCATAAAAACTCCAAAAAAATTTCAAAACCCAATCCGCTAATCCCGTCCAAACCTCCTACCGATTGACTAGCCTCCTTTTGATCGCTGTGGTTGGTTTATATTTATTCCCGACCTTCTGAATTTCCATATAATTATTCATGATGAGCAAGTACAATGTCGCGACATAGCCAAAGAAATCGGTTTGGTAGGTCCAGGGCCGGCCGTCCTTCATCTCGCAGCAGTCGAAGCAATTGGTTTTGGAGCGGCCTTTGAACTCCTTGCCCTTGAAGTACTTCATGTCGATGGCGCGCCCGAAATCGATGAGTTTGATAATGGGGCGGTCCCTCAAGACCGTGATGCTGGAAGTTCCTTCCGGTCTGCAAGAATCTCAACGAGTTACACATTCTTTTCGAGGGCTTCATAATCAAAAATTTTTTTGGTATGACAAGGGAGGACCATAATAAAAAAACCCCGTATTTTACCCTCAAAACCATTTCAACTTACGGTTCACATAGCAGTAAATTATCCGGTTTGATATCTGCATGGATTATCTCGGCTTTGTGGATGTATTTGAGGACATCGGCCAGCTGAATAGCGATCAAAGTCAGGGCTCCTCCATAAATTTCCCGTTGGCTACTTTTGTATGTGTTGGCCAGGTCCTAAAATCGACCGCTATAAAACCCAAACCGTATTTTACAAACACCAACGACTATTTGTTCCACTTCCTTACCAAAGCCGTCCCATATTTGCCGTATTCGTAAACAATGGCACTTGCATCCTTGAATATAAAAGCATCTCTGATTTGCATCACAAAGTCCTTCAGTCTTGTCGGCATGGCCTTAGATATCGTGGCGATCATGTGGACTTCATACGGGCAGGCGGGTCGTTGGAACTAAATTTATATTATACTTGACATCAAATGTAAACCAACGATTTTTCAAATTTTAAACGCACACATTACTCAAAACCACCTCATAATCGCCCTAAAATCATTAATTTCACTATGAACCGTTCAGAATTTCCAGTACTTCCGATTTTTACCTACTACAATATCACAAATTCCAAAAAACCCACCTTTATGGCATAATATTTCGCTTCTTCGTTGCCGGCTTTGAAAACCTTGGCAAATCCTCCACTTCCAAGCAATTGACTTATAAAGAAGTTTTCTCCACCTAGCACCACCTTATGATTTACATCAAACCTTGGTGCCTTCTCCTTTGTAAAGTCATGTTGATTTACAATCAAATGTGCTTTTTTGACCATCTCAAGTCGCGCCTCCTCATCCCATGGGTTTAACTCGCCGTTAAATTCAAGTCTGTAAAATTTAATTTTAATTGTTCAATATTACACTTGATGTTCAAGGTGAATATCGTCTAGTGTAATATAAAAACCAACTCCAAATTTCTCAAAAAAACTTACGATTGATGTGCAGTGCTCTCTAGTAGATCATCTCGGGATCCAGTGGCTCCATTAATCGCTAGTTTATCGAGGGCTAACTCGAGATTCGGCGATGGGGTCTAAAATAATTCAAATTTTGATAAAATCCTCACAAAAAATGGTGCTCAACTCGATATGCTGCCTCTAAATACTCCTTAACAGGTCAAACGCCCTGCCAAAAAAGCGATTTGCCCATCAAAACCTTACTTACCGCTCGTTTATCCGGTTTCGATATTGTTTTAGGCGCTGAAGTCAACACATCCTTGCTTAAATCCAATGGCGATTCTCCGCGATCAAACTCCAACGGCGGAGGGTCGAGCATGCTCATCCTGGCCTTCGACACGGCCTCTGGGGTACTCGATATAGCATCGAAATTGGAGGGGCGCCCGAATCCGCAGACCGTGGGACTGTTGATATCCAACGAGATCTTGTGATCAATCTAAAAATAAACCTATTACTTCTCATATTATCCGATTAGAACCTCAACATCAAAAGAACACTAAATTTTAAGACAGTAAAACAAAATTTTTACCTAGTACAAGGTCGACCTAAAACAATATAAAAATTTTTGATTTCTTACATTTTCTTTTTCTGAACTAATATTCTCAAGTGACGTGGTGCAATCTGGACTCATTCTTGCCTTCTTGTGAGCTGGAGAGTTCACTGGCAGTGCTCTTTTAGGCGAAACTCTTCCTTGAGCACTTGGTTCATCGCAGAAGATTGAAAAATCATCGGACTTCTTTGGTTGTGAAATTACTGAAAATGTATTATCAATCGCATCCTGCCAAAGTACAACAAAATCTTGCCAAAAACTAATGAAAAAACGCAAAATCTACATCTAATCTCAAGTACAATATAAGTAATCTCTCGAATAATCAAAAATTTTACCTTGAGTTGTTTGCGAAGCTGGCAAGGTGTCTTGGAAGTCCTTAAGAGCTGATTTCTTCGTAACCGAGGTCCTCGGTTCGCCAATGGAGTTCTCCAAACTCTTCTCTAAAACCATATCCAACTTCGGTGGAGCTCTGAAACATTCAAGATAAAAAGATCAAATTCATCATAAAGGTGATAAAGGGACTCCAAATGCTATCCAAAAACACCACTTACAAGCTGGATCTCCTCCTTTGAACATGCGCTTTCTTATCCTTTGCGGGAACAACAGACTTTCGACTTGGCTGATGCGTTACGCTTTGCATTAATTGGATGGTGGAGTCGTCGTCAGCGGGAGGGAACACTGATTGGAACTTGCGACTAAACATAGAACATACGAAACCAAAAACTTTAACACTTACCCAAACTTGACCCTCAGTTCATCCATGCTCATCTCACAATTCTTGACACATCTCTCCAAGACCTTTGGGATCTCGTCTTTCTTGTCGTGTTCCATCAACGCCTCGACGAACAGGCGATAATATTGCCAAAATGGCTGGTAATTCGGTTCAATGTTCTTGAAAATTGCCACAGGACCAAGATTTCTACTTGTCTTTGACTAAAACAATATAAATTTAGATGCAAACTTCAAATTTTTGGAAGAATTAGCTCGTTTCTAGAGAGAAGAGCTCGCAGAGGCCTCAATGAATACCTACAACAATACCTAAAATTTCAGAAACAAAGGAATAATCAAAAACTCACAAATTTCTTCCATAAATCCAAAATCAAATCCAATTCTTCATCAGAATCGAACTGCAGCTTCTTCAAAAAGTGCAACAGACTCTTCTTGATCACATCTTGACGGTTCTCTTGTTGAACATTACGTTCTAACGCACAAATCACACTAAAAATTTTAAGACTAATATCTCATGTCTAAAATATAATCAAAAGCGTCAAACTCGTTGCTTTTTCAAGCAAATAGCTATGTCAACGCACTTACCTGTGCACAAAGCCGATTTGATTCTCTTCTTTCACACAATTCTCGGTAATACTGCAAAGAAAAAATGATATTATACTTGAGAGGACTTACGCGAAGAATCCTTTACAAAAAGCATCAACATTTTTGTCTTCAGCCTTTGTTTTATTACTCATCTTGCCCAACAATGTTGGCTCGAGCCAACGAGCGAGAAAAAATGCGAGAAAAAATTTATTTTTTTTCAAACTTTTCATTTTCCGCGGCGTTTCAGGACCCGACGAAAAATCTTGGCATTGTGTTTCAAGTTGAAGTTGGCGGAAGTTTTTGGATTGCTTTGTTTGCCCAGTAATTTCGTGGTATCTAAGTGACTTATTGATGAAATTTTAGCACGTATGCATGCAGTAGAGCAAGGTTTTGTTGATGTAGTTCATTTCTAGTGCAATATAGGGCTGATTTCAAGATTTGCCGGTGAAACCTAGATGTCGTCAGAGTATGACCTTGCTGACTTCCTCATTGTGCGCTTAGCCAATTTTTGTCAACATACGTCCATAACCATCAACTTTGTTATATTATCCATGATGCAAACTTCTTTTTATTCAAAGATGTTCAAAATCTCTCCGGTCTTACAAAAATTCCCGTTTACTGCATAAAAATTAGCTCATTCAATGGTATTTGAGGTATATTTCAAATATTTTTGTGTGGCATATTAGGCGGAATCCCTCTTCTCGGAGTCCCTCTTCTCCAGCGAGTGCTTCATGAAGACGGGGATGGTGCTGAACTGCCGGCTATTGCGGACCAAACTTCTTCGGGGCATGCTCGGACTGAGCGGCGGCTCGCCAGACATAAAGATCCCGGTGCGGAAGCGAAGTGCCTGAAATCGGATAGGCCTTAGGTTTAGTATAGGTGCATGTGGAGAATGTTTTCGCGAGTGTCGGATTACTTTCTAACTTCGGAAAGAATGATGTGGATATTATTGTCTAAGGGTTCGGGTGAGAAGGTTGGAATTCCAACCATTTATGATAATCCACAAAGATTTTTCTGTTAGAATTATATTACACTTGATAGTATAATAGGATTTTCACGTTAGAGTAGTCAAAGATCCGCTCACCTGTCTTAATGAGTCCTCGCCGATAAACGTGCTGACTACCGGCCAAATCGGCAGCAAATAACTTTGAATCCATCCAGCGTAAAACTTTGGAGTAACTGGCAAATGTAAAAATTTGGATGGGACCGCGACGAAATGGGAGTATAATATTAGAAGGGCAAATAGAAGGTCCATAACAAGGCAAGCTGAGATCCAGATCAGATCGCCACGCAGATCCTTCTTCTCAGCACTGCCTGTGTGCTTGTTAAAGAAGCGACTGACAATCATAAATGCCCCAACCACATATAAAATGACTAGGAAGAAGACGGAAAATCCGATTGCCGCCGCTAGCGAGAAGTTCTCTTCACTGCTGGGCTGGCTGTACATCCAACGGAGGCCTTCGATCTTGTAGTTGAGGGTTCTAAAAGGGTGTAAAGTGAAAATTGAGATCAAATTTGCCATGAGTAATATAAATTTTGGGTATGAAATGTCTTCTTTTAGTCGGAAATGTCGGGTTCAATGGTGAAAATTGGTTCCTTACCGTTTGTAGAAGATGATATTGACAAATCGCTTGGCCGAGAGTAGAAATGCGCATAGCATGACGAAAAAACAGATGGTTCGAATTGGGATTTTTTGACTAAAAATAATATTAGTGATGGGCAAAAATTTTCGTTTCTTACCCAACCACAGGGAACGCGTATTCCATGATTCTCCGACATGACAAATACAACTGCAGCGTCGCGATTGCGGTCATGCAAAAGATGAACAGGTAGCCCGGCGAATCCGTGATGGAATCGTCGATGAAAACACTGTTCTCAGCGGCTAGCGTGTACGATAACGCGATCGTGTTGACGAAAAGTAGGACCAAAACCACTGCAAATTGAATGCTGAAGACGCTCAGCATGTCGTGCGGCATATTTGAGCGGCAGTCGGGCATCACGGTGAGGATGACCAACATCGTGACGAGGAATGCGACGCCAATTGCGACCGTAAATGAGGTTATCAGGATCTGGCTCCATTGCGCGTCTTCTATCATAGTGAGTGGGAGGAGGGTCTGACTATGCGTATTGGAGGCTGAAAGGGGTTATATCTGTAGATTTATACGTATATGGATCATTTTCTAGTACAACGGGGTATATTTGGCTTACAGTTTACCGCGAAATTTCTCTAACATCGAGAAAAAGTTCTAATTTGAGGTGTTACAGTCAACAAAATGGGGTAAAGGTGATAAAGAAGACTTATCCGAATACTAGTCCGATCGTAAAGTCGCTGGAGTGATTTCGGCGACATGTACTGTGCAAAAAACTTCGAGCTGCGAGCGACAGCCGAAAAAAGCCTATTGCACGGTGCAAAAAGCAAGAAATTGCACAGTGCAAAGCGAACTTTTTTTTCTCACAGTTCATGCCTCTAAAATCACTCCAGTGACATTACGAACGGACTAGCAGAAGCTCGGACCGGTCGACAAAAGATCAAGAAGACTTGAAGTATGGAAACAAAAAATATCGCAGAGACGAAACAGTATTTGCTGGCTTTGAGCGGAGAAGATTGCCGAGATGCTACTGTTCAATCAACTCCTAAACCAGCAGCTTCTTTTTATCTCTGCGATAGTTTTTGATACCTAATTTTAAACCTTTCTGATCTGATCTTTGGCCGACGCAAACAGGTCCCAACTACTATTCGGGTAATGGTTTCTGGCCTCCTTTTGAGACTGGCATTACAAAACAAACCCCTGTTAAGAGGCGCAGACTTGTCAGGACCTTTTGTATAGTATCAGAAAGCCGTCTGGACCTTAATCGAGAAATTTCTACCGTTAAACTACATCTAAACCCCCTCAAAACCCCTTTCGCGACGTTATTTATTCCATTAACGATCGGGAAACTTCCTCGTTCTAAAAATACGGTCGTCAATTACTCGGCCCATAACCTTCTCAAAGACCCAATTAAACGGCTTTTAAAAATCCACGGGAACACGGCAAGAGGGCCAAGAAGGTGACGGATGAGAAACACAAATGCTCTGGGCTTTGTCATAAATTAAACCGGAAATGAGTGCAGTTGTTAAAAACAGTAGACAACACATAACAAAGGCTGTGTTACAAGGTGGTCTAGACTCTTTGGTGCGATTATTGAGGGGTTGATGATCGGGAAAGTGCAGGGAGAGGATGACAAGAGCGATAGGGAGAGGTCGAATAGTTGCTGGGGTTTTTTCTACGCGCCCGAGGGCATGATACAGGAAAATTGAGAGTTTGAGGTATAAATAGGTTTAAGAGGAGTTGTGTTTGAAGATAACATGCGGAAGGGATTCAAAATTAGCTTTTTTGAGGCCATTTTGTCAGATCTGACATGTTAACATAGGCGGAATTTCATTTTCTGCGTAGTTTAGCTAGCTGCCAGCATGCTGATGCTGATTGAGAAATAAAATAGATTCATCGCGGTCCGGAGGTCATAAAGACGAGACTTTTCAACTTTTGAACTCAAAATTGTTTCCGCAGGGAATATGACACTTGTTTATAACCTCTCAGCAATATGATTCATCGAAAGGTTGCAATTTATCGCCCTAAAAACCAGAGCTGCTTCCGTACCAAGTCCCGAATTAGAAAGTCCTAAAAGATCATTGCAAAATTAAGGACATCACACTTTACTTCCTTCCCCCCTTCATAACAATTAACAATCATAAAGAATCGGAGGGGGTTTTTTTTTGGGGCGGCCAAATTCCCCAAATGTTCGATGAAATCATTCGGCCTGAGGGGCCGATCGGTCCGCCCCACCGTCCCACCTGCTCGCCGCGGCATACCGTTGAGAAGATGTCTTCTCCGGGAACACGCGACCTGCCATTCAAACCGGATTTTCTCAAAACCGGGCCATCAATTTCGAAAAAGCAAAGGCCGAAAGAAAAACGTTTTTTTGCAACTTATGCTGAAACCCAAACGCGAAGGGTACAGTCAGGCCGGGGCGAATGGACCGCTCAATCGTCCACATTTCCGGCCCGAACAGGAAGGACACGTGCACCTGCACCATGCCCGGAAATGAGGAGCCGACACTGTAGCGTACGAGATGGAGTGGAACCCGGTGGGTCCAAGGAACGGCGAAAAGTCAAACGCAAAACAACACCTGGAATGTTTAGGGCTTCACAGAGGTTTTTTAACAGGCCTGACTTGATGAAACTGGGCCAAAGTTGAGATAAAAATCTTTTAGGGAAGGTAATTGTCAAGCTGAAACTTTTCATTTCATGCAGGCGCCGCAGCGATATTGAACGATCTTTGCGGACAAGAGAGTAAGCGAAACGCGGAGAGCGGTCAGAGAGAAAAACACTTTTTGGCCATAACTTTGCCAGTTTCGCGCGGAGGAACTTGATTTTTTGTAGAAACATTACCAACTATCGTATAAATAGGTATGACACTTTTCACGCCGAAATTCGGTTGAATTTCGGCAACTCTTGACTTAGAAATGCCGGTTTTTTCTGCAAAGTGCGACCTAAAAATCTCGCATGAGTTCTACAAGGCCTTGAAACCTTCATGCAAGATTTTTAGTAGAACTTTTTGGAAACCACCGATTTTTTAAGTCAAAAGTTGCCGAAATTCAACCGAATTTTGGCGTGAAAATGTCATGCCTATTTCTACCATAGTTGGTAATGTTTCCACAAAAAATTATTTTTTTCCGTACAAAGATACGGTCAAAAATTATTTTTTCGCTCTGACCGTTCTCCGCGTTTCGTGTACTCTCTCGGCCGCAAAGATCGTTGAATATCCTCGGTTGCGCCTGCAAAGCGCGAGCTAAAATTTTTAAAGATGGTTACGTTGATCATAGTGAACACGCATGTAAAATTTGAGCTGAATCTGTAAAGACGCCTTATGTTAAGCACTTCAAATTCAAAAATTTCTCTTAAAATACAAGAATCGACCGGTAAACCTCATTCCGTTTCCAACTGTTTCTTCTAGTCCCTTCTCAAGTACAGCGCTAATCTCATTTTTGCTTCTCCACTTCCTCGGAGTTCATAGATCACGTTGGCAAACAACAAAATTCTTGGCCTTTTGCTTTTTGGCCCACATGTCACAGTAATGTAGAAATTCTTTGATGCTTTTCCAGAAATTTGTTGCAAGCCCAGAGTGTCACGTATTTAATCATTCGCAAGCCCCTATAACTGACACAAATCGTGACAAATTAAGTTTGATTGACACCCGTCCTATCGGGGAACGGGGAAACTTTCGACTTGGCCGTTGTCGCGGAACATTATGGTGAAGGTTTGGTAGTAGTGCAGCATCGCGTCCAACGAGCGGAATCTGCAAATATTTGGTTGGAATATCGAACTACCGTAATATTTTTTCTACTCAATCCCCAAAAAACGTCATCTTTTGCGAGAATGACGTCAATTTAGCCCAAAACACATTTCATCGTATAAAATGTCGCGAACTGCAAACTTACAGCGGTTGCTCTGGGAGCTCCTTGTCCTTGGAACGGATTTGCCACATCTTCATTCCATCGCGACTTTTGGTCTCCTTGATATCGTAATGGTAAATCTTCCCCGCCGATGACATATACGCACACATCAAAGGATACGAAAGGGGAAGATCGTTGATTCGGTTGCAAGCCTCCGGACGACGATAGTACAAGATCATCTGAGTGGGTCGAAGAAAGTTGGCAAGACGCTAAAAAATTATAAATTAGAATTATAATCGGATTACGGATGAAAATCCAAAAAATCTGTCATCCAAAATAATAATAACGAATGTTATGTCACTAAAATTGAACAAACTTTTTTTAGACGCAACGTAGAGCTCTACAATGCAATTATGATTAATTTCAAAGCATTTTTTTGGTTTTAAAACCGTCACGATGACGGATTTTTTGGAATTTTAAAAATTCTTTCAATGTCATCAATTTTTAAATTCCAAAAAAGCGAATGCTCCGCAAAATACTCACAGATGCACGCTGAATCCCAATGAATTTTGAAGCCACTTTCGGAGCAATCGGGATGTTGATATCGCTTTCGTCTTCATCCCCACTAACCGTCCATCCAGATTCACTCTTAATCGGCGCCACATCCCTCGCCGGTCCTTCATTCCGCTTCGCTTTGGGCTTATTCCGACGTCGCATGTAGCCTTGGACGGAATGCCGACCTCTGGCCGGTCGTTTTGGCCAGACCACCTTCAACGTGGTGTTCACAAGTTCACCGTCCCGATTCTCGACCACAGAGTACGATGGAGGAGTAATGGATGACTGAAATGGAAAATTCAGATCGTAATTTGAAATATTTTACATAACATAGGCATCATAAACTTACTGGTTCGCTTTCTTCATCCTTATCCATCTTCACTTTGCAGCAGGTAATTGAACAGCCGTCTGAGGATACCACTTACCGTGAAATGAAAATTCGTCGTCATTTTTGAATAAAAACACCTTATTGAGTCTTTCTATATTCAAATTTACCTTTTTCAGAGAGTTCCCTGCAACGCCAAAAAACCTTGGCATTCAGTTGCAAGTGGAAAAATAATATTTTTTTGTTTATTTTTGGACTTGGATTTGATAACTTTTGGACATAAACGTTATCTCCATACCCGATATTTGATATTCGATGTGAAATGCCTTTGACCGACTCGTCTGCTACAATTATTGGCCAAAATGATGTCAGGTAGGCTATAACAAGGTCCTGTTTGACTAATATTATCTTCAGAAAGGTACAAATATACACGGGATGTCGGTTTGGACTCACTCCGTATTCTAAGGTTGCAATTTGCCCATTAGGAGGGCCAATTGGTAAGATTATAAGTTTTTTTTTCTAAATTTAGGTATTAATTATGGTAAGGTCGAAAAATTGTTGGGGTTATCCCTTTTTTACTCGAATAAGTCTTGAAGCAGCGGCTCTAACCTGTGTCTTTTCTAGCCGTTGTAAATGCAAAAGAGTATCAATCCGGAGCGTTGTCGTTGACTCGAATCTACAAGAGCAATGGAGAACTGATCACTCAGATCGAAGTCTCTCATTTACTCGACGTATTCTGGACAATGGCACAAAAACTCGTTTTACTGAGCAAGAATGGACGAGTTCTCGTTTACACAGCTACTGGTCAGTCGCACAAGACCTTTTTCATGGATAATGTGAGCAGTTTTATATTGTACTTGATGTCTGATGTCTAAAATTTTCAAATTCAAGGTTTAAGCTGAATATCTTTTGTTTCAGAAGACCGAATCCTTAGACATTCATAGTGCTGTAGCTTTTCATTCAAGAAACGCGATTACTGGTCTGGCTTGTCTAAAATCTAGTGGGCAACTTTTTGCTGTGAATGATGTCGAGTCAAGTTTATTATGGAGAATTGTTGATGTCTCAAGTAAGTTTTTAAAATACGATATATTTGATTTCGTGTTCAGATTCACAAAACATTCCGACGGTATGGACAATGGTGCCAACGACTGATGGACCCATGATGGTGTGGACAAGTGGTAAAGCCAAGCTTCACATGGCCGGGCAGGGAAAATCTCCGGCTTTAAAGGTAAAATCAAGTCGGAATTCAATAAGGATGAAGTGTACCGTCTTAAGATTTTATTTGACCTTATGAAGTGGCCGAAAATTATATTATCCTTGTGTTTTCAGCAAGCAGAATGGATGTTCGGCGACTACACCGATATCAAAACCGATTATTTCAATGAGTCGTTGGCATTGTTAAACACTCAAAATAAGATTCAAATCGTCTCTCCCGACTTGGAACAAGAACTTTATCGAATTGATACGGTTGAAATTGATCTCCAGAACACCAGGGTATTGTGGTAGGTATATAAGTTCGTTTTTTGATGAAAATAAATACATTACAGGTTCAAAGAAGACCTTGTGATGTTACAAACAGCACCGAATGTTGTATATTGCATTAAGAAGGACGGAGAATCCAATGAGTAAGTTTAGGGGTAACATGACGTCATGGATAATATAAAAGTGAAATGTGGCTGAAGATTGTTGTCTCATTTGCTTATCGTGGTGATAGTGGTGTCAGAAATGTGATTCGAATTTGAAACGGTTGAATTTAGACATTTAAGGAACATCAAATAATGAAGATGATAGGGAATGACCGGGAATAACTTGGGATTTGATGTGGACGTGTCGGATTTTAACGAGATTTTTGACTGTGCCGCTTCTGAGGGGGACAATAGGTTATTGGAGTTGAGTTTCGATAGGCTTTCTTGGGTTTCTGAACCAGGTTTTGACAAGTGTAATATAATTTAGGGCTAAAATAATATTTAATTTAATTACCTTGACTAAACAGCCGTTTATACTGTTTGTTCACAATCGAATTGTACTCCTCCTTCGAGGGTTGATGCCCATTATGTTTGTCGTTGAAGGTGGTGATCCTCAAACATTCTCCATTCGCATTATACACGATCCGAAGACCGGCTCGACATCCACAAGCCAAATGTTTTGTGGGTCTGCCGGCCGTTGGATTGTTCCCTCGAGGTCTTGGTTCGCCGTAGCGAGAGCAGTGATAGCTGACGGCTCGGACCTTGAAAATGGGGTGCACTTCTCCGTTGGCTAGCCGGAACTTGTCCGAATTGTAGATTCGGAAAGGATGATGATAATGCTCTTTCCAGGCGCCGAAGTGCCGATTGAACTCGTCGAAACTGAAAGGAATAGGGTTGGAGAGGATTTGGGATCAGGTAAAAGATTGAAGGAGTCATTTGAACTCTATTTTTTACCGACCAAAGCAGGTATTGGGCTTTTTTTTATAAGTTTACCTGGAAAATTCCGCTCCTTTCTTGATCCGTCGATAATCTGCGAGGTCCTGGGCGGTCGAAAATGATGGCTTCGGAGGGCTTACATCATTGATAGTTTCATAAATTATGTTCTCCATGGGAAATAACCTGAAAATCGCAGAATTAATACTTGAAGGTAATTCCGTTTTTTATTAGGTAAAATACGATCAGAAGTCCACGGTTGGGTCTGAAATAGGACAAAAATAAAAGGTTCTCCTAATTTTTCGGCGATAAACAGATGCAACGCCTCTCTGTTTTTGAAAGTGATTGTTTTCAAAGAGTTTCCTTCTCCTACAAAAGTCCGATTGTCCCGTTTCGCCACCGAATTTATGTCTTTCCTTTCATTAGGTGGTCAAAGACGTTATTTTTGGAATTTGGAAATCTTCTGGTCTTTAGATCTTTTAATTGGGCCCTACAATGCGGGACAGGATCTTGTGGGCAAAGGGATTTCCGATTGTGTCCTGGAGGCATTCCGAATGTCCCCAAAATACTTCCATCTCTGTCTGGAAATACCGTTCGTCTGAAGAAAAGGCGAAGAAGTTACCATTTTGGATACTAGTGGGTCCGTAAAGTCGCTGAAGTGATTTTCGCGACATGCACTGTGGGAAAACAAGAGTTCACGTTGCACTGTGCAATTTAGTGCGTTTTGCACCGTGCAATAGGCTTTTTTGGGCTGTCACTCGCGCTCTCACCTTTTTTGCACAGTGCAAACAACGAAAATCACTCCAGCGACTTTCCGGACGGACTAGTATAATAGAAGAGAGAGGGAATGCATCGGTGAATGATTCCTACTTTTTTTTTCCAAAATGGTAGCTTTGTCGCCCTTTCTTCACAAGAACGATATTTTCGGTCAGAGGTGGAGGTATTTGGGGATTTTTGGAATGCCTCCCGGATACAATCAGAAGCACTTTTGGCCACTGGAGTCTGTCTCGCACTGTAAGGCCCATTAAAAGATGGTTTCCAAATTCCAAAAACAGAATCTTTGGCCACCTAATGAATGGAAACACATAAATTCGGTGGCGAAATGGGACAATAGTATTTTGTAGGGGAAGGAAATTCTTTTGAAGGCATTTGGAATGCCTGCCGGATACAATCAGATGTACTTTTGATCATCAGAGCCTGTCTCGCACCTTACAGATAAATCAGATCGTATTTGCATTTTTTCAGATACAAATTCTCCAACGACATTCACACCTCTCAAGAGCCGGATGGCCTTGCAATTTACACCAATGACTCGGTGCACGCCCTGCATCCAGTCTCGGCCGCAGCTCGGCGAGTCTTGTCGATGGCGTCGCAAGCGCCGGGCGCCTTCCTCTACGAAGCGTCCTTGAAATTCCGCCGATCGGACCCTCAAGTCAACGAATACGTCCAACAGATTGGAGAAGCGATCCCCGAAGCCGTGAAAGATTGTTTCGAAGCCGCGACGGAGATCCGAACCGCCCAAGAAGAGGAGAATCTCCTCGCAGCCGCTGTATTTGGCCAATCGTTGCGCCGAATCAGCTCGAATACGCAGAGAATTGAGTTTTCTGAACAATGTAAACTGTTCCGAGTGCTGCGATTTCTCTACGAAAGAGGGATCCCGTTAAGCTTCAAACAGATGGAAATCCTGGGAATCAGAGCGGTCCTGGACAGACTGATCGAGCTGAGGCTCTTCGCAGCCGCGGACATTATCGCCACCCAAACGCAGCCCCAATCCAGGTCAAGGATCATCGCGCATTGGGCGTTGGACTCGATGGATAAGGTTTCGAATGGTCTCGCGGAAGAGAATGCACTCTGCGAACGGATCATCCAACGATTCAAGGGACAGAAGCATGTGTCGTTCGCGGAGACGGCACTTGTAGCCCATGAAAAAGGGCTGCAACGCCTGGCTTCGAGATTGTTGGACCTTGAAGTTGATGTCGCAAAGCAAGTAAAATCGTTTTTGAAATTGAAGCAACAAGAGAAGGCACTGGAAATATGCGCCAAATGCAATGATCCGGATCTTTGTACGTTGGTTATGATGGGATTTGGAGAATGTTGGGGTTAAAGTTGTTGTGTTACAGTAACCAAAAATATTTTCGAATTTTAGTGTACTTGGTCATCAGACATCTCAAAGCCGACAGGAATCCAAGGGAACTCGAGCTGACCCTTCAAAAAGTCCCCAATGTCTTTCAAATGTACAAAGTAAGTGATCAGATGCCTAGTGTAATATAAAATTTTTCCAAATAACTGGATTAAACGTGTAATATTGGTAAAGACTGTAGAGCAAGGTATTTTTGTTTCAAGGAGATGACAAAATACGAGAATCCCGCCCGATTATTGGCCCTATATCAACAGAGCGACGATTTCCGAAGACAGTCCCTCTATTATTTGAATGCAGCTGCCGATTGCAATGTTTTTGACACAGTGAAGTTGGCGGAACACCTTGCAAAGGCTCAGGAGGCTCTTCAATCGGGAGGATACAGTCAATTGGCTACCTTAACACAACAACATCAACAGTTAGTAAAGGAGAATGCGATTTTGGAGGAGAAATACGCAACAAGTTTGGTTGACAAATCCCTAAAACAGACGTTTAAATGGGCAGTTTTGAAGGTAGGATGGGATAAATGTTGTAATCACTCGAGTTTTGCCGATTTTGAGCATCAAAACTAAAAATTCAAGTTTTCGTGGTGGTACCAGAAATTTTTTCAATAATGATTAGAATAGATGCCACTTTCGAATTTTATGTGCTAATGTGGAGTGACGTAACGCGTTTTACATTCAGAGACCCCAACAAGCCGATGTTCTCCGAAAAAAATACAAATTGAACGACCTACAATATTGGTATTGGACTCTGGAATCATTGGCAGAAAATGACCTCTGGCAACGATTCGAACATTTTGCGAGAGAGCAGAAGGCACCTCGAGGCTTCTTCCCACTCATTGAAATATTGGCCAAGCATAAACGAAGCGATTTGGCACCGAAATTTGTACAGAAACTTCAACCATCGGAGAGGCCGAAGGCTTGGGCAATTTTGGGGTAAGTTACGGTAATTATTGGTGGATAGCAGCCGGAAAGGGAATTTTTGGGGGCTAAGAAGAGGACAAATGATGTGTTTAAGAAGTGTATAGGTCATATAAGGGAATACAGTATATTATACTAGACAAAAGGTCCAAAAATTTACTCAAACCCGGAGCGGCACCCCGTTTCCAAGCCTCCGGCGCCCATAAATACCTCCGATTGGAACGGTACCCACCAATTTCGGGCGTTGTATTATAACGTGCGGGACCTAAGTGCAGGTGGACAGCCGGAGATTTATGAAACGGCCGCAATTCGCACATAAATTGACATAATTCCCGGGTGGAACGGGGGAAAAAAATTGCGGTTGGCACAGCAGTTTTTGAACGATTACAATTTCTGGACGACGGATTTTGTGGTTAACAGATTGCGAAGACATTTTGACGGTGTTTTCGCAAAAAATTCTTTGTTTCAATATTACTTTAGACCTAAAATGTTACTTTAGAGCTAAAATTTTCAGAGAAAACGAAAAAGCTTGCCGAGCGGCCGCTGAAATTGACGATTTCGACTTTCTCCATCAATTGAAACTTCAGAAACCCGAGGAATCGGAAGAAAGTAAACTTATCCAACAGTTGGTTGATGAAATTCGTCAGCAAAAACCATCTACATCAACTTAAAAGTGGTGGGGAACGTGATAAAAGTGATGAATCTCGAATCTGCTGAGGTTTTAAAAGTCATTAGTGTCCATATCAGACCACACGGGAGTTGTTTTACCAGATTTTTAATTGATTTTTGCAAATTTTAAATTTTTTTTGGAACTCTGTGATTTTTGTACGTAATAAATATTTATTGTCAAAGTTGGGATAAAAATCATGTTGTAGGAGATTTTTGAGATATATTTTGAGAATGTGGCCATTACAGGTATTCGTTCAAAGAACTTCACAATACTAGTCCGTGCGCAAAGTCGCTGGAGTGATTTCGGCGACTTGCACAGTGCAAAAAAAGTGAGGGTGCGAGCGACAGCCAAAAGAAGCCTATTAGTATTTCCACAAAGTGCATGAACATTTGTCGCGTTCATTGCACTGTGCATTTGCAATTGTTGCCGCCGCACAGTGAATTTCACCCTTTTCTCACATTTGAATCGGCCGCGGGCCGTTTCAAATTTTCCTTGGCCCGGCTCTGCCCAATACCGGGCCCGGGAGCCATGTATAGTTGGGAGCGACAGGCAAGAAGAAGCGTATTGCACGGTGCAAAAAGCAAGAAATTGCACAGTGCAAAGGAAACTTTTATTTTTGCACAGTGCATGTCGCGGAAATGACTCCAGCGACTTTACGGACGGACTTGTATGGGCTATACTATTAAATAAGGTGGGCTATACTATAAAATATGAGACATCAACACCTCATTAATGTAAATACTGGCAGAGAAATCATACACGAATATACATATACGATCATTTGCACAAGGTTTACATTACAACACTTTTCTAAATTTTTTTCGCCCTATTTTAGTTATGTTACATTTGTCGGGCGACTTGATATTGACAGGCCGGCCCGGACCCAGGGCCGGGCCAAAGCAAATTTGAAATGGCCAAAAAACAGAATTTGGATGCGTTTTGTTGGAATCGGAAAGCTCTTCACGCTCATTACAATTTCGTCTCCGATGTTATTACCACTTGTTCCATGGAATTTTTAATTTTCTTGCAGATGAACCTTTTCCAATTTAGTTCCCTTTCCTTTCCATGTTTCGACAGATCGCCTCGATTGTGGGGAGGAATGAGAAAGTTATATTGCTACTCATTGTCATGGCGAGTACGAGTACACTGTTCTTTTCGACGCTCTGTAGGTGCTATGGCTGGCAGGGTTTTACTAGTCGCGCTAAAAAATTGAGGCAATTTTGTCGCCGCGTGAACTTTTGCGCCGAAAAGTGATGTCGCTTGGGTAAAAACGGGAAATTGCGGCGATGAGCGCGGAAAAACAGAGAAAAGTGCACGGTGCAAAATCGTCTGAACTCTTGAGCGCGAGTTGTGTCTTTGACCATACAAGGAAAGGGTCCCAAGTGCGACGCTCGGATTTTCTTTGAATTTTGCGCACACCTCCCACGTACGCCACATATAAGGCTGGTCACAGAAGAATTCGCCTCGAATTTCTTCCGATGAAACGAAAATCAGTGCAAAAATTGTCTGCACCGATTTTTTAAATTCATTCCATTTCGGATATTGGCGCAGACTTAAAAAATCGTCTGAAACTGCCCTTATCTCAGGAATGAATTTCAAAAATCGGTGCAGACAACTTTTGCACTGATTTTTGTCTCATCGAAAGAAATGCGAGGCAAATTCTTCTGTGACCACCCTTATCTCAATTTGATATTATATTGAGCATTGTGATTAGGACAAAAGTGTGAGTATTGAACGGGTATTTCGTATTTATTTTGCTGCCAAAAGCTTCATTGTTATGAGTGATCTTGTTAATGTATTTTACAAGGGAAGTACCCCAAGTGCGACGCTCAGATTTTCTTTAAATTTGGCACACATGTCAGGCATAGGCCACATATCAATTCCTGAAAATTTTAGCTCGCGCTTTGCAGGCACGGCCGAGATATTCAACGATCTTTGCGGCCGAGAGAGTACGCGAAACGCGGATAACGGTTAGAGCGAAAAGCAGTTTTTGACCGTATCTTTGCCAGTTTCGTACGGAAAAAATTAATTTTTTGTGGAAACATTACCATCTACGGTAGAAAGCAGCATGAAACTTTTCATCCCAAAATTCGTAAAAAACCTCAAATTTTTGTCAACTTTCGATCGAAAAATCTCAATCGTTTCTGCAAAGCGTGAGATAGGAATTTCGCATTTGTCTTTCAAGAAATTAATCTAAATTTTGTGGCAATTTTAAAATTTAACCGTCGCACTTAAAGGACTACAACAGCTACATTTGAATCTCGCTTTATACGGCTTGGAAGACGAAATGTCAATAATTTTGTTTCTCCTCCGCCCTCAAAAAAGTAAAAGTTCTATTATATGAATGTTGAGGATGTATTTTGCGATCTACTTGTTCATTTCGAATTATTTTATAGATTTTTTTGATGATACCAAAAAAACATAAAAATTCTTTGACATTTCGTCTACTAAGCCGTGAAAAATTCAATTCAAATGTAGTCCTTCGGATCCTTTACTCATCCGTCCAGAAAGTCGCTGGAGTCATTTCGGTGGCATGCACAGTGCAAACAAGGTCAGGTTGAGAGCGACAGCCAAAAAAACCTATTGCACGGTGCAAAACGCACTAAATTGCACAGTGCAAAGCGAACTTTTTTTTCTCACAGTGCATGTCGCCGAAATCACTCCAGCGACTTTGCGAACGGACTAGTAAATCACTACCCCTTTGAAATTGTAAATTTTTGTTCGTTTTTCAGCCGAGAATCACAATTTTAACAGAACAGTGATAAAGGAGGCACAAACGGAAATTGGAATTGCAAAATCGAAGCCACCAACAGATGAGGTACAAAAGTTATGGCCGAAATTCAAGAAAAATCTGGCCGTAAAAAGTGGGGATTGCGCGGGACTGGCGAATGTTGTAAGGTTCACCTGATTTTTACCACATTCTCGACCTAGACTAGACATGGCTCCCGGGCCGGGCCGAAGCAAATTTGAAACTGCCCGTCCAGGAATCGGCCCGTAATAAATAAAATTCTGCGTCTGGAAGCGAAAATTGGGGTAGCAAACAAAAATAGAGTGTCGAAACCCCATCATACTGGCAGAGAAATCATACACAACTATATACGATCATTTTCAAAGGTTTACAACACTTTTCTAACTTTTTTCGTCCTATTTTAGTAATGTTATATTTGCCGGGCGAATTGATATCTACGGGCCGGGCCAAAGCAAATTTGAAACGGTCCGCGGGCCCGATTTTCAAACGGCCCGGGAGCTGTGTCTAGCCTAGACCCAACTTATGTGCTATTCCGTCCGTAAAGTCACTGGAGTGATTTCCGCGACTTGCACTGTGCGAAAACAAAAGTTCACTTTGCACAGTGCAATTTTTTGCTTTTTGCACCGTGCAATATCCTTTTTTTGGCTGTCGCTCGCACCATGACACTTTTTTTGCACAGTGCAGCTCGCCGAAATCACTCGAGCGATTTTTTTACTAGTCCTTACCGACTAGTAAAAAATTGAATTGCACCATCGCAACTGGGACACTTTCTTTGTCATCACCAGTTTCGCAATTTTTTATATTTGGTTGCAGTTCTGGAGAATCGCCGCGTTATATGGATTGAGTCTTCAAACAAATCGAACAGCCATTATTGGCGCTTATTTCAGAAAATGCGGACGGTGGGAGAAAAAGGAAATGACGTCGAATTTTCCCGCATTGCGCGCTTTGTACGATCGAGTGAGTCGTGATTTTTTTTAAGTCGTGCTACGCTACGATTTTCGGCAAGTTTGCTACATGTAT
The DNA here is from genome assembly GCA_025436335.1 of Bursaphelenchus mucronatus. Taxonomy (NCBI): domain Eukaryota; kingdom Metazoa; phylum Nematoda; class Chromadorea; order Rhabditida; family Aphelenchoididae; genus Bursaphelenchus; species Bursaphelenchus mucronatus. The sequence goes on from CM046360.1 coordinate 1,946,853, forward strand.
AGTGTCTAGGATGTGTATTAATTCCCGAGAATTTTAGCTCGCAATTTGCAGGCGCTGGCGAGATATTCAACAGTCTTTGTCGACGAGAGAGTGCGTAAAATGCGGAGAGTGGTCAGAGAAAAAACACTTTGGCGATTTTCTGCCGATTTCGCGCCGAAAAAAAAAATTTTTTGTTGAGACGTTGCCATCGACTGAAATAAAGCTGAAATTTGCAAAGACGTGTCGAATTTTGAGCAAATTTAAGGCTAGAAATCTCGGTTGTTTCTGCAAAATGCGAAAAGTAAAATTGATACATTCTAAATTTGAGTCTTGTTTCGTTATAATTTGAGCGTCGCACTTTGAAAACCCTGTAAGTACAAACATGTCGACAGACGGGCGTATCTCACCGAAACTGCGCTTCACTAGTATATAGCGAAAATAATGAGCACTCGTCGCAGTGAAATGTCGAAAAATTTGTGCAGTCTCGACCAAATGATGCGCGATTCCAAGGCGCGACGAGCACTCATTATTTTTGCTACAGACTGATACTATCTCATCAATAAAGTTGCTGGAGTAATTTCAGCGACATGCACTGTGCGAAGAGTTCTCTTTGCACTGTGCAATTTCTTGCTTTTTGCACCGTGCAATAGGCTTTTTGCGGCTGTCGCTCGCACCCTCACATTTTTTGCACAGTGCATGTCGCGAAAATCACTCCAGCGACTTTCTGAACGGAGTAGTAAAACCGATGAAAAGTGCTTTCAGCCCTTTATCAACGATTCTGTGGAAGTAACCTTTGGCGTATCATCTTGGCAAACGGATAACATAACAAAGTAAGCAAAAAACTTTGAAAAAAGTCATTGCAAATCGCTCAGGCTGCTGGAAAGAGAAGAAGAATCGCTTGTAACCGAAGGCGGTTATTATTTGCAGTCCTTTGGGTATTTCCATCAGTTCAAGGAGAACATACGAAAGATCTTTGCGCCGTCGACGAAAATACAAAAATTTATTGATGACTATGTCAATAATAAGCTACAAGACGATGGCTCGCACAAGCTGTGCATCCATCTGAGAGACTTCGAAAAGGGAAGATTTAGAAAAAGCAATGTGACATGGACATTTGAAGTGTGTACCAGTATAATATTTCCCTAAAGTGCGTAAACTTTTGATCGCTAGGCAAAGAATGTATTTTGCGCAGTGCGTTTTACCATTTTGCGCAAGTTTTTGCACCGTCACTTCAATCGCCGCGACCTAAGCTTTTTTCAACTGCGTGCACTCGCACAGTGCAGACCGCTTTTTTTGCACTGTGCGAAAAACAGCAAATTGCACGGTGCGGGAGCGACAAATCGGGGAAAAAAAGGCAAAATGCACTGTGCGCCGGCGATAAAAGGCAAAAAACGTCTACGCACTTTATGGAAATACTAGTAAAATATGATAAGAAAAAAGTGCCCTTTCAGGCGGCAAAATTCATAATCCAACATTTGAAGCGCGATCATGACATCAAGAACATCACTGCAATTGTGTTTTCGGATAATAAAAATCATTCGCAAAAAATTGCGGAGCAGCTGGTTGTAAGTAAAAGCAGTAGCGGCATTTTTGATTTTTCGTCGCGTTCCCTCCAAAATCGCTGTTTTCAGAATGGAGGCTCAATAGAAAAGGCGTATCTCCCGACCAGAATGAATCGTGGCACGGAAATGGTATTGGGCCAAACGAAATGCCAATCAATGATTTTGACGACGATTGGCTCCACGTTTGGCTGGTGGATGGCCTATTTCATGGAGGAGGAGGCGCAGAAAAGGGTCTTCTACAGCGAGCACTTCTTTCAGGTGGGCGTAAGATTTTGCGTGCGAGTGGGAAAGTCCGGACATGTCTGCACAGTGCGACCACGTTGTCGTATCTCTCCAAAAGGCGACAAATTAAGCTGCACGTGCGTCAAGACCACGTACAGTGCAAAATGATCTTATTGAAAAGTGTAGTCGGTACTCTTGTGTCGCGCGATGAAATTGCACAGTGCGTTTTTCGGTCGAAACAGGCACTGCACAGTGCGTTTTTCGGTCGAAACAAGCACTGCACAGTGCGTTTTTCAGTGCATCAGAAACTGCACAGTGCGTTTTTCAGTCGAAACAGAAACTGCACAGTGCGTTTTTCAGTGCATCAGAAACTGCACAGTGCGTTTTTCAGTCGAGACAGAAACTGCACAGTGCGTTATTCAGTCGAAACAGAAACTGCACAGTGCGTTATTCAGTCGAAACAGAAACTGCACAGTGCGTTTTTCAGTCGAAACAGAAACTGCACAGTGCGTTATTCAGTCGAAACAGAAACTGCACAGTGCGTTTTTCAGTCGAGACAGAAACTGCACAGTGCGTTATTCAGTCGAAACAGAAACTGCACAGTGCGTTTTTCAGTTGCATCAGAAACTGCACAGTGCGTTTTTCAGTTGCATCAGAAACTGCACAGTGCGTTTTTCAGTCGCATCAGTAACTGCACGGTGCGTTTTTTGAACGAAACAGAAACTGCACAGTGCGTTTTTCAGTCGAAACAGAAACTGCACAGTGCGTTTTTCAGTCGAAACAGAAACTGCACAGTGCGTTTTTCAGTCGAAACAGAAACTGCACAGTGCGTTATTCAGTCGAAACAGAAACTGCACAGTGCGTTATTCAGTCGAAACAGAAACTGCACAGTGCGTTTTTCAGTTGCATCAGAAACTGCACAGTGCGTTTTTCAGTTGCATCAGAAACTGCACAGTGCGTTTTTCAGTCGCATCAGTAACTGCACAGTGCGTTATTCAGTTGCATCAGAAACTGCACAGTGCGTTTTTCAGTCGCATCAGTAACTGCACAGTGCGTTTTTCAGTTGCATCAGAAACTGCACAGTGCGTTTTTCAGTCGCATCAGTAACTGCACGGTGCGTTTTTTGAACGAAACAGAAACTGCACAGTGCGTTTTTCAGTCGAAACAGAAACTGCACAGTGCGTTATTCAGTCGAAACAGAAACTGCACAGTGCGTTTTTCAGTCGAGACAGAAACTGCACAGTGCGTTATTCAGTCGAAACAGAAACTGCACAGTGCGTTTTTCAGTTGCATCAGAAACTGCACAGTGCGTTTTTTAGTTGCATCAGAAACTGCACAGTGCGTTTTTCAGTCGCATCAGTAACTGCACGGTGCGTTTTTTGAACGAAACAGAAACTGCACAGTGCGTTTTTCAGTCGAAACAGAAACTGCACAGTGCGTTATTCAGTCGAAACAGAAACTGCACAGTGCGTTTTTCAGTTGCATCAGAAACTGCACAGTGCGTTTATCAGTTGCATCAGAAACTGCACAGTGCGTTTTTCAGTCGCATCAGTAACTGCACGGTGCGTTTTTTGAACGAAACAGAAACTGCACAGTGCGTTTTTCAGTCGAAACAGAAACTGCACAGTGCGTTTTTCAGTCGAAACAGAAACTGCACAGTGCGTTTTTTGAACGAAACAGAAACTGCACAGTGCGTTTTTCAGTCGAAACAGAAACTGCACAGTGCGTTTTTCAGTCGAAACAGAAACTGCACAGTGCGTTTTTCAGTCGAAACAGAAACTGCACAGTGCGTTTTTTGAACGAAACAGAAACTGCACAGTGCGTTTTTCAGTCGAAACAGAAACTGCACAGTGCGTTTTTCAGTCGAAACAGATACTGCACAGTGCGTTTTTTAGTCGAAACAGAAACTGCACAGTGCGTTTTTCGGTCGAAACAGAAATTGCACAGTGCGTTTTTCAGTCGCACTGTGCCAATTGCTTGTCGCGCAAAGCCATTTACTTCACAATGCCGACCGCACACTGAAAAGACATGTCAAGACTTTTCGGCACATCTGTGAGTCATAGCATATTTATGACGTTCAACTTTTGACTCAACTTTCAGCCGGGACATTTCAACAGCAAAACCAAAATGGACATGGAAGCGAATTATATTCGGCCGGAATGGAAAAGAATCAGTTCAAAGAACGGAACCTTCGAAATTGAATCCAAGGAGAAATAAGGTTATCTTGTTTTCCCGATTAGTTCGTTAATTTAAAGATTTAAATAAAATTTCGGGTAATGTCAAATAAAGCCATAAGCGGAACGTTTCAAGAGGAATTGATTTCCCCGGGTGTGTTAAAACAAAGCCTGCCTGTAGCAACTAATTTTTCGTGCTTTACGATTTGTTGTACAGAGATTTGGCGGTACTAGTCCGTCCGGAAAGTCGCTGGAGTGATTTCGGCGACATGCACTCTAAAAAAATGTCAAGGTGCAAGCGACAGCCAAAAAAAGCCTATTGCACGGTGCAAAAAGCAAGAAATCGCACAGTGAAACGTAAACTTTTGTTTTCTCACAGTGCATGTCGCAAAAATCACTCTAGCAACTTTACGGACGGGCCAGTATTTTTTTCATGGCCATGTAATTCCTACCTTTTCTCTATTCTCCTCAACTGAGTTCATCAAATCGAAATTACAAGTAATTTCCCTCCCAAACGTTTCAATTCCAAAGATCTCGGCTTGACGTCTAGTTGAGTTTTTGCACTCTCCCTTCACTACATCCCCCTCCTCCGTTGGACTGAATTCAAGGCTTGGGTTGTACCGGAGGACACATTGGCCTGTCCCATTCGGAGCTTGAGCCGTTTCGCCGAGAATGGCAGCATTGTAATCAAAACAAATGTCATCCTCCGCGGCAAGTTGAATAATTGATCTTCGAAACACTTCCGAAAGGCGGGAAATTGCACAGTGCAAAGAGAACTTTTGGGTCCGCACAGTGCATATCAAAGAAATCACTCCAGCGACGATACGGACGAAGTATGTGGAGCATGCCCCATGTGTGTGTGCAAAATTTAGAGAAAATCTGAGCGTCGCACTTGGATCAGTTCGCTTGTTAATTAACACAGCGCTTCGAATGTTATTTCGTCGCTCTTCTTCGCAAATTTCACCGGAAGTTCAACATCTTGTATCTCGTATTTTTTTCTGAAAAGGCTATGAATCAGACTATTCATAATTTTTCATTCGTCGTTTTGTTCAATGTTCCGTCAGATTGGTTGTATTTTGAGGAGAAATGCGAGAATTATATTTATACTTACTGTCATGGCCAGCATTTGTGTAGTCTTCTTCTCCGCACTCTGTAAGTGATACAATTTTGTTGTTTCTGGAAAAATCTCCATTTTTGGGTAAGATTTCGTTTTTTGGCCTGGCCAAAAATCAAGTTCGGGCGCAGGTTGCGGAAATTTTTATTTTATTTTTTTTTATATTTTTTTATTATCGGAAAAAAGCGCAAATTGATGACAAAACTTCTGAATTCTCGCCCATCCAAAAAAAATTTTCCAAGCTGCGCCCGAGTCTTACATTGGATGTTGTTCTTTGAAGGGCGCAGCTTGGAGAAACTCTTTCTTGGGTTGGGTCAGTTCAATTTTCATTTATTCACAGTAATCTCGTACTAGTCCGCTCGTAAAATCGCTGGAGTGACTTCCGCGACATGCACTGTGAGAAAACAAAAGTTTTCTTTGCACTGTGCAATTTCTTGCTTTTTGCACTGTGCAATAGGCTTTTTTCGGCTGTCGCTTGCATTCTGACTTTTTTGCACAGTGCAAACACAGAAAATCACTCCAGCGACTTTACGAACGGACTAGTATAAGAAATCATGAAGTGAAAGAGCAGAGTGAGACAAAGAATGGATTTTTTCGGTATTATCTCCTATTTTTCAACAGTGATCAAAGAGACGCAAACCGAAATTGCAAGAGTCGCGGCAAAAACGGATGAGGCAGAAAAGTTATGGCCCGAATACAATAAGACTTTGTCCATAAAAAGTGGAGATTGCGCGGGAATGGCGAATGTTGTAAGTTACACTGATTATGATCTTTTTTAAATATTTTGAACACTTGTGCTGGCGATAGCCCGTCGGAAAGTTGCTAGCGTTATTTTTGGTGTTTGCACTGTGCAAAAAAGTCAGGGTGCGAGTAGACATGGCTACCGGGCTGGGCCCAAGCAAATTTGAGACGGCCCGGCCCGGAATTGGCCCGTGAAAACTAAAATTCTGAGTCTGGAAGCGAAATTTGGGTAGCATACAAAAATAGTGTGTCGAAACCTTATCATATAAGCAGAGAAATCACTATATACGATCATTTTCCAAAGGTTTACAACACTTGTAACTATTTTTTTCATCCCATCTTAGTAATGTTATATTTGCCCGGCGAGTTGATATCGACGGGCCGGGCCAAAGCAAATTTAAACCGGCCCGGTGCCGGGCAGAACTTTTGTGGCCTGGCTCGCGGGCCGCGATTTTTGGCCCGGCCCGGGAGCCACGTCTAGGTGCAAGCGCCAGCCAAAAAAGCCTATTGCACGGTGCAAAAAGCAAGAAATTGCACAGTGCAAAGTGAACTTTTGTTTTGCACAGTGCATACCGCGGAAATCTCGCCAATGATTTTACGGACGGAGTAGTACTTGGATTTTTTGAGATTTTTCGTTTCGCAATTTTTTATATTTGGTTGCAGTTCTGGAGAATCGCCGCGTTGTATGGATTGAGTCTTCAAACAAATCGAACTGCCATTATTGGCGCTTATTTCAAAAAATGCGGACGGTGGGAGAAAAAGGAAATGACGTCGAATTTCCCCGCATTGAGTGTACTGTATAATCGAGTGAGTTAGTTTTGCTAGACTTTTTTAAAAGGCCAGAACAGCTACTTTTAAAACAAAATGTCAAAAAAGTTTCTTTGTCCACTGTACCAATAACAACGGAAAAAAAATAATGGTGACATTCTACATGCTTACTAATAATTATTTTACTGTTTGCACCTCTGCTGCCTTTTCCTTCGATGCAGGACATAAAAAAGCTTGTTTGACATTTCGTTTCACACGCCGTAAAACGCGCAATTCAAAAGTAGCTGTTCCGGCCCTTTAAAGGATCAAAACAATTACATTTGAATTTCGCTTTACCGGCTTGGAAGACGAAATGTCACAAAATTTTGTGTCTTCCCACGCCCATAAAACAAAGTAGAGATAATTTTAAGACTTCTGAGGATGTATTTTACAATCGACTTGATTATTTAAACTATTGCCAATTCTGTGTTACAACAAGGGACAGTAAAAATTCTGTGACATTTCGTCTTTCAAGCCGTAAGAAGTGCAATTCAAAAGTATTATAGCTGTAACAGCCCTTTAACCTCCAAAAAAATATTTTTTGAGGGTACTTTGATAAAGAGCGTAGACTTTTGGCAAAAAAATCGTTTTGCACAGTGCATTTCACTTTCTTGCGCAATTATTCGCACCGTGCATCGATCGCCGCGACATAAGCGTTTTTCAACTGCGCCGCTACTTCGCACAGTGCAGACCGCTTTTAAAAGTTGGCACTGCGCCTTTTTCGCACCGTGCAGCAATCGTCGCGACGTAGGCGTTTTTAACTGTGCCGCTGCGTGCACTCGCACAGTGCAGACCGCTTTTGTGTGCACTGTGCGAGAAACAGCAAAATGCATTTTTCGCACCGTGCGTCAAAATATCGCCGCGACAAAAGCCGTTTTCGACTGAGTCGCGGGTTTGTCGCTGAATAGTTCGCACAGTGCAAAATGTTTTTTCAAGTTTGCACTGTGCGAAAAACAGCAAAAAGCACGGTGCGGGAGCGACAAATCGGGGAAAAAAGGCAAAATGCACTGTGCGCCGGCGATAAAAGGCAAAAAATGTCGACGCACTTTATGGAAACACTAGTAGGCAAGCAAATGTAAATTATTCTTAATTAATCATCTGTTTTTAGCCTTATGCTAAGAATTATACGGCGGTAATATTTGGCCAATCATCGTGGGATCCGGATAACATAACAAAGTACGAATTGAGACTAAAAAAATTTGAAATCTCGATTTTAGACTGCAAGGAGCACAAAAATCGATTGTCCTGCACGGCGGGGTTTATTTCCAAGCCTTTCCGTACTTTCATCAGTTCAAGGAGAACATACGAAAGATCTTTGCGCCGTCGACGAAAATACAAAGATTTATTGATGACTATGTCAAGAATAAGCTACAAGACGATGGCTCGCACAAGCTATGCATCCATCTGAGAGATTTTGAAGGAGGACGGTTTGCAAAAAGCAATGTGACATGGACATTTGAAGTGAGTGAAACCAAAAAATTTGTAAAAAGTTCTCTTTCAGGCAGCGAAATTCATAATCCAACATCTGAAGCGCGATCATGACATCAAGAACATCACTGCAATTGTGTTTTCGGATAATAAAAATCATTCGCAAAAAATTGCGGACCAGCTGGTTGTAAGTACAAGGTGGTCATGAAGTCGTCCCTAGTTTTTTTTGTGGAATATCAAGGTAACGGCTCTATAGAATTCCTTAGAAATTAAATTTATGAAATCCCGAACCCCGCAAAATTTTTTGATTTTTTTTAAATTTCAAACTGCCAGAGGGAATTTATGTAACTTTTTACACTTTTTCAACCCATAATCACTTTTTGCTATAATTTTCATTTTCAAATTGTTGAAAAAATAAAATATTTACCAGTAGTCCGTCCGTAAAGTCGTTGGAGTGACTTCCGCGACATGCACTGTGCGAAAACAAAAGTTCCTTTTGCACTGTGCAATTTCTTGCTTTTTGCACCGTGCAATCGGTTTTTTTCGGCTGTCGCTCGCACCCTGACTTTTTTTTGCACAGTGCAGGTCGCCGAAATTACTCCAGCGACTTTCCCGACGGACTAGTAAAAAAAAGACCATCGGAAAGAAAATTTACGAAATTGTAGCAGGAAAATAAATTTGAGGGGCCTTAGGATTCCACAAATATAATTTTAAAGAAATTCTAGCCGAAAAAAAGGGCAATTGCACGGTGCAAAAAGCAAGGAATTGCACAGTGCAATGGGAACTTTTGTTTTTTTCACAGTGAATGTCACCGAAATGACTCCAGCGACTTTACGGACAATTTAGTACTCCATAAACAAACTAGAGAGGACTTTGTGGACCACAATTTTCAATTCTCTTATCGCGTTCCCTCCAAAATCGCTGTTTTCAGAATGGAGGCTCAATCTCAAAGGCGTATGTTCCGACCAAAATGAATCGTGGCACGGAAATGGTATTGGGCCAAACGAAATGCCAATCAATGATCTTGACGACGATTGGCTCCACGTTTGGCTGGTGGATGGCCTATTTCATGGAGGAGGAGGCGCAGAAAAGGGTCTTCTACAGCGAACATGTCTTTGCGGTGGGTGTGAAATTTGAATCCCCTCGATTATGACCCCAGAACACGGATTCTGAGACCAGGTCGGAAAAAATCGTCGCTTTCAGCGGAAAATCGCCAGCCAAATACCAGGACTGATAGCCAAACACCTCGGCCGTTGTGTATGTTTTATTTTCACCCTAAAGAAAAGTGTCCAAAATGACATTTTGGCATTTTTTCGTAGGGTGAAAAAAAAATTCAAAAAATGAGTGGGATTTTCGAAATCAGCACCGTCGAACTCCAAAAGCGACTATTTTCAGAAAAAAATGTCAAAAGTGACATTTTTCCGTGTAGTGAAAATATAACATAGAAAGCGGCCAAGGTTCTTGGCTACTAGTCCGTTCGCCAAGTCGCTGGAGAGATTTCTGGTGCATGCACTGTGCAAAAGAAGTGAGGGTGCGGGCGACAGCCGAAAAAAGCCTATTGCACGGTGCAAAAGGCAAGAAATTGCACAGTGCAAAGTGAAATTTTGTTTTCTCACAGTGCACGTCGCGTAAAACACTTGAGCGACTTGACAGACGGACTAGTATCAGTCCTGGTCTTTGGCTAGCGACTGAAAGCGACGATTTTTTCCTACCTGAGGTTATAATCCGTGTTTTGGAGTCATAATCAAGTATTTTCGTGAAATTTGTTTTGGATATTATCCTTTGGCTCGGATAAAATAGATAAAAGAGAGTAAAAAATTTTGATTTTTGAATTTTCAGCCCGGACAATACAGCAAAAAAATCAAAACGGACATGAAAAGGAATTATATCCGGCCAGAATGGAAAAGGATCAGATCAGAAAACGGAACCTTTCGTCTAGAGCTCAAGGAGAAATAGGATTTTTTTGTTTGGACATGGAATTAGTTGTTGGTTAGTAGAAAAATTAGAATAAAAATTTCATTTTATTTGAATTGGAACTTTTTTTTCGATTTTTTCTGCGCACGGCACGTCAAATTGAGAAAGGAACTCTTCAAATTGGCTTTTCGTCCAAAAAGTTATCGGAAAAATTATTTTGTAAATTTTTCTTCAAATTTTTCCGGTCAAAACTAGTCTGAAAAGAATCCACATAGCTTCGAAATGATAAACTTTGTCAAAAAAGACCTGATTTTTACCAAATTAGACAAGAAATCGGTCAAAAGACATTTCTCGGATCCCATATTTGTGACGAAATGCCAACTTAAACAGTTTCCTCCCTCTTGATTTTTCGTTTTGACTTGCACTATGGCATGAAAACTTGGAAAAAATAGTGGGATTGGGCTAAATCTTTGCCCAAATCGAAAAAAAATGTGGAAAAGGGAAAAATTTTTTGCCCAGTTGGGAAAAAAAGTTGGCCATGTGCAAGAAAGTATGGGTGAGTGCACGGTGCAAAAGCAACAAATTGCAGTGTAATTTTTTCAAGCTGCGCCCGACTCCTGGCTTGTCGCTCTTTTTAGCCAAGCGTTTGAGGGCGCTTCATCGAGGGCTTAATCCTTTTCTGAATTTCCAATCAGCTCAAAAAAAATGAAACAATGTATTTATAATATTATTATTAACAGGGGAAGTACCACAAGTGCGACGCGCAGATTTTGAAAAAAACTTGGCACAAATTTAGTATTTTTTTTTTAAAATGAATGCTAGACACTTAGCTCGCGTTTTGCAGAAACGACCGGTATTTTTAGATCGAAAGTTGGTGAAAATGTGACACCTTTTTGCGAATTTTGGTATGAAATGTTTTATCCCTATTTCTACCATAGAGGGTAATGTTTCCACAAAAAAAATCAATCTATTCCGTTCAAAACTCGCAAAGGTATGGCCAAAAATTGTTTTTTCTCTGACCGCTCTCCACGTTTCGCGTACTCTCTCGGCCCCAAAGATCGTTGAATATCTCGGCTGTGCCTGCAAAGCACGAGCTAAAATTTTCAGGAATTGATATGTGGCACATGCCTGACATGTGTGGCAAATTTAAAGAAAATCTGAGCGTCGCACTTGGGGTACATCCCTTGTAAAATACATTAACAAGATCACTCATAACAATGAAGCTTTTGGCAGCAAAATAAATACGAAATACCCGTTCAATACCCAGACTTTTGTCCAAATCACAATTCTCAATATAATATTGAAGGCTTTTTTCGGTTGTAGAAAAACACTTCATGGTCGAATTCCTGTATCCGCTTCCATTTCGGTGGAATGTAATCGTTCTCGGTGAACTGTTGTCTCATCATCTGTTTGGCGTTTTTCTAAAAAGCGGATATGTTGACAAGATTGCACACAAAAATACATAAAGCTCCTACTAGTTTAATAAAAATTTCCATAAAGTACGTAGACTTTTAATCGCTAGGTGAAAAATCCGTTTTGCAGAGTGCATTTCACCTTTCTGTGCATTACTACCCCGCCATATAAAATTCTAAGGATGTCGCAGGTTGTACTAGTCCGTCCGTAAAGTCGCTGGAGTGATTTCCGCGACATGCACTGTGCGAAAACAAAAGTTCACATTGCACTGTGCAATTTCTTGATTTTTGCACCGTGCAATAGGCTTTTTTCGGCTGTCGCTCGCACCCTGACTTTTTTTGCACCGTGCAAACACCAAAAATTACTCCAGCGACTTTCCGGACGGACTAGTACCACTCGGCGCAAAAAGTCCTGAGAATTTGCACTGTGCGGTTTTTGAGAATTTGCACTGTGCGGTTCAAAAAATCGCGAAAAAACGGCTTCGCACAGTGCATTCATTCTGACCCAAAAACATCATTTTGCACGGTGCATTTTGCATTTTTTGCCTTACGTCGCGCGCGATTTCCAATTTTCTCAGCGACAAATCATTTTTTTCGGCGTGCGACAGTATTTGGGAGCGCGATAAATTCTCAGGATTTTTTGCGCCGAGTAGTATTTCACACCGTGCATCAATCGCCGCGACGTAAGATTTTTTCAGCTCGCGCGTTCGCACAGTGCAGACCGCATTTTAAGTTGGCACTGTGCGAAAAACAAAAAAATGCACGGTACGTGAGCGACAAATTGGGGAAACAAAGGCGAAACGCACTGTGCGCCGGCGATAAAAAGCGAAAAAAGCCTACGGACATTACGAAATTGTCTTTGGAACAGTAAAGTTTCCAAAAAAGTCACCTTAAACATGAGGCCGTTGTAGAAAACGCGTTTTTGGGCCTCTTCCCTCATCAAATACGCCATCCACCAGCCGAAAGTGGAGCCGGCCGACGTCAGAATCATCGAATCACAATAGGAATGGGCCATACTCATTTCCTCGGCTCGATTCATGATCACGGATGGATGAGCGAGCCCAACATCTGTGTGGTTCTGAAAAGATTATCGGTTCATTTTCTAACAATGAAGAGAAAAATTCGTATTTCAAAAAATTTTCAGAGGCAGTGTCTAATGTAAGTTACATATGAGCCTTGGAAAGTATCAGCGCTTCACTGGCGGTTGAGATAAGCGACATTCCCGGCCGAAAATCGCGGCCCGGCACCGAGCCGTTTAAAATTTGCTTTGGCCCGGCCCGTCGATATTCACTCGCCCGGCAAATATAACATTACTATGATCGGATTAAAAAAAACAGTTAGAAAAGTGTTGTAAACTTTTTGAAAATGATCGTGCATAGTTGTTTTAGTTATTACGGGTCGATTCCGGGCCGAGCCGTCTCAAATTTGCTTCGGCACTGCCCGGTAGCCATTTCTACTCGCACGCTGATTTTTTTGCACAGGCCCGGGTCGAGCCGAAAGAACGGCCGCGAGCCAAAGCAAATTCGAAATGGCCCGGGCTAACAACGGGCACGGGAGACATGTCTAGTTCGAAGCGACAGCCAAAAAAGCGTATTGCACGGTGCGAAAAGCAAGAAATTGCACAGTGCAAAGTGAATTTTTGTTTTTGCGCAGTGCATATCGCGGAAATCGCTCCAGCGACTTTACGAACGGACGAGTATGGGTTATACTATTAAATAAGGTGGGCTATACCATAAAATATGAGACATCAACACCTCATTAATGGAAATACTGGCAGAGAAATTATACACGACTATACATATACGATCATCTTCACAAAGTTTACATTACAACACTTTTCTAAATTTTTTTTCACCCTATCCTAGTTATGTTGCATTTGCCGGGCGACTTGATATTGACAGGCCGGCCCGGACCCAAGGCCGGGCCAAAGCAAACTTAAAACGGCCCGGCTCGGGAGCCGTGTCTAGTCGGCCCAAACCTAACCAACTTACTTACCATAATAGCGACCGCCGCCTTCTTTGCGAACTCCCGATCATCCGAGAAGATGAGTGCATCCACTTGCGAGACATTCAACGACTCTTTCAGGTAATCCGTTACTGTTTGAGCTGCCTGAAACCGCAAACACGTAAACGCAGCTTGTAAATAGTGTCTTACATGAAGTGTGAAATGAGGTTCGCTGACGATCATGTAATGACCTCCAAACCCGCGTCTGATATGAATACAAAGTTTGTGTGAGGTGGAATTGGGGAACACATTGTCCATGTAGGCCTTGATAAAGGACTGAATCGCTTTCGAGGGCTGGAAAACCTTGCGAATACCCGGCTTATACTTGTGAAAGTACTTGAACGACTGTAAGTATTGGCCGGTTACCATTATTGTGTCCAAATCACTCGCGTTTTCGAGTCTGAACATAAATAAAAAATGTAAGTGGAAATTATTATATTGTGATATGTTGTTTTACAGGGGAAGTACTCCAAGTGCGACGCTCAGATTTTGACAAAATTTGCCACAAATTTAGAATTCTTGTTTCAGAGACATATGTGAGATAATTAGCTCGCAGTTTATAAAAACGACCGAGATTTTTTGGTCGACGAATGTCAAAAAATTAAAAATTTGATGCGTTCTGCGAATTTTGTAATGAAAAGCTTCGTATATACCTACCCCTGCTGTAGAAAGCCATTTTTCCGCAAGAAACTGGCAAGGATATGGCCAAAAAGTGTTTTTCTCTGGCCGCTCTCCGCGTTTTGCGTACTCTCTCGGCGGCAAAGATTGTTCAATATCTCGGCTGCCTTTGCAAAGCGCGAGATAAAACTTTCTGTAGCTGATATGTGGCCTTGTGTGCAAAATTGAAATAGAATCTAACGTGAGCGTCCCACTTGGAGTGTTTCCTTAGTCAGATGACAAAAAAGACCAATTGAAGTCGAAACGATGAATTTCCTCTTTGTCAACGGTCAATTTCAAAGAAAATCTACGTCCAACATACTACAATGTCAACAAAAAACACTCCAACCTACTTTTGAAAATCATCTTTGGTCCAATCCAGTTCTCCGAAGTTAATGGGAGTGTAATTCCGGTCCTCCAGCTAAACTCAAACCCCAATTCACTCCAAAAATGGACTCACCCGAAATTCGAGGCCTCGAAGATTTGGGAAATACGAAACCAATTCCAATTTGTAATCCACAGCACACTCATCGTACATGTAAGCCTTGCGCTTCAATCTTTTGCCGACGCCGAAAAGAAAGGCCAATCGGAACAGCTGAACACATCACATGTCAAAAGGTCTTGGTAACTCGTTGAAATAAAGGTAATCAAAACATTCGTCCTTACCATATTGGCCATTCCACCGCAAGCAACCGAATTTACAGTCAGCCGTTGCGAGTAGTTGCCCCAGAGACTTTCTGGAGTCTGCTCATCCGCCGCCACAGACTCCATAGTTGTGGTTGTGATTTTGGCCATCACAACGCTTTTGCTTGCAACTGAAAGGTTGAGCAAATAGAGAGCAAACTATATCCGGAAATTGAAGAACAATTCAACTCTTTTTTGGTCTCTATTATCGCAATGGCTTTGAACTGGACAAGGCTCCCGGGCCGTTTCGAATTTGCTTTGGCCCGGCCCGTAGATATCAAGTCGGCCCGCAAAATATATAGATAAGATGAAAAAAAAGTAAAAAAGTATCAACTCGCCCGGCAAATATAACATTACTAAGATAAGATGAAAAAATAGTTAGAAAAGTGTTGAAAACCTTTTGAAAAGGATCGTATGTGGCTATGTATGATTTCTCTGCCAGTATAATGAGTTTTGACACTCTATTTTTGTTCGCTACCTCAATTTTTGCTTCCAAACTCAAAATTTTAGTTATTACGCGCGGAGCTCTTCGAATTTCCGAGCGGTTTATACAAATTTAAACCGAGCCTTTTAACCGAGTAAACTCGCAAAAAATATCTCTTATATCAGAAAGTCTTGACATGTCTTTGAGCCATGACGTTGTGCGACAAACAATGGGCGCGGAACGTCAAATCGAAAAGGCAAGTCTTCAAGTTGGCGATTCGTCTTTGACACTTCGCAACATTGAATAAAAGTAATTTTTTGGGTATATTTAAATTCGCCATTTCTTGTTAGAATTTGTTGAAAAGTATCGCAAATTGTTGGGAAAAATTATTTTATCATGTTTTGGCAGTTATTTTGCCGTTTTCCGTCAAATAATACTGGCCATAAACGTAAGTCAAGAAAAAAGCCGGCTGCTAAGAAAATAATTCTTCGCACGTGTTGCGAAGTGTCAAAGACGAATCGCCGACTTGAAGACTTCCCTCTGTCTTGCGTTTTTAATGTGACGTGCGCGGTGCGAATAAGAAAAGCACTGTGCAATTTCATCGGGCAACATGCACTGTGCGTGGTCGGGGTGCACTGTGCAATTCTTCACTCGTTCGTTGGAACAGATACGACAATGTCTTCGCATTGTGCAGAGATGTCAAGACTTTTTGGTCCTCATCAAAAATCGCCGCAAAAATAATTGAAGTGTTTCAATTTGATGCGACACATTTCATTTTTCGGCGGCGATGCGACTTTTGATGCGACAGAGTGCATTATTTTTGCTATTATTGACTCAACGCCACTCACCTTTGTCATCGCCATCCATAAACAAGAACACTGACGTAAAGACCAACAAGCACGCCAGGACTGTGACCGAAATGAACGGCGCGTATTTGCGTCGCAGCATCATCGCCTAAAACCCAAAATCTTTAACCCGAAATGAGGAGAGGTCGGTTTGCCAGACCCACACACAGATTTATTCAAACATCATCAAAAGTTTTTGAAATTTTTTCTTTTGTCGCAATGAATGGCACACAAAAACGTAAACAATAACATGTACACGCTCAGGAAATGATATTACAAAATTGGAATCAGACAAAGCCGAGGTGAGTAAGCAAACGCTCTGACCTTGTTAAAAGGTTCGAAAAAGGAAACTTTTACCGTGGTATTTACCTAAAAAATAAAAAAAAGTATCAAAAACAAGTTTTTTTTGGGAATTAATAGCAAAATGCGGGTGAGAAATGGGCGTCGCTTGATCAAAACTTTTGTCACTTATTATCGTTCGCAGTTTTATTAGGTCTCTCAAAGTCGTTTCGAGGCTTTCACTTTTACGGCTTGGAAGACGAAATGTCACAGAACTTTTGTGCCTTCCCACGCCGTTCACACAAAGTGCAGATTACTGTAAGACGGCTGGCGATGGATTTTACAATCTGTTTGATTGTTTTGAACCATTTCCAATTTCATTTTACGACGAGGGACAGCAAAAAAATCTGTGACATTTCGTCTTCCAAGCCGTAAAAGCGAACTCAAACGTAGTTGTTTTGGTCCTTTAAAAATTGTCAACACACTAGGCGGGCCAAAAAGCCTTGACATGCCTGGACCGTGCGCCGTCGTGCCAAAAACTTGTCGCGCCGCGACGAGTAAAATTCACGGTGCACGCCGATTGCGCACAGTGCAAAAATGACTGTTCCGAAAAGAGCACAGTCACCCTACAAATGTGCATCGCTTGATCAAAACTTTTGTATCTTTCGCAGTTTTATTTTTTTTTGGAAATTAATAGCAAAATGCGGGAGCGAAATGTGCATCGCTTGATCAAAACTTTTGTCACTTATTATCTTTCGCAGTTTTATTAAGTCTCTCAAAGACGTTTCGAGGCGGACGGTCAGATAAGAAAAAGGGAAAAAGTCATACTATGCGGGCCAAAAAGCCTTGACAGGTCTGCACCGTGCACTGCCGCGCGGCGATGAGTAAAATTCACGGTGCGCCGCTACCACGCACCGTGAATTTTTTTTTTTTTTTAAGATTAATTGTTTTTAAAAAGGCACCCAATGCACAGTGCGCTCTTTTTTCGCACCCCGCCGATTTTTTGTCGGCATTTTAATAGTAATCAAAAAAAAAATAAAAAATTAAATTTTTTACAAATTAACCTAAAAAAGGCACCAGCGACTATACGGACGGAGTAGTATGCAAGTTTTGCGCTTTGCAAAAACAACCGGGATTTTTAGGTCGAACTTTGATGAATATTGTGACAAAAATTGATACTTTTTTTTGCGAATTTTGGCATCAAAAATTTTCTACCTATTTCTGCCGTAGAGAGTAATGTTTCCACAAAAAAAAAATTTCCGCACAAAGCTGTCAAAGATATAGCAAAAAAGTGCGCTGGAGTGATTTCGGCGACATGCACTGTGAGAAAACAAAAGTTCCCATTGCACCGTGCAGTAGCCGTCGCTCGCACTTTTTTGCACAGTGCAGAAGCCAAAAATCACTCTAGCGATGTCCCGGACGGACTAGTATAATATTATGTAATATTAGAAAGACATTTCTTACTCTCGCAATATCTGGCCGCGCCTGCGGCGGCTTGCGCCGACAAGGTTCGTAAAGCGGTCGCTAGAGTAATTTCCGCGATATGCACTGTGCAAAACAAAATTTCCCTTTGCACTGTGCAATTCCTTGCTTTTTGCACAGTGCAATAGGCTTTTTTGGGCTGTCGTTCGCACCCTCACTTTTTTTGCGTTTAGAATGTTACCGAAATGACTTCAGGTTAATTTGTAAAAAATTTTATTTTTTATTTTATTTTTTTTTTTGATTACTATTAAAATTTCTACAAGTAATTGTTGTACAGTAATCAAATATATTCAAATTTTTCTAATACTACTCCGTTTGTAAACTCGCTGGAGAGAGTTCGACGATACGAACTGTGAGAAAACAAAAGTTCACTTTGCACTGTGCAATTTCTTGCTTTTTGCACAGTGCAATAGGCTTTTTTGGGCTGTCGTTCGCACCCTCACTTTTTTTGCGTTTAGAATGTTACCGAAATGACTTCAGCGACTTTGCGGACGGATTAGCATGGCTTTGAAAATGTATTGATAGATATTGTGCCAAATTTCATTAAGATCTGAGCGTGTTTATGCACTGTGCAAAACAAAAGTTCACTTTGCACTGTGCAATTTCTTGCTTTTTTCGCACCGTGCAAACGCCTAAACTTGCTGCAGCGACTATCCGGACGAACTGTGTATATAGTATATACCGGCATAAAGTGTGTGCAAAATTGACGAAAAATGTGGGTATCGCACATGGGACACTTCTCTTGTTAACTTAGCTCCTAACTTACTATCTTTGCGCAATCAAAGCCCCATTCCTACCTTGAACTTTGCGGCTCTTCTAGTGGACAGCGAATACTGTAAAAGTCGGGTTCTCATGGGCGCTTTTGTCACAGGTTGCGTTTGTTGTCCCTTTCGCGGAAACGCAACGCTACACCTACGAGGCCTTAAATAATGCAAAAACTGTTCTCGTTGATCCAAAAAACAGAGCCTAAGCAAGCCGAAGCGTGCAGTTTGGAGATCAAGGCCTCCTTCATTTGAGGCCTCAGTCTCCGCACCAAACAAGGCCGCGTCTAAGCCGACAATAAGTGTATCAGATCGTCACTTATTTACTATCTCGCCTCAAAGTCCTCCAAACTATTTGAAACGTTGACAGTTCCGTCTCCCGCATTTTTCACTTTGCACAGCTTTGTTGTTAAGCCAGCCCTCCTTATTTGCCCCTTTGTTTCCAAATCCATCATTCGAAAAGGCACAAACCACAATCGAGTTTTGGTATGTGAATCAGATCGCAAACGACCAAAGAATCGATTGTAATCATCTAGATTTTGTATCGCGCAGAGATACACCTGCGACCCAAACAGAGGCTTACTGGCGACACACTCATTTTCGCTTAAAATTTTGCAGCCGACTCCTGAACTAAAGTTTTAGTAGTCCATCCGGAAAATCGGTTTACGGACGGACAAGTACGAGGCGGGCCAAAAAGTCTGGACATGTTTTCGCACGGTGCGGTCGGCGTCGCGAAGTGCCTTGGGGCGACAAAAAATCGGCGGGGTGCAAAAAAAGAGCGCATTGTGCAATGGGTGCCCTTTTCAAAACAATTAATCTTAAAAAAAAAAAAAAAATTCACGGTGCGTGGTCGTAGCGCACCGTGAATTTTACTTATCGCCGCGCGACAGTGCACGGTGCAGAGATGTCAAGGCTTTTTGGCCCGCATAGTATGACCTTTTTCCCTTTTTCTTATCTGACCGTCCGCCTCAAAACGACTTTGAGAGACTTAATAAAACTGCGAAAGATAATAAGTGACAAAAGTTTTGATCAAACGATGCACATTTCGCTCCCGCATTTTGCTATTAATTTCCAAAAAAAAATAAAACTGCGAAAGATACAAAAGTTTTGATCAAGCGATGCACATTTGTAGGGTGACTGTGCTCTTTTCGGAACAGTCATTTTTGCACTGTGCGCAATCGGCGTGCACCGTGAATTTTACTCGTTGCGGCGCGACAAGTTTTTTGCACGACGGCGCACGGTGCAGGCATGTCAAGGCTTTTTGGCCCGCCTAGTGCGTTGACAATTATTTAAGGACCAAAACAACTATATACGTTTGAGTTCGCTTTACGGCTTGGAAGACGAAATGTCACAGATTTTTTTGCTGTCTCTCGTCGTAAAATGAAATTGGCAAAAGTTCACAATAATCAAACAGATTGTAAAATACCTCCTCAGCCGTCTTGCAGTAATCTGCACTTTGTGTGAACGGCGTGGGAAGGCACAAAAGGTTCTGTGACATTTCGCCTTCCAAGCCGTAAAAGTGAAATTCAAATTTATTTGTTTTGGTCCTTGAAAAAATGAAAAAGATTCTTTTCGCATTTTGCACATCAATTCCTAAAAGTCAACAATCTTTGAGACCGAGAGAGCACGCGAAATGGGGAGAGTCGGAGAGACGAGAAGCAGTTTTTGCATAAACCTTTTTGTTTCCACATGGTAAAATCTGATTTTTTGAAGAAAATTTTTTATTTACGAAGGCAATTGAACCAAATAAATACTTGTTCTAAAAATGAAATTTTTTAACAACTTTTGAAAAAAAATCTCAGCGGTTTCTGCAAAGCGCGCGCTAGAAATCGAGCAAATGCCTTTAAAAAAAATTATGCTCCAAATTGGAACCCACTTTCACAGAATCTCTCCCTTATTTGGACAACAAAATAACAAAAAAAAAGTCTGGCCGTTTTCCTCCCAGACAAAGTAAATGTTATCCAATCTTGATATCTTTGTTTTCAAATATAATTTCCTACAATATTGCCGGTGTGGTTTTTGATGATTGGAACAAAGGAAGGTCTCAAATAAACCGCCTGTTGACATTAGTCAAACACAAGGGGGGAAACTTTTTGAGAAAAGTGATGGGCAGCTAGCCAAACCTTTTACTTTTTGCCCTTTTCCAAGGGACAGTACAGCTACTCTTGAATCGCGCTTTGACATTCTACATGCTTATTAATAATTATTTTACTGTTTGCAACTTAGCCGTCATTGTTTTCGCTGCAGGACATAGAAAACCTTTTTTGACATTTTGTTTCACACGCCGTAAAACGCGCACGGACTGATTGGAGTACTAGTCTAAAGTCGCTGGAAAAAATGATTTGTCGCTGGGAAAATTGGGAATTGCGCGCGACGTAAAGCAAAAAATGCAAGATTCACCGTGCAAAATGACGTTTTGGGTCAAAATGCACTGTGCGAAGCCCTTTTCCCGCGATTTTTGAACCGCACAGTGCAAACGCTCAAAAACCGCACAGTGCAAATTCTCAGGACTTTTTGCGCCGAGTAGTACTAGTCCGTCCGGAAAGTCGCTGGAGTGATTTTTGGTCTTTGCACTGTGCGAGAAAGGTCAGGATGCTAGCAAGAGCCGAAAAAAGCCTATTGCACGGTGCAAAAAGCAAGAAATTGCACAGTGCAAAGTGAACTTTCGTTTTGCACAGTGCATATAGCGGAAATCGCTCCAGCGACTTTCGAAATAAAAAAATAGAAAATCGCAGATAATCGCTTTTGATTTGATGGGCAGATGCACCAATTTTGCGACGAGGCGAGTCATTTTGCCGCGACAAATCCACATCGTTTCCTCGACAGAGTAATAATCAAAATTCCAAATTTTTTTCAGCACCAAACAGAGCGTATGGTCTGTAACATGGGATTTTCTAAACAGCCTACGCTAAGCTTAAGCCTGTACAAACCCTCAACTCAAGTGCGTCATTAGGGTGTTTGAGTCAAATCAAAGATATGGTCAAAAAGTGTTTTTCTCTCTGACCCGTCTCCGCGTTTCGCGTACTCTCTCGGCTTCAAAGACCGTTGAATATCTCGGCAACGCCTGCAAAGCGCAAACTAATATTTTCAGGAATTGATATGCGGCCTAGTATATGTATTGTGGGCACTAAATTAAAAAAAATATGTGCGCCGCAGTTGGAACAATTGCAATATTTATCATATGTACAGACATGGCAAGAGGGCCGGGTCGGGCTTTGGAAATTTTGAAAAGGGACGGGCCGGGCCCAACTCTAAACGGGCCCGGCCCGTTTTGCCATGTCTGCATATGTATAATGTCTTTATCATTGATGTATTAAGTCGTTCCCAATAAAAAAGATTAAAACAAGGAATACCGACTTTCAAAGAAAAAAATCAGTATTTTCATAAAATGTATGGGTTTTGTCGCTTTCCGCACCGTGCACTAAAAACCTCCATTTTGCACCGTGCATTTCACTTTTTTGGTGTTTGCACAATCGAAATATCGCGGCGACGTAAGCATTTTTCAACTTCGTCGCACGTCAAATCGAAAAGGGAAGTCTTCAAGTTGACGATTGGTCTTTGACACTTCGCATCATCAAAAATAATTTTTTTGGGTAGCTAAATAAATTCGCCATTTCTTGTTCGAATTTGTTGAAAAGCATCGCAAATTGTTGGAAAAAATTATTTTATCATGTTTTGGGAGTTCTTTTGCCATTTTCCATCAAATACTGGCTATAAACGTAGATTGCACAATGCAAAATGCTCTTTTCGGAGGTTTGCACAGTGCAAAACGAGTGAAATTCACTGTGCCATTGCGAGAAGCGTGAAAAAAGTGCAAAATGCACTGTGCGGAAGAAAAAAAAGTCCATGCACTTTCTGGAAATACTTATTACCCCACCCGCTGAAGGCTCTCGAGCTGAGAAACAAATTTTTGCAAATGCCTTAACAACAAGTCTCCCTTTGAAAGCATGCTTTGTGTTTGTTTATCCGCCCCTTGCATTTGTACGACGGTCAGAGAACCGCCTGAGGGCTTGTAGTCGGGACGACCGTAACAAGGATGTGAAGCCGGGGACGAATTGAGGACATCCGATGTTGTTGAGGGCATATCGAAAAAAGTGTCCATTAATATTCGATATGACGTATTTTGGGCTCATCGTTTCGGAGTTTAACATGGATTTTATTATAGCATGGGATCCAAGTGGACAGATAAATGTCAGAAGTTTACATTCTGTAGCGAAAATACATGATAAACACTCGCTGCAGCGAAATGTTGAAAAATTTGTCCAGTCGCGCAACAAATGATTTGCGATTCCCAGCACGACAGGGCATGGCTCCCGGGCCGGGCCATTTTTTTGCACTGTGCGAACACAAAAGTTCACTTTGCACAGTGCAATTTTTTGTTTTTTGCACCGTGCAATAGACTTTTTTGGCTGTCGCTTGCACCTAGATATGGCTCCCGGGCCGGGCCAAAAATCGCGGCCCGCGAGCCAGGCCACAAAAAATCTGCCCGGCACCGGGCCGGTTTTAATTTGCTTTGGATGTGCGATTCCAAGGCGCGACGAGCGCTCATTATTTTTGCTACAGACTGATACTATCTCATCAATAAAGTCGCTGGAGTAATTTCAGCGACATGCACTGTGCGAAGAGTTCTCTTTGCACTGTGCAATTTCTTGCTTTTTGCACCGTGCAATAGGCTTTTTTCGGCTGTCGCTCGCACCCCCACGTTTTTTCGCACAGTGCAAACACCAAAAATCACACCCAAACATGGCTCCGGGGCCTGGCTGTGCCCAAGGCCGTTTCAAATTTGCTTTGGCCCGGCCTGTAGATGTCAACTCGCCCGGCAAATATAACATTACTAAGCTAAGATGAAAAATAGTTGGAAAAGTGTTGTAAACCTTTTGAAAATGAAGTGTACGTTTTCTCTGTCTGTACGTTCGTAAAGTCTTTGGAGTGATTTTTTAGAGAAAAATTTAGTGCGAGTAGTCATTGCTCCCGGACCAAACCGTTTCAAATTTGCTTTGGCCCGGCTTGTAGATATCAAGTCGCCCGGCAAATATAACATCACTAAGCTGGGATGAAAAAAATAGTTGGAAAAGTGTTGTAAACCTTATGAAAATGATCGTATGTGGCTATGTATGATTTCTCTGCCAGTATAATGAGTTTTGACACTCTATTTTTGTTCGCTACCTCAATTTTTGCTTCCAAACTCAAAATTTTAGTTATTACGGGCCGAGCTGATTTGATTTCCTTGCTTGTATGATGGGGTTGCGACACTCTATTTTTGTTTTCTACCCTAATTTTCGCTTCCAGACTCAGAATTTTAGTTATTACGGGCCGATTTGCAAGGCTAAATAAAACTGCAAAATATAATAAGCAACAAAACTTTTAAAGAGACTGTACAGCTACTTTTGAATTGCGCTTTTTACGGCGTGGAAACAAAATGCCCAAAAAGTTTCTTGGTCTACTGTACCACTCACAACGGAAAAAATAATGGTGACATTCTGCATGTTTACTAATAATTATTTTACTGTTTGCAACTCTGCCGCCTTTGTTTTCGCTGCAGGGCATAATAAAACTTTTTTGACATTTCGTCTCACACGCCGTAAAATGCGCAATTCAAAAGTGGCTGTGTTTTTAGCCCTTTAATCAAGCAATGAATACATTTATCACCAGTGTTTTGCTCAAAAATTTCCCAAAAATAACGGGTTTTTGGAAAATTTTTTGGAAAAGAGGTGTATCATATTAAGAGCACGTCAAACTGAGAAGGGAACTCTTCAAATTGGCTTTTCGTCCTAAGATTTATTGGAAAAATTATATTAAAATTTTCCCGCTAGGTATTACCGGTCAAAACAAGTCTAAAAAGAATGCATATAGCTGGAGAATGATAAACTTTGTCAAAAAAGACCTGGTTTTTCCCAAGTTGGGCAAGAAATCGGTCAAAAACATTTCTCGGATCCCATATTTGTGACAAAATGTCAACCTGAACAGTTCCCTCCCTCTTGCTTTTTTGATTTGACGTGCCACGCCCTGATTGCAAAATGGAAATGGTCGAAAAAATGCTGAGGGTGTATTTTACAATCTTTTTGAATATTTTGCATATTCAATATTACCAATTCCGTTCAAGGGACGAAATGCCAACTTGAACAGTTCCCTCCCTCTTGCTTTTTCGATTAAAGTACTTTTTTCGTAATTTTGTTTGTAAAAAAACTTTCTTTGCCCTTTTCCAATGTCTTCAAAAATGGGAAATGAGAATTTGATGAGTAAGCAAATTTTTTGGTTTATTTTTGGAAAAATCATTTTTTTCAAATTCATCTTTTTATTTTTGTGAATATGAAGGGCCTTTGGGTCGTGGCGGCAGTAATTTTATCCTGTTTATTCCTAATCTCCACCATTTTTCTTTTGACTAACGGAGATACCACGGGTATGTCGATACATTTTGATTATTAAAAGGGTCATTTCAGCTACTCTTGAATTGCGCTTTTTATGAGACGAAAAGTCACAAAAAAAATTTTTTTGTGTCTTGCCGCGAAAAAAGACGGCAATGGTGGAAATAGTAAAACAATTGTTAGTAAGCATGTACGAGTCCGTTCGTAAAGTCTTTGGAGTGATTTTTTAGAGAAAAATTCAGTGCGAGTAGTCATCGCTCCCGGACCGAACCGTTTCAAATTTGCTTTTGCCCGGCCCGTCGATATCAACTCGCCCGGCAAATATAACATTACTAAGATAGGAAAAAAAAATTGTTATAAAAGTGTTGTAAACCTTTTGAAAATGATCGTATGTGGCTGTATATAATTTCTCTGCCTGTATGATGGGGTTTCGACACCTTATTTTTGTTTGTTACCATAATTTTCGCTTCCAGACTCAGAATTTTAGTTATTACGGGCTGATTCCGGGCCGGGTCGAAAGATCGTCCTGGACCGTTTCTAAATTTTTTTGGCCCGGCCCAACACCGGGCCCAGGAGCCGTGTCTAGTAGGTGCGAGCGACAGCCGAAGAAAAGCCTATTGCACAGTGCAAAGATGTCGGACATTTCTACAAGTCCGTCCGTAAAGTCGATGCAGTGACTTCCGCGACATGAACTGTGCGAAAATAAAAGTTCACTTTGCACTGTGCAATTGTGTGCTTTTTGCACCGTGCAAATGGCTTTTTTCGGCTGTCGCTCGCACCTACTAGACACGGCTCCTGGGCCCGGTGTTGGGCCGGGCCAAAAAAATTTAGAAACGGTCCAGGACTCTAACTTTTTTTGCACAGTGCGAACATCAAAAATCACTCCAGCGACTTTCCCGATGGACTAATGTTGCACGGTGCAAAAAGCAAGAAATTGCACAGTGCAAAGGAAACTTTTGTTTTTTTCACAGACCTCAGCGACTTTGCAAACGGACTAGTATAATGTCACTATAATTCTTTTTTGTTACAATGGGACGCCGATTTTTTTTAGACATTTCATTACCCCAGTCGGAAAAAAGCGCGATTCAAAAGTAGATGTACATATTAACATTTTAAACCAATTTTTTTTTGCTTTTCAGCATCAATCGCACAATCGACTTTGCCAATAATCTCAAATTTCTCGTCGTATCTTCCACAGTTGGGCCTTTTTTTGACGACAACCGAATCTCCACAAAATGAGACGCAAGAAATTGAAGATAATGGAAGTTTATGGTCAAATAACAACAAACGACTGACTGTGGACTCTTCGGGATGCGGTGGATTGGCAAATATGGTGAGTAAAATTCATTTCCAAGGGAAATGCTCGGGCAAAACTTGCCTTTTTCGGCATTATAAAAAAAAAGAATTTTTCCGGGCTGCGCCCGGGCTTTGACTTGCATGCCGTTTTTAGCTAGCGGTCGGGATTTTTATGCCTTTTGTGTCACAAGAACGCTGTTAGCGCTCAGTTCAACCCTTAAAATTTTAGTTTTGCAACTTTTTTTGGTCGATTTTAGGCAATTTTTTTTCACTTTCATTCTGCAGCCTGCGAAGAAAAAAGAAAATTAATTTTTTTGAGAAAGGGTAAGAGATTGGAAGTTTTTTTCAACATGATAATAGTTCATTCGTAAAGTCGCTGGGGTGATTTCTTGGTGTTTGCACTGTGCAAAAACAAAATTTCGCGTTGCACTGTGCAATATATTGCTTTTTGCACCGTGCAAAAGTTTTTTTTTGGCTGTCGCTCGCACCCTGACTTTTTTCGCACAGTGCAAACATTGAAAAGCACTCCAACGATATTCCGAACGGACTAGTATTGCACGGCGCAAAAAGCAAGAAATTGCACAGTGCATAGCGACTTTTGTTTTCGCACAGTGCATGTCGCTGAAATCTCTCCATCAGATTTTAATTTACGGACCGACTAGTAAACAAAATGTTCTTTGATTACCCTTATTTCAACGAGTTACCAGGACCTTTTGACATGTGATGTGTTCAGCTGTTCCGATTGGCCTTTCTTTTCGGCGTCGGCAAAAGATTGAGGCGCAAGGCTTACATGTACGATGAGTGTGCTGTGGATTACAAATTGGAATTGGTTTCGTATTTCCCAAATCTTCGAGGCCTCGAATTTCGGGTGAGTCCATTTTTGGAGTGAATTGGGGTTTGAGTTTAGCTGGAGGACCGGAATTACACTCCCATTAACTTCGGAGAACTGGATTGGACCAAAGATGATTTTCAAAAGTAAGTGGGAGTGTTTATGTCGACATTGTAGTATGTTGGACATAGATTTCCTTTGAATTTGACCGTTGACAAAGAGGAAATTCATCGTTTCGACTTCAATTGGTCTTTTTTGTCATCTAACTAGGGAAGTATTATACTAACATGTGCGACGTTCACGTCAGATTCTAATTTCAATTTTGCACACAAGGCCACATATCAGTTACACAAAGTTTTTGCTCGCGCTTTGCAAAGGCAGCCGAGACATTGAACGATGTTTGCGGCCGAGAGAGTACGCAAAACGCGGAGAGCGGTCAGAGAAAAGCACTTTTTGGCCATATCCTTGCCAGTTTCTTGCGGAAAATGGCTTTCTACGGCAGAGGTAGTTATATACAAAACTTTTCATTCCAAAATTCGCAAAACGCATCAAACTTTTAAATTTTTGGCATTCGTCGACCAAAAAATCTCGGTCGTTTTTATAAACTGCGAGCTAATTATCTCACATATGTCTCAGAAACAATAATTCTAAATTTGTAGCAAGTTTCGTCAAAATCTGAGCGTCGCACTTGGAGTACTTCCCCTGTAAAACAACATATCACAATATAATAATTTCCACTTACCTTTTTTTTATTTTCAGACTCGAAAACGCGAGTGATTTGGACACAATAATGGTAACCGGCCAATACTTACAGTCGTTCAAGTACTTTCACAAGTATAAGCCGGGTATTCGCAAGGTTTTCCAGCCCTCGAAGGCGATTCAGTCCTTTATCAGGGCCTACGTGGACAATGTTTTCCCCAATTCCACCTCACACAAACTTTGTATTCATATGAGAAGAGGGTTTGAAGGTCATTACATGATCGTCAGCGAACATGGCTTTACAATTCATGTGAGTTGAGTGGTTTTGGATACGGAAACGTGATTTTTTTGCATTTTTAGGCAGCTCAAACTGTAGCGAAACACTTGAAGGACTCGTTGAATATTGCGAAAATCGATGCGATCATTTTTACTGATGACAAGACATTTGGGAAAAAGGTGGCAACGGACATTATGGTAAGAAGAATTTTTATTTTGCTGGCAAAAGTGTAAAAAACTAAATAAGTTCGTCCTTTGCTTGCAGGCTGCAGAAATTGGCAAAAAATTGATTTTCCAAGCTGCGCCCGAGCTTTTACTTGAATTTTGTATTAGGAATTTTAAGGCTGAATTAATCGGTGATAGCTTTTTTTTGTGCTCCACAAACGTCTTAGAAGGCATAAACAACCTGAGGGCTAGCGAAAGACGAGATCCAAGTTAGGCTGGGGCGCAACTTGGAAAAATGTTTTTTTTTGCGACAATTACGAATTATTTTCCCGACAGACTTATAGTCAGTCCGTAAAGTTGCTGGAGTGATATTGCACTTGGGCACCACTTGGACCCTTTGTCATGTTTTTCGTTATATCTCGCCAAATTCTTATCAGGTCGCAAACTGCTTGAACAAATATTGTTTGTGGCGGCATAATCAACGTTTGTAACTGAGCGAATTTGTAAGTTTGCGTAAAGTCTATGTCGGGTTGACGTGTGTGACATTCACTGTGCGAAACAAAAGTTCACGTTGCACTGTGCAATTTTTAGCTTTTTGCACCGTGCAATATTTGTATTTTCTTTGCACAGTGTACACCAAAAATGGCTCCAGCGACTTCCCGGACGGACTCGTGAAACTCGTGGAAAAAATTTAAAAAAAATAAAAAAAAAATTAAATTTTTTATTGAACAAAAAAATTTAAAATGCTTTTTGCATAGCACGAGCTAAAATTTTAAATTTTTCAAAACACATCCTTAAATTTTAATTTTAAGATATTTAAAAAAAAATTTGAATATTTTTTGCAGCGTCTAACCGACCTTAATCTTGTTCATCTCCCGACAATTTTGACTCGAGCTGAAGAGATGATCATGGCCCATTCCTATTGTGATTCGATGATTCTGACGTCGGCCGGCTCTACTTTCGGCTGGTGGATGGCGTATTTGATGAGGGAAGAGGCCCAAAAACGCGTTTTCTACAACGGCCTCATGTTTAAGGTGGGGGTTATGCTAATTTTCTTTAACGTTTTATGCCGTTTTTTGACGATTTTTTTAACAAAGGACATGTACTAACTGCCACGCTAAGATTTTCTTTGAATTTTGCACAAAAATTCGAGATACCCCACATATCAATCTCTGAAAATTTTGGCTCGTGCTTTGCAGTCTCCGCCGAGATACTCAACGATCTTTGTGGCCGAGAGAGCACGCGAAATGCGGAGAGTGGTGAGAGAGGGAAACACTTTTTCGCCATATCTTTGCTGGTTTTGTCGCGGGAAAAATGATTTTCTGTGGAAACATTACAAACTACGGAAGAAATAGGTATGAAACTTTTCATTCCAAATTTGGCAAAAAAATGTTACATTTTTGCGAACTTTTGAGCAAAAAATCTCAGTCGTTTCTGCAAAACGCGAGCTGTAAGTCACGCATAGGCCTTGGAAAGAAATAATCTAAATTTATAAGCAAATTAATCTAAATTCGAGCCAAGTTTCATCAAAATTTGAGCGTCGCAGCACTTCAACTGTAGGTATGGGAAATATAAATCGTATTTCAGGCCACCTCCAGGCAAACTATGGAGAGAAACTTTAAGGAGAACGATTACATCCCTCCGAAATGGAAGAGAATCCAACAATTCAATGGGAAAGTTGAATTTTACGACCGCAAAAAGCCTTCGATATTGTACTAGATGGGTTTTTATTCGAAAAACTTTGAAACTAATAAACGGGTATTTACTATTGATTTTGTTGTTGATAATATATTTTACAAATGGTTTTCATATCTTTGTTGCTCCATTTACAACAAAAAACCTCACGATCCGAGTTGAGTTCCGGTCTTGGAACGGAAACAGGTGATCGTTGCGGGAAATGTTCCGATTCAACGAGATTAAGCCGAAAAAACCTGTCGATTTCACTGGTAATCCTGTCGAAATCAAACCAATGAGGTGGGGTGCTCCGGTGTTTTGTAGGCTTGTGGTATGTTGTGTGGTATAATACGACTGAAGACAATAAAATAAAATTTTGTAAAAAAATGCTTTGCAGTCCCGGAATTAGTTCCGTACCAACGTCTACTATAGAGGGTCGCGTTTCCACAAACAATTATATTTTTCCGACGAAGCTATAACCATATTTTGTAGGCTTGTGGTATGTTGTGTGGTAAAATACGATTGAAGACAATAAACTGAAATTTTGTAAAAAAATGCTTTGCAGTCCCGGAATTAGTTCCGTACCAACGTCTACTATAGAGGGTCGCGTTTCCACAAACAATCATCTTTTTCCGACGAACCTATGACCATAAAGTGCTTTTCTCCGAGCGCTCTCCGCGTTTCGCGTACTCTCTCGGTCGCAAAGACCGTTGAATATCTCGGCTGGCCCTTGAAAATGCGACCTAAAGTAATTGGAGATTCATTTATGAGATGGGCATGTCAATTATGCATGTTTACAGGACCAAAACAGCTACATTTGAATCCCACTTTTATGGCTTGGAAGACCGAATGTCACAAAACCTTTTTGTGCTGTCACGCACGTCAAATTGAGAAGGGACCTCTTCAAATTGGCTTTTCGTCCTAAGATTTATCGGAAAAATGATTTTAAAATTTTTCCGCAAGGTATTACCGGTCAAAACAAGTCTGAAAAGAATGCATATAGCTTGAAAATGGTAAACTTTGTCAAAAACGACCTGGTTTTTACCAAATTCGACAAGAAATCGGTCAAAAAACATTTCTCGGTTCCCATATTTGTGACGAAATGCCAACCTGAACAGTTCCCTCGCTCTTGCTTTTTTGATCTGACGTGCCACGCCTTTATTGCAAAACGGAAATGGTCGAAAAACTGCTGAGGGTGTATTTTACAATCTATTTGAATATTTTACATATTCAATATTACCAATTCCGTTCAAGGGACAGCAAAATTTCTGTGACATTTCGTCTTTCAAGCCGTACGGGTAAGATCCAAATGTAGTTGTTTTTGTCCGTCAAAAAGAGGTTTTTTTACTAATCCGTAAAGTCGCTGGCGAGATTTCGGCAATATGCACTGTGCGAAAACAAAAGTTCACTTTGCACTGTGCAATTTCTTGCTTTTTGCACCGTGCAATATTGTCCATCCGTAAAGTCGTTTTTATGTAGCCAGCGGTTAAGATTTTTATGCCTTTTGCGACGTTAAGGTGTATCAAGAGGGCTGTTAGCGCTCAGCTCAACCCTTAAAGTTTCAGTTTTGCAACTTTTTTTTGGCCGATTTTAGGCCAAATTTCGGAAGTTTTTTCAACATGTTACTATTAGTCTGTCGGGAAAATAATGTGGATTTGTCGCAACAAAATTTCGCGCCTCGCCGTTGTCGCGCATCAAAGTTCCTAAGCGCCGTGAATGCAGTGTCGGCATGCACTGTGCGAAAACAACGGTTCACTTTGCACTGTGCAATACAGTCAGAGAGGCAACACCTTTTGGCCATATCTTTGCCAGCTTCACGCGGAAAAATTCAATTTTTTTGTAGAAACATTGCCCTCTATGGTATAAATTGGCTTGAAACTTTTCATATGAAAATTCGAAGAAACGTCACATTTTTGCTAACGGTCGGCCTGAAAATCCTAATTTTTTTCTGCAATAACAGAGATGACATTACTAGTCCGTCCGCAAAGTCGCTGGAGTGATTTCCGCGACATGCACTGCGAGAAAACAAAAGTGCGCTTTGCACTGTGCAATTTTCCGTTTTTTTCACTGTGCAATACTCTCCGCATTTTGCCTACTCTCTCGGCCGAAAAGGTCGTTGAATATCTCGGTCATGTCTGCAGAGTGCAAGCAAAAATTTTCTGGAATTGATATGTGCCCAGTGCCTGACATGTGTGCAAAATTTAAAAAAATCCGAGCATCTCACTTGGACAGTGGAGTGATTTCCGCGACATGCACTGTGCAAAAACAAAAGTTCACTTTGCACTGTGCAATTTCTTGCTTTCTGCACCGTGCAATACGCTTTTTTCGGCATCAGGAGGTAAGAAAATTTCGATCAAATTTATTATATACTAGTCCGTTTGCAAAGTCGCTGGAGTGATTTCTTTGATATGCACTGTGCAAAAACAAGATTTCGCTTTGCACCGTGAAATACGCTTTTTTCGGCTGTCGCTCGCACCCCGATGTTTTTTGCACCGTGCAAACGCCAAAAATCACTTCAGTGACTTTACGGACCGACTGGTATCAAGTCCCCATGCTAAGCCTACATTCCACCGGCTGCATTGATCAGGGAAGCGGCTCGGACATCTCTCCAGATGCGCGCTAGGCGGGTGTTAAAAGCGAAGCGATGAAGAAAAAAAACGAAAAACTTTTTTTTTGTTTTCTTTTATTTTTACCTGGCCCGGAAGGAAATTGGAGACGCGAGAAGAGGCGGGGAGGGGGGGGGGGGGATCACAGGGAGTCGGGTCGAGAGAGATTTGTCTCGCTGCTCTCGCGGGAACGGTCATCTTTTTTACCCATCAACGCACACAAAGCCCATTTTTATTGTGTTTGTTTGTGTTTGTCCCAGTTCCCAACATTGTTATTTTCGGTGCTGATGCAGGGAACCTTATCAGATGGTTGTCAATGTGCTTGTATTTTGAACTAGTCGGTCCGGATAGTCGCTGCAGTGATTTTTGGCGTTTGCACTGTGCAAAACAACCCAGGGTAAAAATAAGCCTATTGCACGGTGCAAAAAGCAGGAAATTGCACAGTGCAAAGGGAACTTTTGTTTTTGCACAGTGCATGTCGCTGAAGTCCTTCCAGCGACTTTACAGACGCACTTATAGGTGTCCGGGTCCCAAGTGCAATGCTCCGATCTTTTTAGATTTTGCCCACATGTCAGGCACTGGGCACATATCAATTCCAGAAAATTTTTGCTTGCACTCTGCAGACATGACCGAGATATTCAACGACCTTTTCGGCCGAGAGAGTAGGCAAAATGCGGAGAGTATTGCACAGTGAAAAAAACGGAAAATTGCACAGTGCAAAGCGCACTTTTGTTTTCTCGCAGTGCATGTCGCGGAAATTACTCCAGCCACTTTACGGACGGACTAGTAATGTCATCTCTGTTATGGCAGAAAAAATTAGGATTTTCAGGCCGACCTTTAGCAAAAATGTGAAATTTTTTCGAATTTTCACATGAAAAGTTTCAAGCCAATTTAGACCATAGAGGGCAATGTTTCTACAAAATAATTGAATTTTTCCGCGTGAAGCTGGCAAAGATATGGCCAAAAGGTGTTTCCTCTCTGACTGTTCTCCGCATTTTTTCTCTCGGCCGCAAAGATCGTTGAATAACTCAGCTGCGCCTGCAAAACGCAAGCAAAAATTTTGAGGAATTGATATATGGCTAATGCTTAATATGTGTACAAAAGTTAAAGAAAATCTGAACGTCGCACTTGACGCTTTTCTCTTTTGAAATTCTTCGGATATCAACTTCCAAAAGGTGTTAGATTTTACCACAATCTTTTTAAAAACCGCGGTTGTTTATTAAAGGGCCAGAACAGCTACTTTTGAATTGCGCATTTAACGGCGTGTGAAACGAAATGCCAAAAAAGTTTTTTATGTCCTGCAGCAAAAAAAAGACGGCAAAGTTGCAAACAGTAAAATAATTATTAGTAAGCATGTAGAATGTCACAATTATTTTCTTCGTTGTTATTGGTACAGTAGACCAAGAAATTTTTTGGACATTTTGTTTCCACACCGTAAAAAGCGCGATTCAAACGTAGCTGTACTACCTCCTCCCCATACTGATTGCTACATCATTTACATCACCGTGTGATATGTTTGCACCTTTAGCGGTAGTTATTTGAGTCGTTTGGAAATCCGCGGATCAAACATTTTCGCTACAAAAAATATAAAAAATATATATTTTTGTCGTTGGAGATAAGTTCCATTTTGCTTCTTAAACCCGTGCTGAGTTCGTATTCGAATTTTTTACATTTATTATTTCCCAATTAGAGATTACAGTCAGTTTCGGACTACCCGTCTACCCGCTCTCTATCATCGGGCATCAATGCCTCAATGTTACAGGTAAAAATTAAGTCACTTTCTTTGTTAATCCACCAAAATGAAGCCGTTGCACCTGCGAAAAATCCCAACTCCTCTTCAGGTTCTTCCATTTCTTTTGCTAACGCACAACATCAACAAAAACAATTGTATTGGGCCTTGTTTCGACTCGGCGTGCCCCATGAAGATGCAATGTATCAATGGCGAATGCTGTGACGACCCGTTCAACGTAACCCTGCCCAATATTGTGGCCACCGAAGCGACCAGTATCCGCGGCTCCGTCGAGTATTCGATTAGCGGGCTGATAGCGACAACAACAGTCGCTACAAGGCCCCATATCACTTGTAAGTTGTGTGGAGGCAAACTAGGAGTTGTACTAAGGCGAACTATTACAAAGGAAGTGCTCAAAGTGCGACGCACATCAAATCGGGAAAGCAAAAATGAGGGAACTGTTCAAGTTGGCATTTCGTCACAAATATGGGATCCGAGAAATGTTTTTTGACCGATTTCTTGTCGAATTTGGCAAAAACCAGGTCTTTTTTGACAAAGTTTACCATTCTCAAGCTATATGCATTCTTTTCAGACATGTTTTGACCGGTAATACCTAGCGGAAAAATTTTAAAATCATTTTTCCGATAAATCTTAGGACGAAAAGCCAATTTGAAGAGATCCCTTCTCAATTTGACGTGCGTGACAGCACAAAAAGGTTTTGTGACATTCGGTCTTCCAAGCCATAAAAGTGGGATTCAAATGTAGTTGTTTTGGTCCTGTAAACATGCATAATTGACATGCCCATCCCATAAATGAATCTCCAATTACTTTATGTCGCATTTTCAAGGGCCAGCCGAGATATTCAACGGTCTTTGCGACCGAGAGAGTACGCGAAACGCGGAGAGCGCTCAGAGAAAAGCACTTTATGGTCATAGGTTCGTCGGAAAAAGATGACTGTTTGTGGAAACGCGACCCTCTATAGTAGGAGTTGGTACGGAACTAATTCCGGGACTGCAAAGCATTTTTTTACAAAATTTCAGTTTATTGTCTTCAGTCGTATTTTACCACACAACATACCACAAACCTACAAAATATGGTCATAGCTTCGTCGGAGAAAGATGATTGTTTGTGGAAACGCGACTTTCTCAAATTAAGCTCAAATTTTGAAGAAATTTTGGGAAATTTTAGATTAAATCTTTGTAAGACATATGCAAAATCCGAGTTTGCGTTTTGCAGAAACGACCGAGATTTTTAGACCGAAAGTTGGCAAAAATGTGAATTTTTTTTTGCGAATTTTGGCATTAAAAGATTTTTACCTTTTTCTACCGTAGAGTGTAATGTTTCCACAGAAAAAAACAAAAAAATTGCATTTTTTCTGACCGCTCTCCGCGTTTCGCGTACTCTCTCGGCCCAAATATCGTTGAATATCTCAGCTGTTCCTGCAAAGCGTGCGCTAAAATTTTCAGGAATTGATATGTGACTCATGTCCGACATGTGTGCAAAATTAAAATAAAATCTGAGCGTCGCACTTGGGACACTTCCCTTGTTAATTTCGCCTCTAAGTCACAGTGTTTTACCAGTTTCCCAATCATGTTTAGGTGGTGATACGAGCACGTCATGCCGCGCAATGGTCCATCTCTGTCTGAACGCCGTCTACGAAGTCATGATGGAGAAGCATTGCAAAAGGACGTGTAATAAATGCTCTCTACGCCCGCGCGTTCCAAAGCTACATTCTAGACATTGTAAGCCATCTTTTAAGCGTTTGTTTGAGCATCCCCACATGGCTTTAATGTGTTGTTGTAGGTCGCGATCTGGGGTCGAATTGCCCGCGCCTTCAGCCACTTTGCCACACGTCGTCGTACGCCGGAATCCTACGTCAATATTGCTCCAAGACATGCCGTTACTGTTCATAGTTATATGCAAAAATAGTCCATGTAATAATAATAATAATAATAATAATAATAATAATAATAATAATAATAATAATAATAATAATAATAATAATAATAATAATAATATTAATATTAATGGTATGTTCAAGCATAAGAACTGACAATTTTTTCGAGACAAAAATCTTTTTTTTTTTGTATTTTTAAGGCTCTAGATTCTGCAAAACGCGGTCAAAAAATTACTAGTGTTTCCATATAGTGCGCAAACCTTTTTCGCCTTTTATCGCCGGCGCACAGTGCATTTTGCCCTTTTTCCGCGATTTGTCGCCCTCGCACCGTGCATTTTTCTGTTTTTCGCACTGTGCTGTTTGAAAAGCGGTCTGCACCGTGCGAATGAACGTACCGAAAAAAAGTTGAAATGCACTGTGCAAAATGCATTTTTTTGCCTAGCGATCAAAAGTCTACGCGCTTTATGGAAATACTAGTATAATATAAAAATGAAAACCGTGCATTTTGCTGTTTTTTGCACAGTGCCAATTTGAAAAGCGGTCTGCACGGTGCAAACGTACGCAGCAGTACAGTTTGTAAAAAGCCTACGTCGCTTTTGATGAGACAGTGCGAAAAATTGCGGGATAATGTGAAATGTATTGTGCAAAATGCATTTTTTCGCTTTTTGATCAAAAATCAACGCACCTTGTGGGAATAATACTGTTTAATGTGTATTTTATGGAGCTCTAGTATTCATGTCAACAAATTCCCAACGCATTAAAAGGCCAGTACAGCTGCCCTCGGATCGCGCATTTTTCGGCGTGAAAACGAAATGTCAAAAAAGTTTCTTTGTCTACTGTACCAATAACGACGTAAAAAGCGCAATGGTGATATTCTACATGCCTTCTAATAGTTATTTTACTGTTTGCACCACTGCCGCCTTTGTTTTCGCTGCAGGACACAAAAAAACTTTTTTGACATTTCGTTTCAGACGCCGTAAAATGTGCAATTCAAAAGTAGCTGTTCTGGCCCTCTAAATTTTGCACGCACGTCAGGCATAGGCCACACAACAATTCTTAAATATTTTAGCTCGCGCTTTGCAGCAACAGCCGAGATATTCAACCATCTTTGCGGCCGAGAGAGCACGCGAAACGCGGAGAGCGGTCAAAGAAAAGCTTTTTTGACATTTCGTTTCAGACGCCGTAGAACGCGCAATTCAAGAGTGGCTGAGATCTCTAAAATACAATTTTCTGTGCCTCATATATACTGCGAATCCGTCCGGACCTCCGCACTCATTGTCCCCTCTTTGTTTGTCAGGATGTATTATATCCAGACAATACGTGGGGTTTCTGATGTCGCGGACAAAGAGGCGCAAAAACCCCTCTGCGAAAGTCGCCATTTTTTATCCGCTAAGCCCACGAAAATTATCGGGAAATTATTCAAATCGCCGCTGTTTGCGGAGCTGCCCCGAGAATGGACGACAACCGCCACGGAGCGGGCGGGGGGTTTATAAACGTGGGCACTGTCCAGCATCTCATCCATCCGCCCTTCGGCTCGGTACGGTATTTCATTCGGAACCCAAGGCTTTGTTTTAATTGGAAATGAAGCGATCTTTGGCATTTATTGTTGTTCTTGGTCTTGTGAGACATGCTCAAGCCGGCACTAGTGCGCAATGCCCAGTTAGTAAGTTGCTTGGGGCGCTACGGTCATTTTGTAATGAAATTTTTGGATTTTTTTGACAATTTTGTCATAGTTATATCTAATACGGTATATACGGTTTTCTTAGTCAATGAAAAATGAAATTTTTTGTATTTTAAAGCCATTGTTGGCTTTGTTATATTAAATACGGTATATATGGCCATTTTAGTCGATGAAAAACTCAATTCTTTCGACTTTGTTATATCTAATACGATATATACGGTCATCTTAGTCGTTGAAAGACTCAATTTTTTCGTTTTAAGCCAATTTTGACTCCGTTATATCTATTACGGTATATACGGCCATCTTAGTGGATCAAAAACTTAATTCTTTGGTTTTTAAGCCAATTTTGGCGTCATTATATCTAATACGATATATACGGTCATCTTAGTCGATGAAAAACTCAATTCAATCGGTTTTAAGCCGATTTTGGCTTTATTAAAGCGAATGATGTATAAATCAAACTTTAGTGGGCCTAAACATTGGCGCCGGAACACCAGTATGTGGTACGGGGCAATACTACGACGCGGCAACCGGGCTCTGCTGCTTTACGAACCCTGTGGCCGGAGGCTCGGCGCAAGGCACTGGAGGCGCTGCCAGATATTGCGAGAGTAAGGGAATTTCTTTCCAATATTACATAATATAATACTAGTCAGTCCGTGACGTCACCGGAGTGATTTTTGTGATCTTTGGCGTTTGCACTGTGCAAAAAATGCGAGCGACGGCGATTGCACGGTGCAAAACGCAAGAAATTGCACAGTGCAAAGAGAACTTTTGTTTTCGCACAGTGCATGTTGCGGAAATCACTCTGGCGACGTTACCGACCGACTAGTATCTGACTATATTATTGATGATGACTAAAGTGCGTAAACTCATCGCTTTTTCAGTGGGTATCAATGTGAACGGCATGACAATCTGCCCCCAAACCCATCCACTCGATCCGACGACGGGCGAATGCTGCGGCAGCACGCCCATCAACGGGAATGCCGGAGGCGGTCGCGGCAACCGCGCCGGCACAAACAATGCTGGTGCTGGGACGGGCGGCTGTCAAGACCAATCGATCTCGGGCCGACCCAACGACTGCCAAATCAACGCCAACCTTTGCAACAACACCCTCTACTACGACTTGATGACCCAACAGTGCCCCGTAACGTGCAATCGTTGCAACCAGTTGCAGCAGAATGCCAACGGCGTTCCCGGCTGCAAGGACGGAGTGAACGCGAACGGGGTGTCGGAATGCCCCGAGAACAAGTTCAAGTGCGATCAACCGCTGTGGAAGACGTTCATGGAGAAGGAATGCCCGCTGACTTGCGGTCGTTGCGGCGCCGCCACCAACGCTGTGCCGATTGTTCCGCCGGTGGCCGTCGTCACGACCACTCGTGCATCGACGACCACCTCCGTGTAGGCGGAGTTACTCGGCTATTGCGAAAACGTATCTTCGAATTCACAATGCCCTCTTAATTTAATAATCTAATAACAGCATCCAAGATTGTATATATATAATAATATTGGTGACGGTGAAAATATAACAACATTAATAGTTAATAAAAGTGATATATACTACATACATGTAGGTTTCATGGGCAAACAATGTAATGAGGCACGTCAAATCGAAAAGGAAATGTTCAAGTTGGCGATTCGTCTTTGACACTTCGCAACATCGAAGAAAAGTAATTTTTGGGGTATCTAAATTTGCCATTTCTTGTTAGAATGAGCTGAAAAGTATCGCAAATTGTCGGAAAAAATTATTTTTTTATGTTTTGGGAGTTATTTTGTCGTTTTCCATCAAATACTAGCTATAAACATATATAATTAAGAAAAAGGCAGCAGCTCGGAAAATAATTTTTCGCACGTGTTGCGAAGTGTCAAAGACGAATCGCCAACTTGAAGACTTCCCTCTCTCTTACTTTTTCGATTTGACGTGCGCGGTGCGAATAAAAAAAGCACAGTGCAATTTCATCGGGCAACATGCACTGTGCGCGGTCGGGGTGCACTGTGCAATTCTTATCTCATTCGTTGGAAGAGATACGACAATGTGTTCGCATAGTGCAGCGTTTTATCGCCGGCGCACAGTGCATTCTGCCTGTGGTTTCCTTATTTGTCGCACACGCACCGTGCATTTTGCTGTTTTGCGCACAGTGCCAACTTGAAAAGCGGTCTGCACTGTGCGAGTGCACGCAGTTGAAAAAAGCTTACGTCGCGGCGATTGACGAGACGGTGCCAAGACTTGCGCAAAAAGGTGAAATGCACTGTGCAAAATGCATTTTTTTGCCTAACGATCAATGGTCTACGCACTTTATGGAAATATTATAGTGGTGTCAGAGCAAGCCCAAGAGAAATGTCAACTTTTACGCAACTTCTGGTCAGAAAATCTCGTCGCTCTTCGTAAAAAGATCGCTAGAAATGCACTGTGAAAAAATGCATTTTTTTGCCTAGAAACGTCTACGCACTTTATAGAAATACTAATAGGGTCCCGAAGAAAATTTCAAAACAGGCTTTCTTTGGCTTGCGGGCCGGTCCGCAATTTTTAGGCGGGCCCGGCTCAAAATAAATGTACGTAAAGCTTTGTTTGATCATACCAGGGAGTCTTGCCACCTCCACAATTCTGCGTTATGCACAGACTGTGTTGTACGCATGTTCGCTCCATTGTATATTGAGTTTATTACTTATTAAATATTATTATTCAAGTTGAGGTCTTATTACGGCTTGGTATGGTCTTCATCCACAAGTGGTTGGGCCGGTGGGGCAGCCGTTGCAACTGGCGTACGTGACGGTTGGATACGTGCCCGACGTGACGGGAAGCGGATCCAAATTGGCGTCGACTTGGTTGTCGCCCGAGATGACCGCACCTCCCGTGGTGGGGACCAAGCCCGCGCCCGGATTCTGATTGACAATCACTGCGTACACTTGACAAACCCCATCTGAAAGAGGACTTGACGTGATGACAAATGGAGCGGCTCTTCATACACCTTTGAAGCCACGACCCCACTTACCGCTACAGTAGGGATAGAGCGCCACATTTACGTTGTTATCACTGCGCACGTAGCAGGTGCCATCGGCCGAGCAAACACACAGATTGGCGCAGTTGGTGGGCGCGTTTCCCGTCCCACCGATCGCTTTTTCGTCCTGCGCCTGAGGCGTTGCGATCATCGAATCGGGGTAGTAGCGGCCTTGGCCCGCGGCACAGGCCGTGCAAGTGCCTGGAAATTGAAAAATTGGATTTTTTCAAAACCAATGCTCCAAAGCCAACCCAAAACAGCAGTCAAATCGAAAAAGCAAAGAGTCGACCGAAAGGTTGGCCAGCGGGCCGTTTCAAACTTGCTGTTGTCCGGCCCAGGAGCCTGTAGCGAAAATGATGAGCTTGTCGCGCGGCGACGAGCAAAATGCACGGTGCGCTGCAGTGCAAAGAACTGCCCGAACCGGGCCGAAAATCGCGGCCCGCTGGCCGTTTCAAATTTGCTTTGGTCCGGCCCACCGATATCAATTCACCCGGCAGATATAACATTACTAAGATACGACGAAAAAATAATTAGAAAAGTGTTGTAAACCTTTTGAAATAATCGTATATAGTTGTGTATAATTTCTCTGTCTGTATGATGGGGTTTCGACACTCTATTTTTGTTTGCAATCCCAATTGTCGCTTTAAGACTCAGAATTTTATTCTCTGCCGACCGAAAGGTTGGCCAGCGGGCCGTTTCAAACTTGCTGTTGTCCGGCCCACGAGCCTGTAGCGAAAATGATGAGCACAACTGCGCGGCGCCGATCGTGTCGCGGAAATGAAAAACAATTTGATTTTGCAATTAAAATTCAACACAATTTGTTTTCTCGGCGGCGATGCACTTTTCGGTGCGATAGAGTGCTCATTATTTCCCCGACAGATGGATAGTACAAGATCTTAGTCTGTCGCAAAAGTAATGTGAGTTTGTCGTGCCTGCAATTGCCCCTCATCGCTTTGCGGCGATTTGAATTTGGTGCGCAACTGT
Source organism: Bursaphelenchus mucronatus (assembly GCA_025436335.1). Classification (NCBI taxonomy): domain Eukaryota; kingdom Metazoa; phylum Nematoda; class Chromadorea; order Rhabditida; family Aphelenchoididae; genus Bursaphelenchus; species Bursaphelenchus mucronatus. The sequence goes on from CM046360.1 coordinate 1,988,539, forward strand.
GACGCATGTCAAATTGGAAAAGCAAGAGAGAGAGAGGGAAGTCTTCAAGTTGGCGATTCGTCTTTGACACTTCGCAACACGTGCAAAAAATTATTTTTCAAGCTGCCACCGTTTTTCTTGATTACGTTTATAGCCAGTGTTTAACGGAAAACGGCAAAATAACTGCCAAAACATAAAAAAATTATTTTTTCCAACAATTTGCGATACTTTTCAACAAATTCTAACAAGAAATGGCAAATTTAGATACCCAAAAAATTACTTTTCTTCAATGTTGCGAAGTGTCAAAGACGAATCGCCAACTTGAAGACTTTCCTTTTCGATTTGATGTGCGTCGCATTTTGGTCACCTCCCTTTAAAAAAACGAAAATAAATTTTAAATGCTGGTCTTTGCCGTTTAAGGGCGTCTACAGTCATCGACAAGGATTGTAAAACGTTTTTCAAGCCCCTTTTCGATTTGACGTGCGATAATCTTTGATGAAAAGACATGTAACGATTGGACGTGCACTAGTCCGTTCGCAGAGTCGCTTGAGTGATTCCGCGACATGCACTGTGCGAAAACAAAAATTCCCTTTGCACTGTGCAACTTCTTGCTTTTTGCACCGTGCAATAGGCTTTTCTCGGCTGTCGTTTGCACCTTGAATTTTTTGCACAGTGCATGTCGCCGAAATCACTCTAGCGACTTTCTGGACGGACTAGTAGCCATAGTACTGAAAACTCACCGACGGGCGCTACAGCGCCATAAAATGAACTTTGTGATTGGAAATCGCCCGCCAGAAGCACTTCCCCGGCAATTGCGGGACAATTCTGAGTGGTGGGAGAACCGCCGCCGCCACCACCGCCAGTTCGCAGACAAGCGCCGGCGAGGAGCGGTATCGTCAGGAGAAGGGCCAACTTCTTGTGCTCCATGGGGCTAGAACGGATGGATTTTTTGGGGAAATAAGGCAAAAAATGGCGTTGCTGACATCAGTAGGTTATCTCGGAGTTGTAAAGGTCATGATATAACATAGGAAGGACGGTAGCGTCAAAGGAAGGCAGAAAAACAATTTTAAAGTGAGTTAGAGGCTTTTAAAAGTAATTAAAACTTCAAAGAGACAAGATACTCAAAAATCTTTGTGGTCGAGAGAACACGCAAAACGCGGAGGGCGGTCAGAGACAAAAACACTTTTTGCCCATAACTGCGCCAATTTCGCGCGGATTAATTTTTTGTGACAACACTACCCTCTACTGTTATTTCACGTTTTGCAGCCGCAGCCGAGATATTAAATTATCTTTGCGGTCGAGAGAGTTCGCGTAATGCGGAGAGCGGTCAAAGAGAAAAACACTTTTTGGCTGTATCTTTGTCAGTTTCGCGCGGAGAAAATTTATTTTTTGTGGAAACATTACCCTCTACGGTAGAAATAAGTATGAAACTTTTAATGCCAAAGTTTGCAAAAAAAAATATCATTTTTTTTCCGGGTTTCGAGCTAAAAATTCCGGTCATGTCTGCAGAGTGCAAGCTAAAATTTTCTGGAATTGATATGTGCACAGTGCCTGACATGTGTGCAAAATCTAAAAAAAACCGAGCATCGCACCCGGACACTTATAAGTGCGTCTGTAAAGTCGCTGGAGTGATTTCAGCAACATGCACTGTGCAAAAACAAAAGTTCCCTTTGCACTGTGCAATTTCCTGCTTTTTGCACCGTGCAATAGACTTCTTTCGGCCGTCGCTCGCACCCTGAGCGTTTTTGCACAGTGCAAACGCTTGAAATCTCCCCTATCTTGAACTAGTTTTCCGAACTAGTTCAAGATATAATGAAATTGATGATCATCTGAAAAGGTCACAGCCGAAAAAAGCTTTTTGCACGGTGCAAGACGCAACAAATTGCACAGTGCAAGGTATACTTTTTTTTTTGCACAGTGCATGTCGCTGAAATCGTTCCAGTGACTTTATGGAGGGACTATCAGTCGGTAACGACAATAATGGGCACAATGTCGCATGTCGCCGCCGAGAAAATGAATTGTGTCGCGAAAAAACCAAGTCGCTTTTTGATACGATTGGTCCAGCGATATTGTGCTCATTATTTTCGGCACAGACGGACAGTAATTACTGAGTGTAATCACGTCCACTATGATCGAAAGTGGACTTGTTCCCCTTCCCTCCGCCTGAAACAAATCGATCCGCCGAATGTCAAATAAATAAAATGAAATGAAACATTTCGAACAATAAAATTGGAATTGTCAAAGTCATAACAGCCGGCGTGCCCATGTTCAACTTCCCTTTTGCGAATTCCGGAAGGGCGTTATCACGAAACGGCGGGGCGCGAAACCGGCTGACCCCCCCACGCCCTCCTCGGGATTTCGTCCGATCGCTTGCAATGTTTCCGGGATTTCGTCGATGCGAACAACATCCCCGACGTGACCGGTTCTCGCCGAAGGTCGAATTTGATAATCGTTCAACCCGCTTGGTTAATGTCAACCCACCCCAAGGCTTGGACGGCTGAACGCAAAGGGTTTTTCATGAGAAACAACAAGTAAACAGCATATATACACAAAAAATATAAATTTTAAACTACAGTAAGACCTCTGTACAAAAAATTTCGACAGACCAAAAAATTTTGTTCGTTATAGAAAGTGTTCGTTGTACAGAGGTTGGTTTCTGGCCAAAAAGTGCGTCTTGCGGCCTTTGAAATTGTTCATTATAGATAGGTTTAGCAACAGAAATGGCTTGCATCGATAGTATAGGACCCCTCGTATTTTATGATCACAACTGCGACCAAATTTTTGACTTTTGGGTTACTGTAATATAGCGAAACCTTCGGTCGCACAAAATCGGCCATAAAAAATTTTCTTCAAAAATTCTACAGCCAATTTTTGGGTATGTTAAGAGGCATAAAATTTGGCTATCAAAACGTTAAAAAAATGTCCTAAAAATCATAAAATAATTTTTGTGGTATAGTGGATTTTGTTCAAAATTTGTAATCCGAAGGTCGCGGGTTCGATTCCCCCTGGACGCAAACATAAAAAATGGTCAACAACCGGTTTAATCGACCGTATTTCAACGATTAATGACTTCCAGGAACGGAATACTATATAAACTTCATAAATGTTGCGTGTGCCATCTATTTTTGACCTCTTTTTATAATATAACTTTACTTGACTCACAGCTGGAGGTGACATGATTTGTTTCAAGAGAAAATACAATCCGTTTACGTTCGCGATGGCGTCGTTGAAGGGTTGGGCGGAGAATAAGATCCATTTTAACTCATATAAGTCTATTGCCCTCAGGCGTTTTGTACTAAATCTCCAAATAACCTATATATATAATTTCTTTGCCATCTAACCCAAAACTGATGATATGGAATAACGCAGAGCCGTGAAACAGCTACCATATACATTTTAGTGCACTAAGAATTGCTGAAGGCGGTTTCAAGTCGTTAGGATCACTGTAACATAGCAAATCTGCTCATCCGACCCTTGAAATTTTTCGTTGTAGGCAGGTTTGGCATCAGAAATGGCTAACATCAATAGCGTATAGATTTTAAGACCTTGTAATTACAATGGAGGCCGAATTTTTGGCAGTGGGTGACTGTAACATAGCAAACCCGCACTTTGGTCGAACAAAACCGGCCGCAAAATTTTTGTTTCAAAAAACTTACAGATGATTTTGAGATATGTTAGTCAGCGTGAAATTCTGCCCTAGAAACGTTAAAAAAAGTCCAAAAATTTATGGGTGTGTTTTCATGGTTTAGTGGATTGTGACAAAATATCAATTTGAGGCCGCGGGTTCGAGTCCAGGTGGGAGAAAATGACCGGAAATTGGTGAGGAATGACTTGAATTAAAAGAATATGCAAGAATAAGTTATAACATTAATTAAGTACCACAAAAAAATCCTTTTTTTTATCAAATTCGAGATCAAGTTTTGACAAAATAAAATAAAAAAAATAAAAGAAATCCCAAAATTCAAAAAATCAAGAAATATTATATATTACATGGCAACTCATTCCTCGGGTTCCTCTTTGATTTCTTTTTTGATATCACAAGGTGCAATTGAGTCTTCGACCTCTTCTGACTGTTGTTTTTGTAGAAGGGCCTTGAGATAATCGCTGAAATTTCCAACCAACGACTCCATACTGGGAATGTCCGGGGCGTTCATGAGATCCGGATCGACAGTATCTGAAGATAAGAGTTCATCTTTAGTAATTTTCAGAAGAAAACATGAAATTTTTATATTACACATGATACCAAGTGTCATATTGGTGGGAAAAATCGTGTACTAGTTGTTAAATTGGATGTCTTGACTTGACATAGGTTTTAAAATAAAAATGCCTTATCAAGAGATCTTCAGAAAGCAAAAAATCTTCAAAAAAAGGCCAAAAATTGTCATGGATAATATAAAAGACACTCCAAAAAAGGTCAAAACTCCAAATTTTATCCTCTAAATCTGTCTCAAATGAATTTTTAAGCCATGAATTTTAATTTAGAAGGCAATTCCCACCTTACTCACTAAATTCAACAAAAAATCATCATGGATAATATAAAAACTAGTCCAAAAAAGCTCAAAACTCCAAAATTCATCCTCTAAATCTGTCTCAAATAAATTTTTAAGCCATGAATTTTAATTTAGAAGGCAATTCCCACCTTCTTCGTTGAATTCCTCCTCTTCTTCATCATCCTGTTCCTCTTGATCATATTGATTTTCCGTTTCCTGTAGCTCTCCTCCCTCCACATCGAACATGTCTTCATTTCGAATCATATTCGCTTCCACTCGTTCTTCCACGCCCTCCGAACTCTTGGGGGTTCCATTCGCATTTTCGACAAAGGAATTGAGTAAATTTCGTCGCAAAGTCATCGCCTCTCCCATCAATGCCTTCCAGATTCGTTGCCATCGCTTCACGGCGACGTAGTCGTTCTGCGACGGGTAGTAGGCCTGGATGAGGCATTGGAGTTCGAGGATTTTGGCCGGATTCCTCCATCGGACCTTGGCGATTCGCTCGGCAAACGTTTTGTAAAGCCGGGGCCAGAGTTTCTTCGCGAATTCGAAGGGATTTCGGTTGTTCGCGGCGATCTGATCGACCACTTCGCGCGGGACAAAGTTGAATTTCGCTGAAAACGCCTTGATTTTTATTGTACCATCATTTTCAAGCCTTCTTTCGTATTAAAAACTTCAAAAAATGTCAAAAATCATCAAAATTCACCTAAATTAATATAATTTTAAGTAAAATTCGAATCAAAGGCTCTTTTCAAGACCTCAAAACAACTTCAAAAACATTTCTACGTCTCTATTAACCCGCCATTTACTTAATTTCGTCCCTGAACATCTCTCAAACCCCCTCAACGCACGTTGAAAATTGTTGACCACCGGCTGCGGCGAAATGAAAAATTGGTCGATTTTTCGGTTGATTCTCGACAACTGATTCCACATCAACTTCTTCTTGCCTCTGAGGACGGCCAACTCGGAATTGTTTTGATTCAACTGGCTTATGATCGCTTGCATCATGCAATTTTCGCTAAAACAACAAGATCGAATCCGTTGCGTCGCTGAAAATAGTTTCAGATTAGAATTTTAACCTTCTACCAATGGTCTCACCACACCTTCTAAGGGCCGATGACTTCATTTAAAGGGCACTTACATTCAGTTTCAGCCAAGATTTCTTCAATTGTCTCATCGTTAAGCAGTTCGCCGTCATCTTCTTCTCTGAATCTGGAACAATCCGGCTTCTCGGTGTGATAAAGAGGGTACGGCGTCGTTCCTTTGGAGTCTAGATCGTGGGTCTTTGGACTGAAAATAAAGATTTTATTTGGGCCAAAGATCAAATTTAATTTTTTTAAAATTTTCAATTTGAAATTATTTTGACGCTGCTTTAATTGATATAAAAATAGAAGCAAAATGCCATAACTGTAATTTCAAAACGCAAATCGACCAAACATTGCGCTATTTTCACTAAAAATTATATTATCCATGACAAAATTGCTAATTTTTTGATGATTTCGGCTCCCCAAAAAAATCTAAAGTTAAAAATTTTCCAAAAATAGATTTATTATGTTGTAAAAGCCCCATTCTTCCTATCCCACCCTCTGCACGCAAAATTAAACTCTTTTCCTCACCGGGGTTTCAATTTCGCCTTCACCTCCGCACTTGATCCCAATTTCGCCTTTGCCTCCGCGTCCATAGCGCACAAATCGATTCCATTCTCCTCGCAAATGCTGATCATCATCAGGACGGCGTCTCCCCGTTCTCTGAAAATCCCTCGGACCACAGCTTTGCTCTTTTCGTGCTTTCGGACGGCGATTTCGCATTCGCCGCCAATTTCGCATTTCCCTTCGCGGATGATCAACAAAGTTCGCTCGAAAACCTTGACAAATCGCTTATTCACACCTTCCACCACGATGAAAGCGGTGGCCTGCAAAGAAATCGATCAAAATGAAAAAATTATAAGAAAAATGTTATTATCTATGACAGATGATATTACCCATGATAAAAAATTCAAAATTTATAACATAAAGTTCCAAAAACCCTAACAAACGGTAAATCCAAAAAGACCCTACCGACTCCGGGTCCTCAATTTCAATTCTGGAATGATTATGAGGCCTGCTCAGCACAAAGTCCTTGCTCGATCGTAATGTCATCGCCCCATCGCAATCCGCTCGAATACAACCATACTTCAAATCCAGCCCATAATCCGACCTCCGTTCGTATTGGAAGCCATAGAAACATTGGAATCTTCCACCCATTCAGCTAAAATTTCTTCAATTTATATTATACTTGACCAACGGATCTTATCCTTAAAAATTTCTCGATTTTCGCTAAAATTATAAAGTTTCCTTAACAGTACTTCGATTTCAACGCATTTCACTCAATAATCTCTAAGAACTCAAAAAGTCTTTTGCTGTTTTATTCCGTAATTTACACATTAGACATGTTAATGGACAAGGTGGCCGGCACTTTGGCAAAAACACATTGAATCACAATCATTGTAAATGCATGAAGAAGACAATCAGCCGCTAAAGATAAAAGTTTACAAAGTAAAAACCGTAGAAACAAAAAAATTTTTGTTACAAAAAAAGAAACCGTTTACTCGTTGAAGACCTTCTGAACGAATCTCTGAAGTCGTTCAGTTGGAGATGGCGTTGGAAAGAAATGGTTGAGAATGTTCTGAATGGCTGATTTTTGCTCCTCCTCTTGCAGCGACCATGGATTTTCTTGTTCTCGACCAAAGACAAGTCGACAAATCAGTTGAAAGAAGCCTAGAGGGTTTGTGCAAGTGTTCATGTACATCAATTCTAGCCTAGCCTTGCTGATTTCGAGTGTTGCTACTGAAAACAACAACATTAATCCAAAAAATCAAAAAAATTTTTAAATTTGCATAAAAATCTTCATGAACAATATAAATCAGGTGCTTACTGTCATGAGTGATCCCGGTACCGGTATCCAATTGGACAAGATTGGCCTGCTCGAGCTCTCCCATAAATTCAGAGACATTACTGATCGTCTTCTTCAGGCTATCGTGCTCTCTTTTTATGTCTCCTATCACTTTGCTTTGCTTCTGAATGCTTTGCAAGATCTTGGGCAGAAGTGACATCGACGTTGAGCAGATTTCATCAGGCTCAATTGTGGCTTTATGAAGCTGTTTTGTCAATGGGAGCTCATCTAAATACCGAATCAACCAAAAAATTGAATTATCTTACCATTAGAGTTGTCCGATGCGCAATCAGGCGAAGAGTTGGCATTGGACGTCTCGGATAGTCCGGAATCCACTTCGTTTAGTCCACTGAGGTCGTAGGTCATCTCACGACGTGGTTTATTGTCTGATGCCGGCGGCCTGTCCACTAAAATTATCAATTTTAGTTAGAGTAACACCTAAATTAATGTAAAAATGAAAAAAATACCTTACTTTTCCTTACAACCTCGTTCAATGGATCGTATTCCGCAACTTGCTCGTGCTCATCGTCTTCTTGCTCAAAATCACGCAGTTTACCCAGCCCGAAAAGCCCTTGAACATAAGCCATCTTTACATGCTGCGAATTTTTGCCTTTACTCTTCCTCTTCCGATCCGAAACTGGCACCGTTCGATGTTTGGCAACTGTGACCAGACAATCGGTATTGGTCAGAAGGATTGAATCCGACAGCCCCTTCGATTCGCAGAGGTTCGTCCGACTTGGCTGTGGATGAAGTGCTGATGTAGACGCCTCTGAGGAGGAAACGCTTGGCACAGCCTTCGTCGTAAATCCCCAGCTCTGTAACGGCAAAATAGAACATTTTCGATACCTAAACTTGAAGAAAACTCGAAGAAAAGACGGTTTCTTACCTGTTTTGCAGTGTTTATATTATCCAAGTAAGTTCTGGCATCGCTGCTCGTCGTGAACGTCCTAATAATCTTCGCACTCCTCGGGACACCATCATGGACGATCAGCTTGCAGGAAGCGCCATTTGCGAAGGCCTTCAACCTCAACTGTCGCCTTTTTACAATCTTTACTTCATTCCCTTCATCCAGACGAATTACAGCAAAATTATGTGGCACACAAAGTACCGACATGCCTGGAAAACAAGTGAATATTAATCATGTACTCAATTACAGCGAGAAAATAAAAATTTCGATAAAAAGAGCGCGATTTTCTACATTATTCTAGTCTAGCGCGAGACTTGACACAATAAACAAAATGCGCCAAGTCTTGCTCTGTTTCGTAAGTTTTACGAAAACTTCGTAAACTTTGGTTGACCTAGAAGAACTTGTTGCGTCGTTAATTTTTTTGTCAAATATGGTTAACAAATCGTCGTGTTAATCACGATATCCCGGGTCAAACCCAAGTCGAATATAAGTTCCGAATTCCCGACTTGATTCAAAATGTCTAGCGTCAGAATCCGTGAACGGAGACTGGTTTTCGACGAAGCGTCAAATAATCTGTCAATGAAAGAGATGTAGAGCAAATGCTCCGCTAGTTTTAATGTAATGAAAGGGAATAACAGTGTTCAAAAAGTATAAGATAAATAAAAGTTTTGAGTAAACACGTAGACGTTGATTAGATCAAAATTTTCTTGCGGATAGTATTTAGGTTTACAAAGGATATTTAACCAATAATTCGGGCAAAATGCTGTGTCAGACTATGAGGAAAATCAAAAAAAAACCAAAAAATTTATATTACCCATGGCAAAAAGTCGAAAAAGTGCTGTCTGCTCTCATTTTCTCCAAAAACAAAAACAACAACTCACTAAAAACGGAGTCGGCAGTGTAAGGAAGCAATATTATAGTCAGAAGATCCGTTATTTTATGCAAAACTATCAAAAATATCGTTTTTCAGGCGACAGCCTTTTCAGAATAGGGGTTTGGAGAGGGCTGTGGGGAAGGGAGTCGGGAAAGCGGTGCGTGTTCGGATGGTCGAGTGGAGATGGGGGTTGGTGGGGCTGGGTGCGAGCCCTGTCTGCGTTTTTTCTTTGGATTCTGTTCGTCTCGCCGTTTCTTCGGACCTCTTGTTTTTTTTTTCCGTTGTCATTTTTGGAAGCGCTGGGGCAATTGTCTGGAAGAATGTTGAACCAAAAACAAAACTGATTCCGATATCAAGTTTCTTATTGTCTTATTTATTCGAGGTTCTCTAAATTACGACTAGAAAATTATTTTGTTTCACGGGTTTATTGAGCGAGAGGTGGTAGATAGGAAGAAATATCAATAAAGTACAAAATTCAATTTGAAAATTGCATGTACAAGTGAATTGTGAATTTGTAAGACACGTAACAACGAGTAAGCGAAAAGATGGCCATTCTGGGTCGTCCTGAATAGAGTTTAGAACAAATAAATGGTGTTAGTGGGTGTTAACTGGGCGACGACACTTGATACCGCGAATACCGAAGCCAGTAAACCATGTTGAATGTGAGGAACAGCATTGGGAACAGTAGTCCTGCAAGAATCAGATAAAATTTTTGATTCAAGGGCAAAAATCATGTTGTTTTGCGGTCCCGCACATGATCGTGTGCCGAAAAACGCATTCATATTGCGTCATGGATGCAATTTGATGCGTTTTTGCGACATAATCTTGTGCGGAACTGCGAAAGGGATGATCCAAACAACCTGTAGGATTCTCACATGACACTATGATATTCTGAAAGAGCAGTTTCAACTCACAAGTACTCCAAGTGTGACGGTCAAATTTTAATGAAACCTCACACAAATTTAGTATTATTTTCCCTAAGACATATGTGAGGCTCCTAGCTCGCGCTTTGCGGAAACAACCGAGAATTTTACGTCGAAAGTCGGCAAAAATGAGACACTTTTTGCCAATTTTGGTATGAAAAGTTTCATGCCTATTTTTACCATAGAGGGTAATCTTTCCACAAAAATTTTGTTTTTTCCGCACGAAATTGGCAAAGTTATGGCCCAAAAGTGCTTTTCTTTGGCCGCTCTCCGCGTTTCGCGTGCTCTCTCGGCCGCAAAGATGGTTGAATATCTCGGCTGTTGCTGCAAAGCGCGAGCTAAAATATTTAAGAATTGTTGTGTGGCCTATGCCTGACGTGCGTGCAAAATTTAAAGGGCCAGAACAGCCACTTTTGAATTGCGCGTTCTACGGCGTCTGAAACGAAATGTCAAAAAAGTTTTGTTGTGTCCTGCAGCGGAAACAAAGGAGGTAGAGATGCAAACGGTAAAATAGCTGTTAGTAAGCATGTAGACTGTCACCATTACTTTTTTCTGTTGTTATTGGTACAGTAGAGGAAGAAACGTTTTTGACATTTCGCTTCCACGCCGTAAAAATCGGAGTTCTAGCTACACTGTAGCTAAAGTTTCCCTTTAAATACGTCAACACTTCCTTTCGTATCTTCTTTTTTATTCTGTAAATCGCATTTCAAAAGTAGCTGTTTTTGCACTTTTAAAGAAATCTGAGCGTCCCTGGTCAGTATGAGTCTTGCTCTTTCCGAATACCATAGCCTCATTGCGGATCCCGCAGTTGTTTGAGCCATGACTTACTCGATAAATAGTCGGCTCTTTTTGCTCTGTCATCAATTTGCATTTGTTTGACAAACTTTCGACAGATTGGTATCCGTTGAATGCAATTTAACAGCCAATTGCCCGACTTCTCGCTGATCCTTCGATTGAACGTGAAATGGCCATTCGTGTAGGGTGTGGTTGGTTCCGGCGTCGGTGTGTAATCGTGGACTCGAATTTGTCGCTCTAACCCCGCTCCCTCGATAGCTGACTACGACGTCGGTGAGGGGCGCCGGCGATGAAGGGCGACGTCGCCAAACATCGTCGTGATATGGCTGAAAATTGTGGTAATGGGGTGAGAACTGGCATAGGTAATATACGGGAAGCGACGAGGTGATTGATATCGTATAATATGTTGGATTACTGGTTGTTACATAACAGGAATCGTAAATCTTTACCTTTTCTGATCCAATCAGAGGAGTGGAGGTCAATCTGGGATTACCTGTTGGCCCGGCTAACGGTCGGCTAATCTGGATGTCCGCTGGATGACTTGCTGACGATTTTTTGTGCTTCTCTAAAAACAAAGGCGCGTTATACAGTACAGGATGGCGTATTTTGGAATTGAATTAACAAGGAAGTAGCCCAAGTGCGGCTCTAAGATTTCTTTAAATTTTGCCACACATGTCAGGCATGTGCCACATATCAATTCCTGAAAATTTTAGCTTGCGCTTTGCAGGCACAGCCGAGATATTCAACGATATTTGGGGCAAAAGAGTACGCGAAACGCGGAGAGCGGTCAGAGAAAAAGCATATTTTTGGCCATACTTTTGTCAGTTTTGTACGAATAGATGATTTTTTTGTGGAAACATTACCTCTATGGTAAGAAATCACACCTTTGTCATAGAGCAAGTTAATACAGTCCCAAAAGTTCCATTGAGAGAACTAAGGGTCCAGGCTTGTGAAACGAAATGTCAAAAACTTTTTTTTGTCTCCAGCGACGATAATGCTTGCCAATTTCAAAATGTCGCCAAATTTTTTTTCCACACGAAGCCGGCAGAGATATACACCAAAAATATGACGCTCTGACCGCTCTCCGTGTTTCTCAAAATTTTGGCTCGCGCTTTGCAGGGAGAGTCGAGATATTCAACAATCTTTGCGGTCGAGAGAGTTCGCGAAATGCGGAGAGCGGTCAAAGAGAAAAACACTTTTTGGCTGTATCTTTGTCAGTTTCGCGCGGAGAAAATTTATTTTCTGTGGAAACATTACCCTCTACGGTAGAAATAAGTATGAAACTTTTAATGCCAAAGTTTGCAAAAAAATATCATTTTTTGCCAGGTTTTAAGCTAAAATTCCGGTCATGTCTGCAGATTGCAAGCTAAAATTT
>CM046360.1:2001312-2232093 GCA_025436335.1 Bursaphelenchus mucronatus
TCACCTAAATTAATATAATTTTAAGTAAATTTCGAATCAAAGGCTCTTTTCAAGACCTCAAAAACAACTTCAAAAACATTTCTACGTCTCTATTAACCCGCCATTTACTTAATTTCGTCCCTGAACATCTCTCAAACCCCCTCAACGCACGTTGAAAATTGTTGACCACCGGCTGCGGCGAAATGAAAAATTGGTCGATTTTTCGGTTGATTCTCGACAACTGATTCCACATCAACTTCTTCTTGCCTCTGAGGACGGCCAACTCGGAATTGTTTTGATTCAACTGGCTTATGATCGCTTGCATCATGCAATTTTCGCTAAAACAACAAGATCGAATCCGTTGCGTCGCTGAAAATAGTTTCAGATTAGAATTTTAACCTTCTACCAATGGTCTCACCACACCTTCTAAGGGCCGATGACTTCATTTAAAGGGCACTTACATTCAGTTTCAGCCAAGATTTCTTCAATTGTCTCATCGTTAAGCAGTTCGCCGTCATCTTCTTCTCTGAATCTGGAACAATCCGGCTTCTCGTGTGATAAAGAGGGTACGGCGTCGTTCCTTTGGAGTCTAGATCGTGGGTCTTTGGACTGAAAATAAAGATTTTATTTGGGCCAAAGATCAAATTAATTTTTTTAAAATTTTCAATTTGAAATTATTTTGACGCTGCTTTAATTGATATAAAAATAGAAGCAAAATGCCATAACTGTAATTTCAAAACGCAAATCGACCAAATTGCGCTATTTTCACTAAAAATTATATTATCCATGACAAAATTGCTAATTTTTTGATGATTTCGGCTCCCAAAAAAATCTAAAGTTAAAAATTTTCCAAAAATAGATTTATTATGTTGTAAAAGCCCCATTCTTCCTATCCCACCCTCTGCACGCAAAATTAAACTCTTTTCCTCACCGGGGTTTCAATTTCGCCTTCACCTCCGCACTTGATCCCAATTTCGCCTTTGCCTCCGCGTCCATAGCGCACAAATCGATTCCATTCTCCTCGCAAATGCTGATCATCATCAGGACGCGTCTCCCGTTCTCTGAAAATCCCTCGGACCACAGCTTTGCTCTTTTCGTGCTTTCGGACGGCGATTTCGCATTCGCCGCCAATTTCGCATTTCCTTCGCGGATGATCAACAAAGTTCGCTCGAAAACCTTGACAAATCGCTTATTCACACCTTCCACCACGATGAAAGCGGTGGCCTGCAAAGAAATCGATCAAAATGAAAAAATTATAAGAAAAATGTTATTATCTATGACAGATGATATTACCCATGATAAAAAATTCAAAATTATATAATAAAGTTCCAAAAACCCTAACAAACGGTAAATCCAAAAAGACCCTACCGACTCCGGGTCCTCAATTTCAATTCTGGAATGATTATGAGGCCTGCTCAGCAAAAGTCTTGCTCGATCGTAATGTCATCGCCCCATCGCAATCCGCTCGAATACAACCATACTTCAAATCCAGCCCATAATCCGACCTCCGTTCGTATTGGAAGCCATAGAAACATTGGAATCTTCCACCCATTCAGCTAAAATTTTTCAATTTATATTATACTTGACCAACGGATCTTATCCTTAAAAATTTCTCGATTTTCGCTAAAATTATAAAGTTTCCTTAACAGTACTTCGATTTCAACGCATTTCACTCAATAATCTCTAAGAACTCAAAAAGTCTTTTGCTGTTTTATTCCGTAATTTACACATTAGACATGTTAATGGACAAGGTGGCCGGCACTTTGGCAAAAACACATTGAATCACAATCATTGTAAATGCATGAAGAAGACAATCAGCCGCTAAAGATAAAAGTTTACAAAGTAAAAACCGTAGAAACAAAAAAATTTTTGTTACAAAAAAAAGAAACCGTTTACTCGTTGAAGACCTTCTGAACGAATCTCTGAAGTCGTTCAGTTGGAGATGGCGTTGGAAAGAAATGGTTGAGAATGTTCTGAATGGCTGATTTTTGCTCCTCCTCTTGCAGCGACCATGGATTTTCTTGTTCTCGACCAAAGACAAGTCGACAAATCAGTTGAAAGAAGCCTAGAGGGTTTGTGCAAGTGTTCATGTACATCAATTCTAGCCTAGCCTTGCTGATTTCGAGTGTTGCTACTGAAAACAACAACATTAATCCAAAAAATCAAAAAAATTTTTAAATTTGCATAAAATCTTCATGAACAATATAAATCAGGTGCTTACTGTCATGAGTGATCCCGGTACCGGTATCCAATTGGACAAGATTGGCCTGCTCGAGCTCTCCCATAAATTCAGAGACATTACTGATCGTCTTCTTCAGGCTATCGTGCTCTCTTTTTATGTCTCCTATCACTTTGCTTTGCTTCTGAATGCTTTGCAAGATCTTGGGCAGAAGTGACATCGACGTTGAGCAGATTTCATCAGGCTCAATTGTGCTTTATGAAGCTGTTTTGTCAATGGGAGCTCATCTAAATACCGAATCAACCAAAAAATTGAATTATCTTACCATTAGAGTTGTCCGATGCGCAATCAGGCGAAGAGTTGGCATTGGACGTCTCGGATAGTCCGGAATCCACTTCGTTTAGTCCACTGAGGTCGTAGGTCATCTCACGACGTGGTTTATTGTCTGATGCCGGCGGCCTGTCCACTAAAATTATCATTTTAGTTAGAGTAACACCTAAATTAATGTAAAAATGAAAAAAATACCTTACTTTTCCTTACAACCTCGTTCAATGGATCGTATTCCGCAACTTGCTCGTGCTCATCGTCTTCTTGCTCAAAATCACGCAGTTTACCCAGCCCGAAAAGCCCTTGAACATAAGCCATCTTTACATGCTGCGAATTTTTGCCTTTACTCTTCCTCTTCCGATCCGAAACTGGCACCGTTCGATGTTTGGCAACTGTGACCAGACAATCGGTATTGGTCAGAAGGATTGAATCCGACAGCCCCTTCGATTCGCAGAGGTTCGTCCGACTTGGCTGTGGATGAAGTGCTGATGTAGACGCTCTGAGGAGGAAACGCTTGGCACAGCCTTCGTCGTAAATCCCCAGCTCTGTAACGGCAAAATAGAACATTTTCGATACCTAAACTTGAAGAAAACTCGAAGAAAAGACGGTTTCTTACCTGTTTTGCAGTGTTTATATTATCCAAGTAAGTTCTGCATCGCTGCTCGTCGTGAACGTCCTAATAATCTTCGCACTCCTCGGGACACCATCATGGACGATCAGCTTGCAGGAAGCGCCATTTGCGAAGGCCTTCAACCTCAACTGTCGCCTTTTTACAATCTTTACTTCATTCCCTTCATCCAGACGAATTACAGCAAAATTATGTGGCACACAAAGTACCGACATGCCTGGAAAACAAGTGAATATTAATCATGTACTCAATTACAGCGAGAAAATAAAAATTTCGATAAAAAGAGCGCGATTTTCTACATTATTCTAGTCTAGCGCGAGACTTGACACAATAAACAAAATGCGCCAAGTCTTGCTCTGTTTCGTAAGTTTTACGAAAACTTCGTAAACTTTGGTTGACCTAGAAGAACTTGTTGCGTCGTTAATTTTTTTGTCAAATATGGTTAACAAATCGTCGTGTTAATCACGATATCCCGGGTCAAACCCAAGTCGAATATAAGTTCCGAATTCCCGACTTGATTCAAAATGTCTAGCGTCAGAATCCGTGAACGGAGACTGGTTTTCGACGAAGCGTCAAATAATCTGTCAATGAAAGAGATGTAGAGCAAATGCTCCGCTAGTTTTAATGTAATGAAAGGGAATAACAGTGTTCAAAAAGTATAAGATAAATAAAAGTTTTGAGTAAACACGTAGACGTTGATTAGATCAAAATTTTCTTGCGGATAGTATTTAGGGTTTACAAAGGATATTTAACCAATAATTCGGGCAAAATGCTGTGTCAGACTATGAGGAAAATCAAAAAAAAACCAAAAAATTTATATTACCCATGGCAAAAGTCGAAAAAGTGCTGTCTGCTCTCATTTTCTCCAAAAACAAAAACAACAACTCACTAAAAACGGAGTCGGCAGTGTAAGGAAGCAATATTATAGTCAGAAGATCCGTTATTTTATGCAAAACTATCAAAAATATCGTTTTTCAGGCGACAGCCTTTTCAGAATAGGGGTTTGGAGAGGGCTGTGGGGAAGGGAGTCGGGAAAGCGGTGCGTGTTCGGATGGTCGAGTGGAGATGGGGGTTGGTGGGGGCTGGTGCGAGCCCTGTCTGCGTTTTTTCTTTGGATTCTGTTCGTCTCGCCGTTTCTTCGGACCTCTTGTTTTTTTTTTTCCGTTGTCATTTTTGGAAGCGCTGGGGCAATTGTCTGGAAGAATGTTGAACCAAAAACAAAACTGATTCCGATATCAAGTTTCTTATTGTCTTATTTATTCGAGGTTCTCTAAATTACGACTAGAAAATTATTTTGTTTCACGGGTTATTGAGCGAGAGGTGGTAGATAGGAAGAAATATCAATAAAGTACAAAATTCAATTTGAAAATTGCATGTACAAGTGAATTGTGAATTTGTAAGACACGTAACAACGAGTAAGCGAAAAGATGGCCATTCTGGGTCGTCCTGAATAGAGTTTAGAACAAATAAATGGTGTTAGTGGTGTTAACTGGGCGACGACACTTGATACCGCGAATACCGAAGCCAGTAAACATGTTGAATGTGAGGAACAGCATTGGGAACAGTAGTCCTGCAAGAATCAGATAAAATTTTTGATTCAAGGGCAAAAATCATGTTGTTTTGCGGTCCCGCACATGATCGTGTGCCGAAAAACGCATTCATATTGCGTCATGGATGCAATTTGATGCGTTTTTGCGACATAATCTTGTGCGGAACTGCGAAAGGGATGATCCAAACAACCTGTAGGATTCTCACATGACACTATGATATTCTGAAAGAGCAGTTTCAACTCACAAGTACTCCAAGTGTGACGGTCAAATTTTAATGAAACCTCACACAAATTTAGTATTATTTTCCCTAAGACATATGTGAGGCTCCTAGCTCGCGCTTTGCGGAAACAACCGAGAATTTTACGTCGAAAGTCGGCAAAAATGAGACACTTTTTTGCCAATTTTGGTATGAAAAGTTTCATGCCTATTTTTACCATAGAGGGTAATCTTTCCACAAAAATTTTGTTTTTTCCGCACGAAATTGGCAAAGTTATGGCCCAAAAGTGCTTTTCTTTGGCCGCTCTCCGCGTTTCGCGTGCTCTCTCGGCCGCAAAGATGGTTGAATATCTCGGCTGTTGCTGCAAAGCGCGAGCTAAAATATTTAAGAATTGTTGTGTGGCCTATGCCTGACGTGCGTGCAAAATTTAAAGGGCCAGAACAGCCACTTTTGAATTGCGCGTTCTACGGCGTCTGAAACGAAATGTCAAAAAGTTTTGTTGTGTCCTGCAGCGGAAACAAAGGAGGTAGAGATGCAAACGGTAAAATAGCTGTTAGTAAGCATGTAGACTGTCACCATTACTTTTTTCTGTTGTTATTGGTACAGTAGAGGAAGAAACGTTTTTGACATTTCGCTTCCACGCCGTAAAAATCGGAGTTCTAGCTACACTGTAGCTAAAGTTTCCCTTTAAATACGTCAACACTTCCTTTCGTATCTTCTTTTTTTATTCTGTAAATCGCATTTCAAAAGTAGCTGTTTTTGCACTTTTAAAGAAAATCTGAGCGTCCCTGGTCAGTATGAGTCTTGCTCTTTCCGAATACCATAGCCTCATTTGCGGATCCCGCAGTTGTTTGAGCCATGACTTACTCGATAAATAGTCGGCTCTTTTTGCTCTGTCATCAATTTGCATTTGTTTGACAAACTTTCGACAGATTGGTATCCGTTGAATGCAATTTAACAGCCAATTGCCCGACTTCTCGCTGATCCTTCGATTGAACGTGAAATGGCCATTCGTGTAGGGTGTGGTTGGTTCCGGCGTCGGTGTGTAATCGTGGACTCGAATTTGTCGCTCTACCCCGCTCCCTCGATAGCTGACTACGACGTCGGTGAGGGGCGCCGGCGATGAAGGGCGACGTCGCCAAACATCGTCGTGATATGGCTGAAAAATTGTGGTAATGGGGGTGAGAACTGGCATAGGTAATATACGGGAAGCGACGGAGGTGATTGATATCGTTATAATATGTTGGATTACTGGTTGTTACATAACAGGAATCGTAAATCTTTACCTTTTCTGATCCAATCAGAGGAGTGGAGGTCAATCTGGGATTACCTGTTGGCCCGGCTAACGGTCGGCTAATCTGGATGTCCGCTGGATGACTTGCTGACGATTTTTTGTGCTTCTCTAAAAACAAAGGCGCGTTATACAGTACAGGATGGCGTATTTTGGAATTGAATTAACAAGGAAGTAGCCCAAGTGCGGCTCTAAGATTTTCTTTAAATTTGCCACACATGTCAGGCATGTGCCACATATCAATTCCTGAAAATTTTAGCTTGCGCTTTGCAGGCACAGCCGAGATATTCAACGATATTTGGGGCCAAAAGAGTACGCGAAACGCGGAGAGCGGTCAGAGAAAAAGCAATTTTTGGCCATACTTTTGTCAGTTTTGTACGGAATAGATTGATTTTTTTGTGGAAACATTACCCTCTATGGTAGAAATCACACCTTTCTGTCATAGAGCAAGTTAATACAGTCCCAAAAGTTCCATTGAGAGAACTAAAGGGTCAGGCTTGTGAAACGAAATGTCAAAAACTTTTTTTTGTCTCCAGCGACGATAATGCTTGCCAAATTTCAAAATGTCGCCAAATTTTTTTTCCACACGAAGCCGGCAGAGATATAACCAAAAATATGACCGCTCTGACCGCTCTCCGTGTTTCTCAAAATTTTGGCTCGCGCTTTGCAGGGAGAGTCGAGATATTCAACAATCTTTGCGGTCGAGAGAGTTCGCGAAATGCGGAGAGCGGTCAAAGAGAAAAACACTTTTTGGCTGTATCTTTGTCAGTTTCGCGCGGAGAAAATTTATTTTCTGTGGAAACATTACCCTCTACGGTAGAAATAAGTATGAAACTTTTAATGCCAAAGTTTGCAAAAAAATATCATTTTTTGCCAGGTTTTAAGCTAAAAATTCCGGTCATGTCTGCAGATTGCAAGCTAAAATTTTCTGGAATCGATATGTGCCCAGTGCCTGGCATGTGTGCAAAATCTAAAAAAAACCGAGCATCGAACTTGAACCCGGACACCTATAAGTGCGTCTGTGAAGTCGCTGGAGTGATTTCAGCGACATGCACTGTGCAAAACGACGCGCATCGGGCATAGGAAAAAGCGTAATAAATAATATTTGACAAGGGTAAATGGCAATATGTCAATGAATTTTCGATAACATTGCTCGGAAGACCAATTGAATTGTAAACCAAAGTTTTAGCACAAACAAGAACTTTGTGTAAAATGATATCAGGATCCGTTTCAATGCCAGAAAACTTTGACGTTTCAATCCCAGAAAATTTTAGCTCGTGCTTTGCAGGCCCAGCTTCAACGATCTTTGCGGCCGAGAGAGCACACTAAATGTGGATAGTGGTGAGAGAGGAAAACAGTTTTTGGCCATATCTTTGCCAATTTCGTGCGGAAAAAATTAATTTTTTTGTGGTAACATTACCCTCTATGGTAGAAATAGGCATGAAACTTTTCACACCAAAATTCGCTAAAAAGTGTCACATTTTTGCCAATTTTCGACCTAAAAATCTCTGTCGTTTCTGCAAACCGCGAGCTAGGGGTCTCGTGTCCGTCTTAGAAAAAATGGTATTGAATTTGCGCCATCAAAGTCTGAGCCTCGCACTTGTGGCTTACGATCAGCTTCTCTTGTAAGATAAAATCCAACTTACTTCTCGCCTGGTCTCTGCTCGCCATATAGGTCACAAAAGCGAATTCCAACAAGGCTCCAAAAATAAACGTGAGACATGCTGTAAAAGGAAAAAATTTTGGTAAAATACGGATAGCTAGAGCCTTGCATCTGAACTTACATCCCGTCCAAATGTCAATGGCTTTGCTGTAGGAGACCGGAGGCAGTTTGGCATTGATACCCGATGCTTGAGTGGTCATTGTGAGTAAAGTCGTGACTCCCAGCGTTACTCTGGCCGGAACGGCGGTCCGCGGAAGCCAGAAACTCACCCAACTGACTATCACTAACATAGTACTGAAAAAAGCGAATGTTATTATATTTTGGTTTGAAAAAGGAATTTGGCATGTTATGACTGGTAGGGTCCTCTGAAGTTTTCAAATTAGGCATGACAATTTGAAGTTTTTGAGGCGGGGCAAACTGAATTGGGTGAAAGTTGGCTTAAATTTAGAGCATAATTTTTTACGATTTTTTTGAGGTTTGCACTGTGCGAAAAGAATGAAAATGCCCTGTGCGGTTGCGACAAGCGCGGGAAAAGAGCAAAATGCACAGTACAATCAATGCAACAATTTTTTCTTGTGATAGACGAGCTTCAAATTAAAATTTTCGATTTCTAATCGATTTGTACTAGTCCGCCGGAAAGTCGCTGGAGTGATTTTTGTTGTTTGCACTGTGCAAAAAGTGAGGGTGCGAGCGCACTGTGCAAAAAGCAAGACATTGCACAGTGCGAGGTGAACTTTTGTTCTCTCACAGTGCGTGATATATACCAATAAAAAAAGATTTGGCTCGTCCGCAAAGTCGCTGGGGTGATTTTTGGCGCTTGCACTGTGCAAAAAAGTCAAGCTGCGAGCAACAGCCAAAAAACGCCTATTGCACGGTGCAAAAAGCAAGAAATTGCACAGTGCAAAGGGAACTTTTCCTTTCGCACAGTGCATGTTGCCCGGAATCATGCCAGCGACTTTGCGGGCGGACTAGTAAGCCACATGAGAGTTCCCTATCAGTCTGTTGCGAAATCGCTCATAATTTGGTGCACAAATTTTTTGACATTTTGCTGCGACAAGTGCTCATTGCTTTTGTTACGGACTGATAGTTCGCGCTTTGCAGAAAACCACCGAGATTCTCAAACAATTTCCGGTTTTTTGCGACTTTGGGCCTGCAGATTCGTTTACTGTTGTAGTCTACAATTTTTCCACAAAAAAATCAGCATTTTTCAAGCGAAAACAAAAAAGTTATGGGCAAAACCCGTTTCTGGTCTGGCCGACTCTCCTAATTCCGCATGCTCTCTCGAAAAGAAGATCGTTGAAGATCTCGGCGCAAATCATAGACTCACCTTGGTATATACAATTGAAGTAAATAGTAACTGAACTGCCTTTTCAACGTAAGCACCGTCCTCAGACACGAATAGGTTCCCGTATTTGTCTTGCTAGTACAATATGTTGTGCTAACATTGTTCAGTTGAAAACTTGGCAACGACGATTCTAGCCCAGTCTTCAGCTGGACCGGGTCTGTCGCTTTCCATTTGTACTCTATAAACGGAGATTTCGCAGAGTTTGGCGAACGGTCTTACCGATATCATCCGTCGTATAGGCATAGGAAGCCAGATCAATGTGGCAGGTCTGCACATCCATCGGATAATATTGAAGATGCATGGGACAAGACAGAACCATGGAGATCCTTACACTGTACAAGATGTTTCCGTCTTTGTGAACTCGAATCAGCACGTTGGGCTTGTCGATCATGTGTTTCTGAGCTTGTTTTTCGTTCTGAAAGAACGAATCCGGCATCCAGATTTGTTGGCCCGCTGACAGAATGAGAAAGTCGGGTTTGCCGTCGTTTGGCAGACCGTAGGCGAGGCGTCCGTCCACCCAGCTCTCTCGGAAGGTCAGTTGGACACTAAAATTGGGCGATTTACATTGTTTTAAGTCCAAAAACGCTTGCTCTGACATAAAAAGTAGTGTAAATCGGTTTTCTACGGTTCGATTGCTTTTAAATTTTGCAAAGATGTGCTTTATAGGCGTTAAGATGACTTTGTAAAATTCTAGCGATCTTTTTACGAAGAGCGACGAGATTTTCTGACCAGAAGTTGCGTAAAAGTTGACATTTCTCTTGGGCTTGCTCTGATACTACTGTAATATTTCCATAAAGTGCGTAGACCATTGATCGCTAGGCAAAAAAATGCATTTGCACAGTGTATTTCACATTTTGCACATGGTTTCGCACCGTCTCATCAATCGCCGCGACGTGAGCTTATTTCCACTGCGCTGCTGGGTGCATTCGCACAGTGCAGACCGCTTTTCAAGTTTGCACTGTGCGAAAAACAGCCAAATGCACGGTGCGTGAGCGACAACTTGTTGAACCAAAGGCAAAATGCACTGTACGCCGGCGATAAAAGGCGAACAAAGTCTACGCACTTTATGGAAGTACTAGAGTATCATGTTTTTTGTCTAATTTTCTCTCCCAATCGTGTTTACACTACCCTTTCCGACTGATTGTTTTTCGATAGAAACTTTGCAGCGTTATTTTCTTGTCCTCGAAATCCCCTCGGGGCTTCTTGAAGGGTCAAGCCGCTTCGGTCATTCGTATGTTCTTTAATGTCGGCAGTACAACTGAACAACGCCAAAAAAAAACTCATTTGCGTGTCAACCGCTTGTTTATCGGGCCTTAACAAGAGCTCACTTGTCCAAAACGACAGCATGATTTTTTGTGTGTTACGTAACGACTAATCCCAAAACATTGTAGAAGACGCGATGCGAAACGCCTGTGACTTGTTGTTGTCTTCGAGGCCGGTTCCGGGTGTGCGTCAATTATGCCGCCAAACCCTCGGTGTCGCAAGCTAATTGCAGCGCAAGAGTTGGCCCGGACAATGCCCTTTGACAGGGCCGCGGTCTTTGTTTGGGCACGTGTAATGCTCACCCACCTGTATTCCATGTTGACATCGTCGATCTTGGAGATACTGAAAACCCAAAAGTTAGAGGCTAAAGAACAAAGTATTGATTATTTTGAGATTTTTTGGTTTTTAGACGGATTTTGATGTCGCTAAAATTTCATGGATTTTTAAAATGCTCGTATTTCCATAAAGTGCATGGATTTTGCCGCTTTTCGCACTGTGCACAAAAAATCTCCATTTTGCACGGTGCGTTTCACCTTTTTTTTGCTTTTTGCACTGTGCACTGAGATATCGCGGCGACATAAGCAAGTTTTAATTACGTCGCAGCGTCGGCGTTTGGAATTTGCACAGTGCAAAAGGCTTTTTTTGGAGGTTTGCACTGTGCAAAAAGAGTAAAATGCACTGTGCGGTAGCGAAAAGCGTGGGAAAAATGGAAAATGCACTGTGCACGCACTGCGACAAATGTCAATGCTTTTTGTGAAAAAGTGTTTCTATAAAGTGCGATCACTTTTTTCGCCTTTTATCGCTCATGCACAGCGCTTTTTGCTGTTTGTAAAGCCCAAAGAGAAAAAAAACCCATGCACTTTGTGAAGATACCAATACCATCAGGGATATGGCGCTCAGCTAACCTCTTTTGGTCTATATGCCCTCTTGCACCCACATTTTTTCAAAAAACTTGCGCTCCAATTTTTTTTGTCTGTCAAAAACATAATATCGCGGAACTCTGCTAATTATGGAAATTAGAATAAGAAACCAGCAAACTAAAATTTCTATTGTGACGTGAAGCGAGACGCGAGAATGAAACATGTCAAGCCAGCGGGTCCGAGAATACTTGCCAAAGGATAAATTCGAAATTTGCGAAAAATGGGAAAATTTTATTGGTTGCAAATAAAAATTTGAAGGGTTGCTCGGGAAAAGGGAGCCAAAATATTAGTTTTACTTATACTACGTCCGGAAAGTCGCTGGAGTGATTTTTGGCGTTTGCACGGTGCAAAAAAGTCAGGGACAGCCGAAAAAAGTCTATTGCACGGTGCAAAAAGCAAGAAATTGCACAGTGCAAAGTGGAATTTTGTCTTTGCACAGTGCATATCGCAGAAATCACTCTGGCGACTTTGCAAATGGACTAGTATATAATAAATTTGATCGAAATTGGCTTACCTCCTGATGAGCATGTTCACGTTGACCACAACTGGACCGTGAGCACCTGAAAATTCAAATTTGCTTTCAGACATGCAGGTGATGGGATTTTTGACCGTTGTTGGTGAGCAAAGCGGTCGAAAAAGTGATGTATATAAATAAGCCAAAATTTGATGGCAAAAAGTATCAGTCGTAAAAATAGATTGTTTTTTCTTGATGGTTGCTTTGATACCTAATCGCAAAAGGTCTCATATAAAAGCGTAACTAATCATGATACTTTTTGATACCAAATTTGGACGCAGTTTTCGCTTTGCCAACTTTTATGTAAAAAAAAAGTAAGCGGTCAGTGCGACAGAGTACTTTTCATCGTATGACATGTCCGCAGCGCAAATGTCGACTTACCCGGCAGCGTGAGGTTGGTTCCGGGCGGCCGGACCCTCCAATCGTAGCCTCTGTTCAGTAATTTGTTGATGATTTCGGTGTCAGTGTTGGCTTCGGACCTAAAAAACGTACTCCATTTCCGGCTTTATTAGCCTAATGAACGGCGGATTTTTTTGCTTTGTCTTTTTTCTCAAACCCCCACACATAACGATGGCTTTTGAGCCGGCATTTTGGCTATTACTCTGTTTGTACACACACTTCGACTTACTGTACAAATAAGGCCGTCATCAGGGCGGCCAGTGCGACAAACTGCGACATTGGCAAAGAGCGGGGAAAATTTGGAGCAAAAAGCGATATGTATTTGTCGGGATGCACCAAGTTATTGGCTATGGTGAGATGGGGAGGGAGTGCAAAGTCATCGACTGGTAAATAAAAGGTTAGACCATGACGGTAATTGGAAGCTGGCACGAGATTCGGGTCGTAGGATTATAAGGACTTATAAGGTCATAAACTTTACTTAACTCAAAGATAATGACTATAGGTTGATGGCTAGGGTATGTAGGGCGATGTGGCGGTCGTTTTGGGCATGTTGATGTTGTAATGTGGCGGTTGTAGGCTTGGGAATTAACTTAGCTAGAAACTATAAAGCTTGGTTGCTAGATCTTTATTTAGCTCTAAAAAATCAGCACTTAGCTCCAAAACTATTTGTCGCAACTGTTGAGTCGACAAAACGGTCGAAAAAGAGATCAAACCGACTAAAAATTTGATGTTAAAAAGTATCGCAGAAATCGAGAAAAGAATACTGTTGCTTTTGAAGAAAGATGGTTGTTGGGATACTTTTTGAGCCTTTTTTGAAGCTTCAAAAAATGCCTTCTAAAAGTTAAAGCCTCTCTTCAAAGCTAGCATTCTTTTTGTGTCTCAGCGATACTTTTTGTCAAAATTTTGAGTCGGTTTGATCTCTTTTTCGATCGTTTTCTCGACTAGACTGATGTGACAAATCTTTTGGGCCAAGGTCTGATTTTTTAATGCTAAATAAAGCTCTAGCGACCAAGCTTTATCGTTTTTAATTAGCCCAATTTTTTAAGCCTTCAAACGCCACATTATTGCTCCAACCTTTCACCCAACGGTTCGTTACGCCCGAAAAAGTCAAAATCTCCGCCAAAACAAGGGGCAACGTGCCAGACAACGGAATCGTTGACTAGACCCTCTATCATATTGGGCAAGGAAACTCCGGGTTCCAGGAATTTTTCGGCCAGATTGAGCTAATTAATTTATTCGGGAGGGAAGTAAAGATTACTTCAACGGAAGTTGCGCACACCCGGCCTTAATAATCTCGGATGGACTTAAATTTGGAAAAACTAGCTTTAGGAATTACAGTAATAAATTTTGAAAGGCTAAGGAGGTATTACTAGTCCGTTCGCAGAGTCGCTGGAGTGATTTTTTGGTGTTTGCACTGTGCAAAAAGTGAGGGTGCGAGCGCACTGTGCAAAAAGCAAGACATTGCACAGTGCAAGGTGAACTTTTGTTCTCTCACAGTGCATGCCGCGCAAATCACTCCAGTGAGTTTACAAATGGAGTAGTATTAGAAAAATTTGAATATATTTGATTACTGAGCGGGTAAACTAATCAAAAAAAATTTTTTTTTAAAAGTTTTTTTGAATGAAGCATTAAATCCAGCATATTTTACCTTCCAATTATGACTACTAGTCCGTCCGGAAAGTCGTTGGAGAGATTTTTGGCGTTTGCACTATGCAAAAAAGTGAGGGTGCGAGCGGCAGCCGAAAACAGTCTATTGCACGGTGCAAAAAGCAAGACATTGCACAGTGCAAGGTGAACTTTTGTTCTCTCACAGTGCATGTCGCGCAAATCACTCCAGCGAGTTTACAAACGGAGTAGTATTAGAAAAATTTGAATATATTTGATTACTGTACAACAATTACTACTCAAAATTTAAATAGTAATCAAAAAAAAAATAAAAATTAAATTTTTTACAACTTATCCTTAAAAAGGTTTGAATAATTATGTAAAATACGGTTTGGTAAATTCCAAATACCCCTCTGATAACCCACAAAGGGAGCCGGAAGGTCATGGAGGAACAAATTTTTGAAAAAAATATACGCAAAGCCCGCGAAATGGGCGGTCCCATTTCCCCCCACTCAAGTTTCGGCCACAAATGTGAAAAATCCGACGGCGCAAAATCCGCGGTTTATTGTTTTTTGGGAGGAGGGCTGAGAAGATTCTTCGCTTTATACCCTACTTATATTCATTAAGACAAAGGCGAATCTGGAAGCCTGTTTTTGACGTGGAACTAAATTTAAAACTTTTTTGGGACCAAATTTAAAGGCGTTTTTTAAGGGTCTAGCATTTTTTTTGAATATAAGAAAAAGAAGACCTTTTTATGGAGGGTTTTAATTTAGTCAGCCCTGCCAAAAGTGTAGTGCAAAAAAAGTGAAAATTACGCATAAAACGGTATAAAAGTAGTTCATCAAATGTCATCGGAACTGAAATTTATGGGTTAAAGGGACAGTACAGCTGCTACGCCTTCTCTAATGTACGTAGACTTTTTGTCGCGCCGCACAGTGCAGTTTTCATCTTTTTGCACGGTGCGCGGACCTTTTTGAAGCATTTTGCACTGTGCAAGTCTCAAAAATATCGTTTGCACTGTGCGAAATTCCGGGCGCCAACGCAGCAACGTAGTTGAAAAAAGCTTGCGCGTGGCGATACTTCGATCGCACTGTGCAAAGAGTCAGGTGCACTGTGAAAAATGTGCACTGTGCGGCCTACGTACGTTTGAAGAAGCGTAGCACTTCTGAATAGCGCTTTCTACGGCGTGAAACGAAATGTAAAAATGTGAAAACGAATGTTTTTTTGTATCGTGCCGCGAAAACAAAGCAGGCAGAGTTGCAAACAGTCAAATGATAATTAGTAAGCATGCAGAATGTCATCATAATTTTTTTCACGTTGTTATTAGTGCAGGAGACGAAGAAATTGCTTGGAAATTAAGTTTCCCAAGCCGTTATAAGCGCGGTTCAAGTGTAGCTATATTGTTCCTTTACAAAAACCTAAAAGTTGCCAAAGGCATGTGTAAAAAACCGTGAGAAAGTTGTTACAACAAAGACAATGGTCAATGCATGACAAAACATACAGTGATTAAATGCTAATTGGGTCGTAAATGATGAAAAATGGATGGAGTCGAGCTCAAAGTGCGACACTTTTAACGAAACCGCGCTTTACAGAAACAACCGAGATTTTTAGTCCGAAAGTTGTTAATTTTTTTCTCTGACCGCTCTCCGCGTTTTGCGTACTCTCTCGGCCGCAAAGATGTTGAGTATCTCAGCTGCGCCTGCAAAGCGCAAGCTAAAATTTTGAGAAATGGAAACATGGCCTAGACAGATAATTTTTGCAGAATTTGAAGACAAACTCGACAACTCGATTTTCAACAATAAGCATGACATTACCGCTTCAAAATCGCGCGCAATATCAGGTTGTGCGTTGAATTTTACGGTAGCACAGACCTCAAATTTTAATTTTGTCGTTAAACAAAAGCAACAACCCTGATCGCGGTGTTCATTTGCGCTTAAGCCCCGCAGATTTAATAATTTGCTCAAACAATGCATCCGATACGATCCACGGAATATTGTTTCCGTGGCCAACTTTGTGCAAATAAACCCTCGGGGCCTTTGCCTCCCGAGAGCGCCCGGTAAAATTTACCTTTGTTTTTTCCCACGGATCCAATAAAAAGAGCCGGATCTTGTCGAATTAAACCCTGGCGGAGGAAAGTTTTTTTGGTGCGACGAGAAGGGCGGATATTTGGCTGTTGGGAGAATGGGAACGTCATCAAAAAAAAAAAAAAAATGTTGGATTTTAGAGAAAATTGTTGCTTTACAAGGATAGGGAAGTGCTCAAAGTGCGACGCTCAGATTTTCATTAAATTTGGCACAAATTTAGATTAATTTTTTTTTAGACACAAACGAGATTTCTAGATCGCGCTTTGCAGAAACGACCGAGATTTTTGGCCGAAAATCGGCAAAAAAGTGACAATTTTTTTGCGAATTTGGTCATGAAAGGCTTTATACCTATTTCTACTGTAGAGCATAATATTTCCCCCAAAAAATCAGTTTTTTCGGCGCGAAACTGGCAAAGATATGACCAAAAAGTGTTTTAATCTCACCGCTCTCCGCATTTCGCTTACTCTCTTGACCAAAAAGATCGTTGAATATCTCGGCCGTGCCTGCAGAGTGCGAGGTGAAATTTTCAGGATATGTCGCCAATGTCCAGCATATGTGCAAAATATAAAGAAAATCCGAGCATCGCACTTGGGACTCCGCTCTCGCAAAATTCACTAAGTTATCTCACACGTCAAGAAAAATGTTTCCGTTAAATTGTGATCAATAAAAACGAAACGACACAAGAAATATCGAATTTCGCAGAAAATCTTTTATTTCCGAAAGAATTTTATTTTGTTGTGCGATAATTTTGTGGCGTTTCGCCGTTTCCGATAATTCCTGTGTCGTTTCGACATTTTGGCAAGTTATTGAAGGGAAACATTTTCTTAAATTTTTTCTTGACGTGTCTCACGTTACTTCAAAATCAAGCGCTTTTACTAGTTCGTCCGGAAAGTTGCTGAGGTAATTTTTGATGCTTACACTGCGCAAAAAGGTCAGAGTGCGAGCGACATCCGAAAAAAGCTTATTGCACGGTGCAAAAAGCAAGAAATTGCACAGTGCAAAGCAAAATTTTGTTTTCGCACAGTGCATGTCGCGGAAATAAATCCAGCGACTTTGCGGACGGACTAGTGTCACTAATGTTTAAATGATTTAACACTCTAATCTATTTTTTTCTGCAAAACACACCTAGTCGTCAACGTGAACATGCGCATCAGGAGGTAAGCAAATTTCGATCAAATTTTCTGTATACTAGAGTGTTTGAAAAGTCGCTGGTGAATAAAAGTGGAGTGATTTCGGCGACATGCACTGTGCGAAAACAAAAGTCCCCTTTGCACTGTGCAATTTCTTGCTTTTTGCACCGTGCAATAGGCTTTTTTAGGCTGTTGTTCGCACCCTGACACTTTTTTGCACAATGCATCTCGCTGAAATCACTCCAGCGATTTTTTTACTAGTCTGGACGGACTAGTAAATAAATGTATTGCACCATCGCAACTGGGACACTGTCTTTGTCATCACCAGTTTCGTACCCTGACTGTTTTGCACAGTGCAAGCACCAAAAATCTCTCCAGCGTCTTTGCGAACGGACTAGTATTTTACAGACCAAAATTTTTGCAAGACGTTTTTGTAAGGTCTTAAAATACCGAGGTTTCTTTAAATTTCTCCCCCCCCCCTTGTTCCCTTCAAGCGCATGGGATAAAACATTTATTTTTAGCCCCAAACCCTTCCAATTTCCCACCAAATTTTATTTCCGTTCAACTTTTCCCAGACCCCATTCAACTTACCGTAAAAGATACGACAAAACGCTGCACCAGCAGAGCAGACATCTAATCATAAGTCGGGGGCCCGACGTTTTCGGGCCCGGATCTCCGGCTCGTGGCCATTTAACGCAAATTTCGCTCGATTCAAATCCGATTTCCGCCGACGCCACAACACGACGCGCAGAGACGGGGGAGCGCAGAAGAGAGCAAGCGGTTTCGGAGACGGAACGGATAGTTTTTTGGTGTTTTGCGGGGAAAGAAAGCACTGCCGCCGATGCCGACAGTTCAAAACAGCGTTTTTGAGGGTTAAGGGAGAGAAATAAGTAGTAGGATTTTGTCTTATGGTGTGAATTTGTTAACAAATTGCAATTGTCTAATATGTAGGGCAAGGAGCTGACACGGTAAATGCTTGGAGTGGGACGCTCAGATCCCGATCAAAGTTGGGGTTTAAGTTTGAAATTTATTTTTGATAAGGCTATACTAAATATATAGTCGGTCCGTAAAGTCGCTGGCATGTTTTCGGCAACATGCACTGTGCGAAAGCAAAAGTTCCCTTTGCACTGTGCAATTTCTTGCTTTTTGCACCGTGCAATACGCTTTTTTGGGCTGTCGCTCGCACTCTGACTCTTTTTTGCACTATGCATGTCGCTGAAATCACTCCAGCGTCTTTGCGAACGGACTAGTATCCGAGTCTCCTACCTCGCGCTTTGCAGAAACAACCGAGATTTTAAGGCGAAAAATAACGCAAAAATGTGACGCTTTTTGCAAATTTTTGCATAAAATGTTTTATACCTATTTCTACCGCAGAGGGGGTAATGTTTCCACAAAGAATCAATTTTTTCCGCGCGAAACTGGCAAAGATTTGGCCAAAAAGTGTTTTTCTCTGACCGCTCTCCGGATTTTGCGTACTCTCTCGGAGGCAAAGATTGTTGAGTATCTTGGCCGTGCTTGCAAAGCACAAGCTAAAATTTCTCGGGATTGATATCTGGCCTAGTCCGAACTTGTGTGCAAAATTTAAAGAAAATTTGAGCGTCGCACTTGGAGTACTTCCCTGGTCAATGTAATAAATGAAGTGCTTGTTTTTGCCCAGTTTTGTAAATTTTTTCCGAAATTTTTAATTTTTTCCCTGCGAAATGGATGACTTACAATTCCAAATCCGCTGTTGTCGTCTCCACTTCTTCTCGGAGAATTTTCGGGGAGTTTTGATAATTGTGAATGGGCTGATAATCCTCTGCTTCATAGTCGCCTTCGTATGAGTCCTAAAAGACAGTTTTTTATTTCAATTTGGATTTCCTGAAATTTTTGATCAATTTTGTTTTATAATCCGAAATCGCTGGAATGCTTTCCGCGACATGCACTGTGCGAAAACAAGAGTTCACTTTGCACTGTGCAATTTCTTGCTTTTTGCACCGTGCAATAGGCTTTTTTCGGCTGTCGCTCGCACACTGACTTTTTTTGCACAGTGCATGTCGCCGAAATCACTCCAGCGATTTTCCCGACGGACTAGTAAAAAAAAAGACCATCGGCGGAATGAAAATTTACGAAATTGTAGCAGGAAAATAAATTTGAGTGGCCTTAGGATGGTGAGTAAAAACATTGCGTACTTGTCTGTCCGCAAAGTCGCTTCACTTCTGCGATATGCACTGTGAGAAAACTAAGGTTTGCTTTGCACTGTGCACTTTCATACTTTTTGCACCGTGCAATAGGCTTTTTTCGGCTGTCGCTCGCACCCTCACTTTTTTGCACAGTGCAAACGCCAAAAATCTCTCCAACGACTTTCTGGACGGACTAGTAGTCATAATTGGAAGGTAAAATATGCCGGATTTAATGCTTCATTAAAAAAAACTTTTTTAAAAAAATTTTAATAAAAAAAATTTTGATTATTTTACCTGCTCATCACTGGCGAAATGCGGGATCTTCGTATTCAAATATTTTTCAAATTCCTTGTTTGGGAAACGAAAAACGGCGGCTCTTTCCGACGACAACGCTGCCGCTCGCAAATTGTCACGGGATTTCCATCGGGCGGGCCTTTCAGTTGATGTGATTGAGTAGCTGAAATAATATTTTGAATCATTATTTAAAAAAATTGCAACAGCTATACTAGTCCGTCAGTAAAGCCGCTGGAGTGATTTTTGCGACATGCACTGTGCAAAAAAAAGTCAGCGTGCGAGCGGCAGCCGAAAAAAGCCTATTGCACGGTGCAGAAAGCAGGAAATGGCACAGTGCAAAGCAAAATTTTGTTTTCTCACAGTGCATATCGCAGAAGTGAAGCGACTTTGCGGACAGTGAAGCGACTTTGCGGACACAAATCCACATTATTTTCTACTAGTCCGTCCGTTAAGTAGCTTGAATGATTTTTGCAATACGCACTGTGCGAAAACAAAAGTTCACTTTGCACTGTGCAATTTCTTACTGTTTGCACCGTGCAATAGGCTTTTTTCGGCATCAGGAGGTAAGAAAATTTCGATCAAATTTATTATATACCAGTCCGTTTTCGAAGTCGCTGGAGCGATTTCTTTGATATGCACTGTGCGAAAACAAAAGTCGTCTTTGCACTGTGCAATTTCTTGCTTTTTGCACCGTGCAATAAGCTTTTTTCGGCTGTCGCTCGCACCCTGACTTTTTTGCACAGTGCACGTAACCAAAATCACTGCGGCGACTTTCCGGACAGACTGATATGTACTCTGCGCAAAAGATTCGATCAACTCCTACCTCAAACCAAACACCAGATTGAGCACCACCACCAACCGTACGCCTCGAGGCATTGAGGCCGTCACTCGCAGGCCTCTGAACTTTCTCTCACTCTGAAAATGTCTCAATTCGTGTCGGATATCAGCCAAATTAGGACGACATAAATTTGATACCCAAATTTACGCAATTTTTGCCAAAGGGGGTTTCCGATGCTTTTTTGGCAAAAAAATGAAACTGTCAGAAACAGAGGGGATAAAGAGTGCAGAAAGCGGACAAAAATTCAAAAAATTTAGTTCCATTTGGCTCAAAAAATTTGACTCTAGCAAATGAATGGTCCCAAGTGCGACGCACGTCAAACCGAGGAGAACTCTTCAAGTTGGCTTTTCGTCCAAAGATTTATTGGAAAAATTATTTTGTAAAATTTTTTTTTGATTTTTCGGTAAAAAAAAGTCTCAAAAAATTCAGAGAGCTTGAAAATGGTCAATTTTTGTCAAAAACGACCTGAGTTTTGCCAAATTGCACATGAAATCGATCAGAAAAGATTTTTCGGACTCCAAATTTGTGACAAAGCGCCAACTTACAGAATTCCCTCTTTTTTGCTTTTTCGAGTTGACGTGCGACGCTCAGATTTTCCTTAAATTTGCATACACCTATGCCATAGGATAAATATCAATTTTTCAAAGTTTTAGCTCGCGCTGTTCAGGCACAGCCGAGATATTCAACAGTCTTTGCGGTCGAAAGAATATGCGAGTTTTGGAATGAAACCATTCATATGTATTTCTACCACAGATGGTAATCTTTCCACAAGAGACAATTTTTTCCGCTTCAAACGGGCAAAAAATTCTTTTTTATGACCGCCCTCCGCGTTTTGCGTGCTCTCTCGGCCGCAAAGACGGTTGAATATCTCCGGTTGTCGCTGCAAAGCGTGAGCTAAACTTTTCAGTAATTAATATCCTTCTAACACTTCCGTGTTGGTCTCAAACCCCAAAAGAAACAAAGCGCTACCATTAAGGCATCATTTACCGTACTTTCGTAGAAGTTCGGTAAGCGCAACAACGCCTAAAGAAAAAGACCACAAGGAACATCAAATTTCGCGGTTAACTAAACAAAATGGCCAACATTATACACTTCGAATCTCGCTTCTAATAATAAATGTCAGCATGAGGGGACGAACCCGGTAATTACGATACATATGGGCAGGTTGTGAATGAAAATGGACACGCAATGGGAGGAGAGCGGCTTCTCGGTTATTCAAATTTCCGAGGGAAGTGAATTCGAAAAACGACAGAGGAATGTGTTGGGGTTCTTATGCGTGACGTTACATACGTAAGAATATATGAAAGAAAAGTAAATGAGTCAAAATGGGAGGAGGATCTTGATCAGACACTAATTTTGTTGAGTCTGTCGTGGAAATAATGTGGATTTGTCGCTGCAAAATGTCTTGGGAATCGCGCGCGACGTAAGGTAAAAAAATGCGAAATGCACCGTGCAAAATGATGTTTTTGGGTCAAAATGAATGCACCGTGCGAAGCCGTTTTTTCGCAATTTTCGAACCGCACAGTGCAAATTCTCAGGACTGTTTGCGCCGAGCAGTACATATTGATTGATACAGTAGAGGAAGAAACGTTTTGGAAATTTCGTTTCCACGCCTTAAAAACGCTATTCAAAAGTAGCTGCAGTCAAATCGAAAAGGGAAGTCTTCAAGTTGGCGATTCGTCTTTGACACTTCGCAACATCGAAGAAAAGTGATTTTTTGGGTATTTAAATTTGTCATTTCTTGTTGGAATTTGCTGAAAAGTATCGCAAATTTTTGGAAAAAATTATTTTTTTATGTTTTGGGAGTTATTTTGTCGTTTTCCGTCAAATACTGGCCATAAACGTAAGTCAAGAAAACGGCGGCAGATAGAAAAATAACTTTTCGCACGTGTTGCGAAGTGTCAAAGACGAATCGCCAACTTGAAGACTTCCCTCTCTCTTGCTTTTCCGATTTGACGTGCGTCACAGTTGTGCACCAAATTCAAATCGCCGCAAAGCGATGATTGGCGATTGCAAGGCACGACAACTCGCATCACTTTTGCGACAGACTATAAGATCTTGTACTATCCATCTGTCGGGGAAATAATGAGCACTCTATCACACCGAAAAGTGCATCGCCGCCGAGAAAACGAATTGTGTTGAATTTTAATTGCAAAATCTAATTTTTTTCGCTTCTGCGACACGATCGGCGCCGCGCAGATGTGCTCATCATTTTCGCTACAGGCTCCTGGGCCGGACAACAGCAAGTTTGAAACGTTTTAAAATTTTATTCTCTGCCAACCTTTTCGGTCGGCAGAGAATAACATTCTGAGTCTTGAAGCGACAATTGGGATTGCAAACAAAAATAGAGTGTCGAAACCCCATCATACAGGCAGAGAAACTACACACAACTATATACGATCATTTCAAAAGGTTTACAACACTTTTCTAATTATTTTTTCGTCGTATCTTAGTAATGTTATATCTGCCTGGTGAATTGATATCGGCGGGCCGGACCAAAGCAAATTTGAAACGAGCCGCAATTTTCGGCCCGGGAGCCATGTCAAATTCGGGCAGTTATTTGCACTGCAGCGCACCGTGCATGTTGCTCGTCGCCGCGCGACAAGTTTTTTTATGGCGCACTGTGCAGACATGTCAAGACTTTTTGGCTCGCCCAGCACAAGTCATTAGTGTTATTTTTAAGTAACGCCCAGAATCGTCCTCCCAAAGCACTCCAAATGTTCGCAGCCCTTTCGTAAAATGGAAAATAAACGGAAAAACAAGTGAGGTACCATTATGATAAAAGAAAGAATTATGCAATTGCATGGGAAACAAATACAAAGATAACCGTAGGTAGGAGCGGGGCCTAAGCCCTTTTCGAATAACCCGCGCCCCAAGAAAGGGGATTAAAGCGCCCACTTTTGGGCCCTCAATTTCCCAACGGAGCTTTGCGGGATTCGCTGGATTTACAGCGGAACGTTTAGCCAGTACTTCCCGAAAAGTTTAGGGCAAACTGTTTCGTTCGTTAATACACTAGATAGAACATTCATAAAGTGCGTAGACTTTTCCGCCTTTTATCGCCGGCGCACAGTGCATTTTGCCCTTCTTTCCCCATTCGTCGCTCACGCACCGTGCATTTTGGTGTTGTTCGCACAGTGCAAACTTGAAAAAGCATTGTGCACTGTGCGAACGATTCAGCGACAAACCCGCGACTCAGTTGAAAATGGCTTTCGTCGCGGCGATATTTTGACGCACGGTGCGAAAAGTGCCTTTTTGCTGTTTCTCGCACAGTGCACACAAAAGCGGTCTGCACTGTGCGAGTGCACGCAGCGGCACAGTTAAAAACGCCTACGTCGCGACGATTGCTGCACGGTGCGAAAAAGGCGCAGTGCCAACTTCAAAAGCGGT
Source organism: Bursaphelenchus mucronatus (assembly GCA_025436335.1). Taxonomy (NCBI): domain Eukaryota; kingdom Metazoa; phylum Nematoda; class Chromadorea; order Rhabditida; family Aphelenchoididae; genus Bursaphelenchus; species Bursaphelenchus mucronatus. The sequence goes on from CM046360.1 coordinate 2,025,088, forward strand.
CTGCACTGTGCAAAGTAGCGGCGCAGTTGAAAAACGCTTATGTCGCGGCGATCAATACACGGTGCGAATAATTGCGCAAAAAAGTGAAATGCACTGTGCAAAATGATTTTTTTGCCAAAAGTGCACGCACTTTATCGAAATACCCTCAAAAAAATATTTTTTTTTTGGAGGTTAAAGTTCCCCATTTGTCGCGCACGCACCGTGCATTTTTGTGTTGTTCGCAGAGTGCAAACTTGAAAAGCGGTCTGCACTGTGCAAATGGCTGCACAGGCGCTGTTGAAAAAAGCTTACGTCGCGGCGACCGATGCACGGTGCGAAAAATTGAAAAAAAGTGAAATGCATTGTGCAAAATGCATTTTTTCGCGTAGCGACCAAAAGTCTGCGCACTTTATGGAAAAAAACTAGTAGGTATACCGCACAGTGCATTTTGCCCTTTTTGCACGGTGCGCGGGCCATTTTGAAACATTTCGCACTGTGCAAGCCGCGAAAATGCCGTTTGCACTGTGGAAAATTCTTGCGCTGACGCATTGCACAGTGAAAAAGCTCCGTTAAAGTCGCATACTGTTCGGCGCGACTAGACATGGCTCCCGGGCCGGACCAAAGCGAATTTGAAACGGCAAGTAATGACTAAAATTCTGAGTCTGGAAGCGAAAATTGGGGTAGCAAACAAAAATGGAGTATCGAAACCCTATCATACAGGCAAAGAAACTACACTCAACTATATACGATCATCTTAAAAAGTTTTACAGCACGTTTCTAACTATTTTTTCATCGTATCTTAGTAATGTCATAGCTGCCGGGTGAATTGATATCGGCGGGCCGGGCCGAAGCAAATTTGAAACGGCCCGCGAGCCGCAATTTTTGGCTCGGCCCGGAGGCTATGTATAGGCGCGACAAAAACTCCACGCACCTTCGAAAATGCGTGCTCTTCGAAACCGCTCTCAGCATTCAGCATTTCGAAGAAGCGCCGTAAATATGCTTATTTTTCAAACGATGGGACTAATTGGCAGATTAATGAATGGTCTCAGCTGAAAGGCCGCTATTAGTAAAGAGAAAACCAACGATATAATTCTATGTGGGTTTTAATTCTTGACTAAATGAGTAGTTACGTTTGAATTTTGGTCTTTTATTTTGGCATATAGGTAGCAATAGACTTGAGGGAACACAATTGGATAAGTCGACTGGAATGTATAATATTAAAATAATATTAAAATCTTCTCATATTTCTGTGCGATTTCTTGCTTAAAATTGCCAAAAAATTGAGATTTTTTGATCCGAAGCCGTCGAAAGATTCTTCGCAAACTTTTTTTTCAATTGTTGCTTTACAAATTTCGGGTTCATTTTTCGTAGCAAATTTCTGCAAGAAATCAACCATGGACGCACGTCAAGTCGAGGAGAGAACTGTTCAAGTTGGCTTTTCGTCCAAAGATTTATCGGAAAAATTATTTTGTAAATTTGTCTTCAGATTTTTTTCGGTCAAAACAAATCTCAGATTCAGAGGGCTTGAAAATGGTCAACTTTTGTCAAAAAAGAACTGGGTTTTGCCAAATTGGACAAGAAATCGATCAGAAATGATTTTTCGGACCCAAAATTTGTGACGAAGTGCCAACTTGAAGAGTCCCCTCTCTTTTGCTTCTTCGGTTTGACGTGCGATGCACAGATTTTTTTTAAAATTTGCGCACATAAGGCACATACCAATTCTTGACCGTTTTAGCTCGCGCTTTTCAGGCACAGCCGAGATGCTCAACGATCTTTGCGGCCGAGAGAATACGCAGCAAAACGATGAGAGCGCTCAGAGAGAAAAAATGCCGACTTTTGGTCTAAAAATATCGCATGCCAAATTTTTGACCGATTTTTTGTCTAATTTGGTAAAACCCAGGTCTTTGTTGACAAAGGTTACCATTTTCAAGCTATATGGTTCCTTTGCGGACTTGTATTGACCGGTAATACCTAGCGGGAGAACTTTAAAATAATTTTTCGATAAATCTTTGAACGAAAAGCAAATTTTAAGAGTTGCCTTCTCAATTAGACGTGCATCGATCGTTTTGTAAAATGCGAGCTAAGAACCTCGCAAATGCTCTAATAAATCGATCAGAAAACATTTCTCGGACCCCGAAATTTGTGACAAAGTGCCAACTTAAAGAATTCCCACTTTTTTGCTTTTTCGATTTAACATGGGACGTATTTTACTCTAAGTTCTGGGGGTGGAGGCATGGGCGTAGCTGAACAGCCGGTCTGGGGGGGGGAGGTTTTTCAATGTGAAAATTCTTTTTATCCCCCCTTACCCTTTTTTATTTTTTTCGCCGACCCTTGGCTGGGGGCCCTTCCCTTCGCCCTAGCTACGCCCCTGGGTGGAGGGGTCTATTTTTTTGACTCACAGGTAGCTAGCTACCTGTAAAAAGCTTCGCTTTTTCAGAAGTGCGTAGACTTTTTGTCGTGGGCCGCACAGTGCACATTTTTCATTGTGCATTTGACCTTTTGCACTGTGCAATCGAAATATCGCCGCGGCACAAGCATTTTTTTCAACTATATCGCTGCAACGGCATCTCAAATTTTGCACAGTGCAAACGACATTTTTGAGTTTTGCACAGTGCGAAATCCTTCCAAAAGGCCCGCGCACCGTGCACAAAAGAGGAAAAATGCACTGTGCGGCGCGACAAAAAGTCTACGCACTCTTGAAAAGGCGTGGTACTCCGGACACCCAATCTATGGAAGGGGGTCTCCTTTTATGATACCATATATCATTGTCCTCGAAGAACTGTTGAATAAGTCCGCGGTCTGTGCAAAGTGCAAAAAATATTTTTAGCGATGGGTTTGTCGCCTGGGAATCTTACTCATGCCAATTTTTGCAGAAATTTTGACCAATCCACTTCAAGCTCTCTACTATTACATGCACATATAAAAGTATGATCGATTGGCCAACATATTATCTCTTTTTCAGACAAAGATTTGACAATGGATCGCATCTGGATGCATAAAACAAAAGGTTGGAACAAAAATTCAAGATAAATTATCTTTTTTCAATCGAAAAATCTAAAGTTTAGTCTTCAAAAGGTCACAGTGATAAAATCCGCCCTTATTACCCAATGTAAATACGATTAAAATATTAGTACTCTCATCCATTGCCATGGATTTTGTCGCTTTCCGCAATGTGCACAAAAAACCTCCTTTTTGCACCGTGCATTTTACTTTTTTTGGTGTTCGCACTGTGCAATCGGAATATCGCAAGCCATGGGCGTAGCTAGGGGGGACCTAAGCCAGGGGTCGGCGAAAAAAAATAAAAAGGGGTAGGGGGGAGGGGGGATAAAAAGAATTTTCACATTGAAAATTTTTTTTTACTGGTAAACCTGCCCCAGACCGACTTTTTAGCTACGCCCCTGTCCAGGGGGGAGGGGTTTGGACCACAGGTAGTATTTGAAAAAAATTTTGCCGCGAAAATTTACCTTATTCCCCTCTTACCCCTTTTAATTTTTTTTCGCCGACCTCAGGCCATGGGTGCCTTCCCCTCTGCGCCTGCGCACAGTGCACATTTTTCACAGTGCATTCGACCGTTTGCACTGTGCATTCGAAACTTACCCCCTCTTACCCCTTTTCATTTTTTTCGGCTTGGCTGGGGGGGGGGTGGGTACCTCCTAAGTTTGCACTGTGCGAAAAGAGGAAAATGCACTGTGCGGTTGCGACTAGCGTGGGAAAAATGCAAAATGCACAGTGCAATCAATGCGACAAATGCCCATGCACTTAATGGAAATACGAATAGTCTCCAAACAAGTGCCAGAAAAGATATTACGTCGGCACTTCATCACCATTCGGAAGCAACAGTAATAATAAATTAAAAAACAAAATAAAATTCGCGTACAATGGGACTTCACATGTCCTCGAGAGTGGTTTAAAAGCGAAAGGGAAATCCTCGTTAATTCTCCTCGGGCTTTCGAAAGATCCTGTAACGATCGCACTTTGAACCAAAAAATTGTCTGGACAAGAGAAATAATTTGAAGTGGCCTCGAGGAAGGAGAAGATAACGAGGCTTTGAGGGCTTGCAACGTCTGTCGAGGTAGTCGGATTGCAACGAAGATCACAATTTTTAAAGGGCCAGTACAACTAGTTTTGAATCGCGCTTTTTACGGCGTGGAAACGAAATGTCCAAAAAGTTTCTTTGTCTACTGTACCAAAAAACAACGGAAAAAAAATAACGGTGATATTCTACATGCTTACTAATAATTATTTTACTGTTTGCACCTCTGCCGCCTTCGTTTTTGCTGAAGGACAAAACAAAACTTTTTTGACATTTCGTTTCACACGCCGTAAAAAGCGCAATTCAAAAGTAGATGTTCTGGCCCTTTAACATGGCTAAAAGATATCCTGCTGATTTGGGAGATTTTACGATAAGGATCTTTTTTGATTTTTTGGAGACATGAAGAAATGAAAAGAGCTTCGAACTTGGCACGATGGCTTCATTGGAGCTAAAGACATAGTTATGAGGGTATGAAATATCTGTTGAGGTAGTCAGATTGCAACAAAGATCACAATAGTTGACATGGCTAATAGATATCCTGCTAAATTGGGATATATTTTGCCAGGGATCTTTTTTTATTTTTTTTTGAATCATGAAGGAACGAAAAGGGCTTCGAACTTGGCACGATGGCTTCAAAGGAGCTATAAACGAGGTTATGAGGGTTTGCAAGACCTGTTGGGACAGTAAAAGTACAATAAAGGTGACTATGGATAACATGGCTAATATGTAGATATCCTGTTGATTTGGGGGATTTTACGACAGGGATCTTTTTTTATTTTTTTTTTGAGGCATGAAGAAGTGAAAAGGGCTTCGAATTTGGCACGATGGCTTCAATGGAGCTATAAACGGAGTTATGAGGGGTGGGCCGCACAGTGCACATTTTTTCACCGTGAATTTGACCTTTTGCACTGTGCAATCGAAATATCGCAAGACGCAAGCTTTTTTCAACTACGTCGCTGCAAATTTCGTTTGCGCGACAGACGTTTGCACCGTGCGAAATATTTTAAAAAGGCTCGCGCACCGTGCAAAAGGAGGCAAAATGCACTGTGCGGCGCGACAAAAGGCGGAAAAGGGATCTACGCATTTTGAAACGCCGTAGTAGCTCCAATGAATGAAGAGGGCTTCGAATTGTGCCAAATTCGAAGCCCTCTTCATTCCTTCATACCTCCAAAAAAAATCAAAGACGTCTTCATCATAAGCGCCTCCAAATCAAACACCCCTCAACATACGTACACAGCTCTGTGTGGCTACGTTCTGGACGAGGGCCGATGAGCGATTTTACGTAAGCGTTTTGAAGGCCTCTTCAAAGTTGAGCGTTAATTAGTTATTACCCACATGAAATCCTTGTCAAAAGGCGTTCCGAGCCCAAACTTTTTCGGATTTTGGAACTTGTTTACTATGGCGACTGAAAAAGCGATTCTCTTGGACTTTTTGTATTCGCAAAAGGTGACAATTTTGCAGTGAGTGTAAGTGTTTATTCAAATTTAAAATTTTTATGATGATTTTTGCATTTTTAGGCAATAACTTTATGTACAAACAAAAAAAAATAAAAAAAATACAGTAAGAAAATGAAAAAGTAGTGTAAAAACAATTGAATTGTTTTAAGTAATATTACGCCCCAAAAATTATGGCAATTTTAGTTTTCAAATGCCTCACTATATATTACATTATATTAACAAGGGAAGTACCCCAACTGCGACGCTCAGATTTTCTTTAAATTTTGCACACATTTCATGCATAGGCCACATATCAATTCCTCAAAATTTTAGCTTCCGCTTTCCAGGGGCAGCCGAGATATTCAACAATCGGTCGAGAGAGCACGCAAAATGCGGACAGTGGTGAGAGAGGAAAACAGTTTTTGGCCATATCTTTGCTAGTTTTGTCTGGGGAAAATTAATTTTTTGTGGCAACTTCACCAGCTACGGTAGAAATAGCTTTTGATGTCAAAATTTAAAATGTCACACTTTGACCAACTTTCGATCTAAAAATCTCGGTTGTTTTTGCAAAGCGCGAGCTAGAAATCTCGCAAATGTCTTAGAAAAAATGATTCAAAATTTGTGCCACATCTCATTAGAATCTGACCGTCGCACTTGGAGCACTTCCAGCTTTTTGTCTGATATTATACTTGGTCATGGCTCCTTAAACCGCCGTCTTTCCGTACATTTGATGTCGATAAAGTGGGGCCAACTCTCTGATGGGCAGCTCATCATCTGCATCGCCTCTTCGCAGGGCCTGATACGCCGTGATGACGCTGAGAATGAAGACGAAAAAGTGGAGGATGACTCCGATGGTGTAGAAGTAGAATGCAGAGCCGATTGCTTGCTGAAACGAAAAATGTGAGAAGCAGAAGAGGCAATGTTCAAAAAAAAGCGATAAAAAAGAGAACAAAGATATCTTCTTACCTCATACGTGGCTACAAGGCCTTGAACAAATCGGGCGTCCACTCGGTGAGCGGCGAAGAAGAAGATCGCAACAGCGCAGGCTCCGCCGAACCCTAAAATTAAAACATGTTTTTACAAGTCTTTGCAGACAAGGTTACTATGTAGTACCAGTCTTTGCGTCAAGTCGCTGAAGTGATTTTGGCACTGTGCGAAAACAAAAGTTCCCTTTGCACTGTGCAATTTCTTGATTTTTGCACCGTGCAATAGGCTTTTTTGAGCTGTCGCTTGCACCCTGACTGTTTTTGCACAGTGCAAACGCCAAAAATCACTCCAGCGACTTTCCGGACCCACTAGTATTGAGTTAGTGCTATTCACAGTAAACCCTCTGTAAAACAAAACCTGTAAAACCATATAACAAACAATTTCAGAGGTACTAAGAGTCAATTTTAGGCGAAAACAATGTTAATGCACAACATAACGCTTCCATAACAAATATTTTTTTTAATCCCATACGATTTGTAGTACAGAGGTTTTACCACCCCGTTCGTAAAGTCGCTGGGGTGATTTCGGCGATATGCACTGTGCGAAAACAAAAATTCACTTTGCACTGTGCAATTTCTTGCTTTTTGCACCGTGCAAAAGGCTTTTTTCGGCTGTCGCTCGCACCCTGACAGTTTTCGCACAGTGCAAACGCCAAAAATCACTCCAGCGACTTTTCGGACGGAGTACTGTAATTATTTTTATTTTTTATTAAAAAAATCGCTCTTGAAGACCTGTTTTACCCTAAACATTAAGAAACCCGTCAAAAATTATAACTTACAAGTCGTGAAATTCAAGAACGCATAGATCAAGGCGTACGCCGGTGCGCACGGTGAGCAGAACCCAACCATAACGCCCATACAGCCCGCTCCGAACGACAACACAATGAAGAGCAGGACGGCCTTGTGCCAGCCGTAGAAATGATGGTGTTCCGCTTCGGCGGCGGAGGAGTGAGCATCCGCATCTCGTTGACTCTCGTCCAGCACTTGCGCCGCGTTTTGATCGAACTTGTACGTGCAATGAAGAGGGCTTTTATCGACCAGTCGATTTGGTGACATGAAGGCGCGATCGGCGCGAGTGCAGTCCAACCAGAGACCGTGCTGAAAATGGGGTAGTTTATACAAAGAGATTTTCAGGTGGGGCATGGCTTTGAAAAGGCGGTACACGTCAAATCGAGGAGAGAACTGTTAAAGTTGGCTTTTCGTCCAAAGATTTATCGGAAAAAATATTTTGTAAATTTCTCTTCAGGTTTTCCGGTCTCAAAAGTCACAAAAAATTCAGAGAGTTTGAAAATGGTCAAATTTTTGTCAAAAGAGACCTGGGTTTTGCCAAATTGGACAAGAAATCGGTCAAAAAACATTTCTCGGACCCCAAATTTGTGACGAAATGCCAACTTGAACAGTTCTTTTTTTCATTTTTTTTTAATATAAAAAACTTTTAAATACCGTTTTGCAGAAACGATCGAGATTTTTAAATCAAAAGTTGGCAAAAATGTGACATTTTTTTGCTAATTTTGTCATCTAAAGCTTTATGCCTACTTCTACCGAAGTCGGTAATGTTTCCACAAAAAAGTATATATTTTTTTTGCACTTGCACATATATGGCCAAAAAGTTTTTTTCTCTCTGACCGCCCTCCGCGTTTTGCGTGCTCTCTCGGCCGCAAAAATCGGTGAATATCTCGGCAACGCCCGCAACGTGCTAAAACTAGCAGGAATTGATAAGAAAATCACTTTAAAAGTCACAAATATTACATAATTTACCGTAAAGTCTTACATGATGTTCGGCCTGGAACTCGCGAATATCCACGACCTGCCATGACGGACTTAGCGCTCCAATCGCATTCAAGATGAGCCCAGTGACCAGCAGGAACAGTGATATGACCACAGCGATCACTCGAGTGAATCGAGCGGCACTGGAGGCGGACATCCGTTGACTTCCTCTTCAGCGTAAATTATGGCACCGAAATTGAGGAAATGAGATCGAATGCAGGTCGAATGCCCTGCAAAATTATTGCTTACACCTAGTAATTTATGCATTGTATAATAAATTTGAACGTAATCAAATGCAATGTAAGGGCAAGAACATTGTCGTACATTTAGAGTGGTTGGGCATGATTTCAAAAACAATGTAAGGGAGCAATAATTAGCTTACAGATTGTAAATATTTACATATGGGCGAACAAAGTGCTAGAAGCCTTTGGGATTGTAAATCAGTGATCAGAGATTAAAAAAAATCGAAAATAAAATAAAATAAAAGGCTTTGGAATGTGAAGATGCAGAGAATATGCTTCGAACTTATGAAAAAAAGCCAAAACAATTACTTTTTACGGAGTGGAAAAAAAGTTTCTTCGTCTACTGTACCAATAACACCAGAGAAAAATAATGGTGACATTCTACACGCTTGCTAATAATTATTTTACTGTTTGCAACTCTGCCGCCTTTGTTTTCGCTGCGGGAAGAAACTTTTTTGACATTTCGTTTCACACGCCGTAAAACGCGCAATTCAAAGGTAACTTTTCTGGCCCTTCAAAATACCAAAACAACTACATTTTAATCTCGCTTTTACGGCTTGCACACCAAAATGTCACTGAATTTTTGCTTATCGCAAAATGGAATTGGAAATAGGTCAAGACAATCAAATAGATTGCAAAATATGATACATCCTCAGCGGTTTTTAGATTGTTCTTATTATGCTTTGTTTTAAAGGGACAGTACACGTCAAACGGAAAAAGCAAGAGGGAGGGAACTGTTCAAGTTGGCATTTCGTCACAAATTTGGGGTCCGAAAAATATTTTCTGACCGATTTCTTGTCCAATTTGGCAAAACTCAGGTCTTTTTTACCATTTTCAAGCCATATGCATTTTTTCAGACTTGTTTTGACCGGTAATACCTAGAGAAAAAATTTAAAAACAAGTTTTCCGATAAATCTTTGGACGAAAAGCCAACTTGAACAGTTCTCTCTTCGATTTGACGTGCAGTACAACTACTTTTGAATCGCGCTTTTTACGGCGTGTGAAACAAAATGTCCAAAAAGCTTCTTCGTATACTATACCAATAACAACAAAAAAAATAATGGTGACATTCTACATGCGTATTAATAATTACTTTACTGTTTGCAGCTCTGCCGCTAGAGTCAGTTCTAGGCCAAAATAGACCTTCGTACGACAAAACCTTTCTATAAGCAATGCTCTCGTTTATTTTTAAAAGGCCATAACAGCTACTTTTTAATTGCGCGTTTTACGGTGTGGAAACGAAATGTCAAAAAAAAATTTTTGTGTCCTGCAGCGAAAACAAAGGCGGCAGAATTGCAAACAGTAAAATAATTATTCTTAAGCGTTCAGAATGTTACCATTATTTTTTTCCGTTGTTATTGGTACAGTAGACGAAGAAACTTTTTGGACATTTCGTTTCCACGCCGTAAAAATCACCAAACATACTCCTCCTCAAAACCTTAAAAGTCAAACAGCCCCGCGAAGTATTTGCGCCCTATAATTTGGATAATATTGGAGGGAAACCCCATACATATATTTGAAATCAACGGGAAAAGGATTAAAAACGCAAAATGACCTGGATTCGGGCGGGAAAAGCGCAAAGAAGCCGGCATTTGCGCAATAAAAAACACTTAAAAATGGGAAATTTGAATATGAAAAAGGCGCATGGCACCACTATGCGGGACGAAAAAATAATGCGGAAAATGGATTTTTGTCGAATACAAACTGCTTTACTATGTCTCTATAGCATAAGTTTCGAAATTTTGCTCCGTAAATGGGCCAAAAATCGGATTTCGCACTTTCAATTTTCTTGCACAGTGCATTTCGCCGAAATTACTGCAGCGACCTCCCGAACGGGCTACTATTATATAGCCCAAAATTTTCCAACAAAAACATTGACTTAAACCCAACGAAAACCTCGCAAAAATAAGGTGCACCCATTTTTTCGACCGTTCACTTTTTTGGTCAGAGCGCAAAAAGATCGCTGCGTCGTTTCCCTCCACCCCCCCCCCCCCCCTGTTGTCGCCAAAATTTTTAGCGGCATGGAGCTGTTCAAGGTCGTTTACTGAGTGGGAAAAAGGGGTTTTCGGGTGAAGGGGAAATGGGAAATCTGAGGGAGAAACTAATACAAGAAAAGATGCGAATTGCTTGTCATATTTTCGTTTTTTTTTGAATGATGAAGGGCTTTATGATAGACATATAAGCCAAAGATTTATTGTATAACGTTTCTAGGGTCAGAAACCGACAAAAAACAGGGTAAAAAGGCGAACATTAAGTCATTTATATGTTAACATAGCATAAACACCTCTAAAAATCTCAATTTCAATACTTTTCGAGTTTTTTTAAAGCTTCAAAACATCTCAAAACGCTTTCTCAGGGCTCCAAATTACTCTATGAAAAGCCTCCGGAAATATTCGCAGAGTTGAAAGGAGATTCCGCATATTTTTGCATGAATAATATCAAAAAGAGCTGTCAGCTGAAAAGAAGGGTCGTTTTGCGAAAAATACAATGAACTGGTAAATTATCTTCCACATTAAACCCAAGAGAGGGATAATGAAGCATTGTGAGTAAAAATATCTTTGCACTTTTGAGAACCTAGCGCAGAAATGGATTAATATATTACACTATACTCCCGTTGAATTCGAAAAATATTGTGAGCTGTTTCTAGGGTTTTTAAAATCATCAGACGGCTGAATAAAACATGCTTGTACATTGTGCATGGTCTAATGTAAAACGGAGAAAAATTTCGCAGAAATTCGTTAATCCGGCGTTGAGCAAATTCCCTACAACTTTTTTGCCACAAACAAAAGAAAGTTCCTAAGACCAATACTTAGATTCCCTTGAAATTTGGCACACACAATGGGCATAGGCCACATAGCAATTGCTGAGAAGTTTAGCTCGCTCCGACAGCCGAGATATTCAGCAATCTTTGCCGGCGAGAGAGTACGCGAAACGCGGAGAGCGGTCAGAGACGAATCCATTTTTTGGCCGTATCTTTGCGAGTTTCGTGCGGAAAAATATGATTTTTTGTGGAAACATTACCATCTACGGTTGAAATAGGCATAAAACTTTTTCATGACAAAATTTGCATAAAAAGTGTCGCATTTTTGCCAACTTTTGGCTTACAAGTCTCGCTCGCTTCTGCAAAACGCACGCTAGGGATCTCGCAAATGTCTTAGAACGCGTTAATCTAAATTTATGTCAAGTTTTATCAAAATTTGAGCGCCGCACTTGCAGCCTCTCCTTTGCAAGAGTAAACCAAAGTAAGGAGGCTCTTTAAATCCTCCGAAAATCGATTTAAAATTTGAATTACCAAAAAAGGCAAAAGGGAAATCCGGAAAGTCCATTTCTTCGGATGGTAATTGTTTTAAGTGACCATTGCAAGTTCCCCTCCGCGGAAGTACAAGAGAGTCGGATCGTCAAGGTCAGATCAACATCATGGGAAACGAAACGGGGGAAAAGGAGGGATAAATAGGGAAATAAAAGACCGCTTTTGATCGGATATAGGTCTGATGGAAGCAATGGATATTATACATGACATTTACTGTCTAAAAATGCAAATTTTTGGGCGATTTTTACAAGTAAAGTGCCCCAAGTGCGACGCTCAGATTTTTTTTAAATTTTGCATACAGTTTGAGCGTAGGCCAAATATCAATACTGAAAATTTTAGCTGGCGCTTTCAAAGCACAGATATTCAACGATCTTTGCGGCCGAGAAAGTACGTGAAACACGGAGAGCGGTCAGAGAGAAAAACACTTTTTGGCCATATCTTTGCCAGTTTTTGTAAAAACATTACATTCTATGATAAAATTTCAAAAAAATGGCACATTTTCCCAACTTTTGACTTAAAAATCTTGATCGTTTCTATAAAACGCGAGTTAAAGTTTTAGTTTTTGCTTTAGCAAAAATTATTCTAAATTTGTGCCAAGTTCCATTAAGATCTGAGCGTCGCACTTGGAGTAATTCCCATGTTATGACAGCTAAAATCACCTAAAATTTCGATCAATTTAAACTTGATATCCTTATCAGCAAGGAACAAACAAAATAGTAAACCAATAAACAAATTTTATCTCAAAAATTCGATTAATAATGTTTATGAACATCAATCATCAAGATGTAGACAAATTCTTTACGGATTCAGCTGACAAACAGGCCTAATCGTATGTTTAGTTTAAATTGGCCCTTGAGACCGATTTCAAGGGCCAGAGACATAAAATTGAAACGGAGAAAATCACAGACAACATAAACCGAAATATGTTCTTAATGTTCGGTTAATGGCTAACATGTGTAGCTGTGAACACGACTGATTTATGGCGAGTTCAAGAGCCCGCTCGACGGAGTTAAAAGTCATCACATCAAATTTAGCTGATTTTACTGCGATAAAAACCGGTTTTGTCATCAAATCTAAGAAAGCAAGCGACCAACTCTCAGTAGAGCCCTTTATTTACATGGTAAATGTTCGAATTGCGGCGCTAAGATCTTGAGAGGACTTGGCACAAATTTAAGTGGTTTTTTCCTAAGACATATGCGAGATTTCTAGCTCGCGCTTTGCAGAAACGACCAAGATTTTGTGATGTTTCCACAAAAAATCATATTTTTCCGCACAAAACTGGCAAAGATACGGCCAAAAACTGTTTTCATTGTGGCCGCTCTCCGCGTTTCGCTTACTCTCTTGGCCGCAAAGATTGTTGAATTTCTCCGCTGTCGGTGCAAAGCGCGAGCTAAGATTCTCAGCAATTGTTGCCCAATGTGTGTGCCAAATATCCCGGTTGTCCTTGCAAAGAGCGAGCAAAAATTTTTAGGAATTAATATGTGGCCTATGCCTGACGTGTGCTCAAAATTTTAAAAAAATCTGAGCGTCGCCTATTGGCGTACTTCTATTGTACCGTGCAAAACGCAAGAAATTGCACTGTGCAAGGTGAACTTTTGCGTTCTCACAGTGCATATCGCCGAATTTTCTCCAGCGACTTTACCGACGGACTAGTAACTTACTATAGACCCTTGTTCAAGTTGCTAAACCCAACATAGAGACATTTCCCCTCAAAAAGTGCCAAATATATTACCATTAGAGCTTCGTTCTGCCATAATTTCGGTCTTTATGCGGATCTCGAATATCCCCGCTCAAGACCTGTCGCAATATACGACCTTTTCTGTTGGCATCCGTCTAAGCGCAGCCTCTTCAAATCCCATTATTATTTTTTTGATATTTCTTGCGCCCCCCCCCCCCCCCTTTTTTACCTTTTATTCCAATCTCCAGCAGTGTTTTTGACCTCCATTCTCGGCCATTGTCCGGGCGTAATTAAGGAGGCAAATTAAAATGAGAAAGCGTCTGTTGGGCTGGGGAATTTTGCAAATAGAAAATGGGCAAATGGCATGCGGTATTAGAGGTGGACTTTTGGGAGAATAGGCAAAATACGTTCGTTTGTAATATGATTTATGATTTTGTAAAGACTTTTGCTTTCTGCGAAATTCACAAAAATATCCATCAAAATCTACGAAAAAAAAGATTTGCCTCATCCATTTTTGGGTTGGGGCACGTCAAGATTTGACGCTCAACGGATTTTCTTTCAACACGAAAATTGGCGTTACGTTTCCTACTGATCAGAGAGTCCAAAAAATTCGTCTCGATGACGCATTTTCTGGACAAAGTCAGACGAAATGCGATATATTATGTAAAATGAAGATATTTTCTATGTCAAAACTGAGACTCCATCGATTTTTTCCGTTTTAGACTCAAAAAATCCAAAAATTTCTTCTCCAACTGACACAGAACGCCAAGAATTTTTCATTGTTTGAGTGTTTTTCTTTTGTTTTCTTGACGTGTGGAGCACTTTTTAAAATTTTGGATGTCGTATTACTAGTCCATCCGGAAAATCGCTGGAGTGATTCGGTGGAATGCACGGTGCAAAAAAGTCAGGCTTAGACATGGCTTCGTGGCGGGGCAAAGCAACTTTGAAATAGCCGTTAGTAACTAAAATTCTGACTCTGGAAGCAAAAATTGGGGAGCAAACGAAAATAGAGTATCGAAACCCCATCATACAGGCAGAGAAATCATACACAAGTATATACAATCATTTTCTAAAGGTTTACAACACTTTTCTAACATTTTTTTATCCTATCTTAGTAATGTTACATTTGCCGGGCGACTTGATATCTACAAACCGGGCCAAAGCAAATTTGAAACGGCCCGGTCCGACCAGGGAGCCATGTCTATTTAGGCCCTGAGCTTTTTTGCACAGTGCAAACATTGAAAATCACTCGAGCAACTTTACAAACGGACTAGTACATGCTTACTAATAATTATTTTACAGTGTCCGATATTGCCGGTAGAGCCCGGTCCGGCCCGGGAGCCATGTCTGATCAGGGTGCGAGCGACAGCCCAAAAAGTCTATTGCACGGTGCAAAAAGCAAGAAATTGCACTGTGCAAAAGGAACTTTGTTTTTTGCACAGTGCATGTCGCAATCACTCCAGCGACGTTACGGACGGAATAGTAGCTGCACTGACCCAACGATGAGTCGTAATTGCTGTTGAGTTCAAATGTGATTTCTCTTTTATTTTTTTTTGATATAAGGCGCGTGCGTTCTACATTTTTTCTGACCCCTCGCAGAAAACCCGCAATTCTTGTCTGTTAGCCCTACAGACAAGGTCTGCGCGTTTTCTGTCCAGACTAATTTGAGTTCAGACAAGAATCGGCGAATCTTGTCCAGAGCCAGACAAAAAGTGAGCAAAAGTTGTCTGGAATGCGGACAATTTGCTTCGTCCGTATCTCAGACAAGGTTTGAGAATCCTTGTCCGAGTTACTAACAGAAAATAACAGTTGCTCCGGCTAACAGACAAGAATTGCAAAATTCTGTCTGTTAGCCAGACAAACTGTTAGATTTTTTGTCCGGGCTAACGGGCCGGCCCTTTGTCTGTTATCCCAGACAAGATTTGAAATTTCGGTCCGTTTTTTAGACAGAGAACACGCAGACCTTGTCTGTAGGGCTAGGAGACAGGAATTCCGGGTTTTATGCGAGGGGTTCAGAAAAAATGTAGAACGCACGCGCCTTATATTATAGTTTACTTTCTCTTTTCTGATGTAATAATAGTAGCTGAACTCTTCCTTTGTCGACTAATTTAACTGATAAACCAACAAAAATTAATCCACT
The DNA here is from genome assembly GCA_025436335.1 of Bursaphelenchus mucronatus. NCBI lineage: Eukaryota > Metazoa > Nematoda > Chromadorea > Rhabditida > Aphelenchoididae > Bursaphelenchus > Bursaphelenchus mucronatus. The sequence goes on from CM046360.1 coordinate 2,040,659, forward strand.
GATAAGAACATACAATTGAAACTTGTCTGATAACAAACAATTCAAAGACAATATAAAAAGCGGCCCAACGACTAAATTCGTAGACAGCCATGTTCACATTGCCTTCGTTTCTTTGCCTTCTGGCGTTGGCCGCCGCAGCTCCGGCCGAGAGGGAAGTCGAGGCCGCGGAGAAGTTGATTTTTGGAGTGGATTTTGTTGATCCAATTGATAGCCGTCACGTGGGTTGTTTCCAGAATTTGAACTACAACTTGGCACTGGTTCGAATCTACAACGGTGGAGTTGATGATGTTGGGTTTAGGAACTTGGATGCGGTCTACAGTAAGTTACTCGTCAGTCTGTAAAGTCGCTGAAGTGCTTTTGACGATACGCACTGTGAGAAAACAAAAGTTCCCTTTGCACTGTGCAATTTCCAGCTTTTTGCACCGTGCAATTAGCTTTTTTAGGCGTCGTTCGCACCCTGACCTTTTTCACACAGTGCAAACACCAAAAATCACTCCAGCGACTTTCCGAATGGACTAGTACAAATTGACCAGAAATCGAAAATTTTAATTTGAAAGTCGTCTACTACAAGAAAAAATTGTCGCATTGATTGGGAATAAGACTTGCCCCAGGCCCTCTAAAATAATTCCGTCTTTGGTTAAATGAGTGGCGGAAGAGGTTCTCCGTTTATTCGGGGTTGTTGACGAAGCGGTTGGAGTCAGGTTTCACGTCAGATCAAAAAAGCAAATATTGTAAAATACACCCTCAGCAGTTTTTCGACCATTTCCATTTTGCAATAAGGGCGTGGCACGTCAACTCGAAAAAGCAAGAGGGAGGGAACTGTTCAAGTTGGCATTTCGTCGCAAATATGGGATCCGAGAAATGTTTTTTGACCGATTTCTTGTCCAATTTGGTAAAAACCAGGTCTTTTCTGACGAAGTTTACCATTTTCCAGCTATATGCATTCCTTTCAAACGTGTTTTTACCGGTAATACCGAGCGAGAAAATTTTAAAATAATTTTGCCGATAAATCTTAGGACGAAAAGCCAATTTGAAGAGTTCCCTTCTCAATTTGACGTGTGCGGCCTTTGTTTTTCCGCAGGACATAAAAAAAACTTTTTTGACATTTCGTTTCGCACACCGTAAAAAGCGCAATTCAAAAGTAATTGTTCTAGTCTTTTAATGTGCCACCTCTCTGTAGTGATTGCTAACAAGCAAATTTTCAGAAACCCTGACCGCCCAACTGGTCGTTGTACCGGAGTTGAACGGCGCCAAAACTGCCAGATATCAAGTGAATGAGATCTTGGACTCGGCAAAAGCCAAGGGCTGGGACATCAAAGGAGTCTGGCTTCAGATCACATCTCCGTTGAGCTGGGACAAGAACACCGCCAGAAATGTGCAATTCATCCAGGAGTTCGTTAGAGAGGCAAATGTAAGGTCGATGTTTTGAGAATTGGGATACTGACAAGTAAAGGGCCAAAGTGCAATGCCCATACTTGCTTTAAAGGTTCAGGACAGCTACTTTTGAATTGCGCGTTTTATGGCGTGTGAAACGAAATGTCAAAAAAGTTTTTCACGTCCTGCAACGAAAACAAATGCGGCCGAGTTGCAAACACTAAAATAATTATTAGTAACTATGTAGAATGTCACTATTGTTATTTTCCGTTGTTATTGGTACAGTAGACAAAGAAACTATTTGTGACATTTCGTCTTCCGCACCGTAAAAAGCGAGATTCAAAGGTAGCTGTACTGTCCCTTTAAATACGATAGGTCTAATTGAAGTGCGGGAAGGCAGAATTGACAAGGAAAGTAGTAGTCCGTCCGTAAAATTGCTGGAGTGATTTCCGCGACATGTACTGTCATTTTAAAACAAAAAAAAATTTGACATAAAAATCTCAGTTGTTTCTGCAAAGTGCGGGCTAAGAATGAAAAAGTCTTATTGGTCTGTAACGAATATAATGAGCACGAGTCACAGCGAAATGTCGGAAAATTTGCGAAGCACTTTCCCTGTCCGTACATTAAAACCGGAATCTCACGTGCAAGTCCCCAAATTCCAGGCCAAAGGAGTCCAAATCAACTACTACACCAACTGGTACGACTACAAAGTGATCACCGGCAACTCTCGCCTCATCCCCACCGGCAACCTGTGGTATTGGAATGTGCTCGGCAGCGGCGAAGGAGCCCAAACCCCCTCCAATTTCAACGACTTCCGAGCGTTTGGACCCTTCAGAACGGCGCTGTTCAAACAATACGGCCAAGACAAGTACGTCTGTGGGACATATGTAAATCAAAACGTCTATGTGACAAGTTCGTTGCGAGGGCAGCAGGAGAATGGTGCGGAATTTGTTGGAAAGAAAGAATAATGTTGTTTTTAAATGTTATATATAACACATCGCAAAGAATAAAAGTTGAACGCAAATGTACTAGTAGTAATGTACTAGTAATGCAAAAAAACCTGCACTGTGCGCCCGTTTTTTGCCATTTTGCACGGTGCAACCGGGAATTTCATACAGCTTTGGAAATCGCAGCGATTTTCGAAATTTTTTGGGACATGTCGTGATTTTGGGGCTGCCGCTTCAAAAATCGTTCATTTTGTGCAGAGGATTAGAAGCATCTTGGTCATTCTAACCTTTCTTTCCTAATCTAACTGATAAATAAAACAAAAAAGGACACAATTATCGATATGAAAGCAGTCCAAACTGTTGATAACAATTATTAAATGTTCGATTAAGGTGTATTTCAATTCGAGCAACAGCCATGCTAATGTTTGCCGCTGTTATTTTTCTCGTGGCCTTGGCTAATGCAACACCAACGAAAATCAATGTCAACGCCGGCAGAGTGAGTCTCATTCAAGGAGTAGATTTCACCAGTGAGGTAAATAGTACTCATTCCACATGTTTCAAACGTTGGGGTTATCGGATGGCGTTTGTTCGGATTTACAACGGCAAACCGGATGAGGTTGGGTTCAGGAACTTGCTTGCTGTTTATGGTGAGTAAAAACATTGCGCACTTGTCTGTCCGCAAAGTCGCTGGACTTCCGCGATATGCACTGTGAGAAAACTAAGGTTTGCTTTGCAATTTTCACTTTCTTGCTTTTTGCACGGTGCACTAGGCTTTTTTTGGCTGACGTTCTTTGCACTGTGCAAACGCCAAAAATCACCCCAGCGACTTTTCGGACGGACTGGTGGAGTTTCTATTTTATAATACCTTTGCCGACTTGTGTAAAAAATTTAAAGGGTCCGAACCTTTGTCAGCTTCGTACGGAAAAAATTATTTTTTTTAAAAAACATTACGCTTTACAGTAAAAATTGGTATCGCACCCGACGTCGAAATTCGAAAAAATTTTTTGTAGTTTCTGCAAAGCGCAAACTAGATGTCTCGAACATATCTTAGCAAAAAGAAATCTAAATTTGTGTCAAGTTTCATCAAAATCCGAGCGTCGCACTTCAAGCACTTTTCCTGTTAGCAGCCAAAACAATTACAGCAAAATTTCCAGACGACCTAAGTGTTCAACTGGTCGTAGTTCCCGAACTAGAAGGCCTCAAGACCCCAAAAACCCAAGTCGCTGAAATTTCGGCGATTGCAAGAAAGAAAGGATGGGGCATCAGGGGACTGTGGCTACAGATCACATCACCTTTGAGCTGGAGTAAAATCACCGCCAGGAATGTGCAATTCGTCCAGGAGTTCATTAAAGAGGCTGCGGTAAGATAATTTGTAATTTTATCTAAAAATGTGGCACTTTTTCGGCGAAAATGGGACATTTCTTATATTAACCATGACAAAAACTTCATTTTAGGCAAACAAAATTGCCGTGAGCTTCTACACCAATTGGTACGACTACAAAGTGATCACTGGCAACTCTCGCGCTCTGACAGCTCCAACTCTTTGGTATTGGAATGTTCTCGGCACCGGAGAGGCGGCTCAAACTCCGGCCAATTTGGAGGACTTCCGACCGTTCGGAACCTTCCAAAAAGCCTTGGTAAAACAGTACGGCCAAAGCAAATATGTGTGCGAGGTGTTGGCGAATCAAAACGTCTATGAACACGTCAGGCTGAGCGACCAAGAGAGATATGAAATTTTGAGTTCTGTCAGTCGTATTGGCAGCCAATAGTAATATATATATATATTTGATGTAAAATACAAAAAGTCAAAAATAACATCGAAAAATGCGATATAATTGTCCGAAATGGCTAGAAAATCGTCTTCAGAACCTAAACTTTCATTAATTTCCAAAAAAATTTCAAAAACACCTTTTCTGCGAAATTGGCATTCCCCCGAAATCTTTGGCATTCTGTTTCACCTATTTTTCTTGAAGAAAAATATTTTTTTCTCGTCATTTTTGGGTCTTTATAGTTGTCAAAACCTTTTATTATGGCTACCGAGATCTCTAAGCATGAGCCGGACACCTTACAACCCGGTGACTATGTTTTAATGAGGAAATTGACTGGTGTAAAACCAACTCTTGCTCGCCTCAGGAAAGGAGCTACGATTACTGTTGATAACCTGACTTTTAAAGCAGATCCAGTGCTCGGAAAGAAGTTTGGAGTGTATACAGCTCAAAATGGACTACTTGGACCAGAATCAGCAGATGTGGCGAAAGGTAGGACGATTTTTATATTGCACTTGGTGTTTAGGTTGGAAGCCGACAAATTTTTATCGGAAATTTGCTGTGTGGTAGTGCAAATGGTTATTAGAGTTAGCGTCGAGAAGAACACGGCTGATTGTGCTTATTTCAGAGCTCAGTAAAATACGCGAGCTATCCAGAGGAGAGAACGACGCGGGAGACAAAAATCAAGTCAGTTTGGTGAAGGATAAGGTCCAACTGAAGAAGGCAAACAAAGCTCAATGCGCGATTGTTGTCGAAAAAGCTAATACGAGGCTCCTTGCTGAGTTTTACTATTATCGAAATCCAGAAACTGTTGGATTCTTCAGGTATGTTATTTTAGTTTGGTTTCTTTGAATTAATTTTAGGTGTAAGATTTGTAAAAATGTCAAGTATTTGGGGGAATAACGCACATATTTGTAGGTCAGACACTGCTGCTCAGATGCTTCACAATTCGGGGATCAAGGCCGGCGATAAGGTTTTGATTTTCGATCAATGCTTTGGTGTAATGACCACTTACGTAGTAGAACGGCTAGCCGGCGAAGGAAGCTGTGTAGTGATACATAATGGAGTCTCGGCGTCAGGGATCACATGTTTCCATAATCGGCAGTTTTCTAAACAGGTAAGGTTTAAAAATCGATTTTTAAAATTTTTTTAGCCGTAAAGTAATGTATAATATAAATTGTATGTCAAAAAGGATGGATTTGAAGCTTATTTTGGTTTTAATACTTTGCAAAAGCTCTGTTCTTACTTTGTGAGCACTACGAATCTTTGATTTCTTTGATTATTATTTATTTTCAGATCAAAGAAACTCTAATAACTCTACCTGTAAAATCTCTTCTCAAAACAGATCCTGAGGAAACAATGGAGACCGAAAATGCTGAAAATGGCGAAGCAGAGGTCACGGAAGAAAAGCCTGAGAAGGTTCTTGATGAAGCTGCCAGACAACGACAGGTATGAGTTCTTGTTTTTATTATCGTTCTTTAGGAAGAGGCTATTGCCCGTGCCGAGGAGAAAAAAACGCGTCAGGAAGAGGCGGTTCGTTGGTTTGACGGTGAAATTGCTGGATTTGGGCAATTCGATTGTCTTTTGGTGATATCAAAGAATATTTCGATAGTATCGGTATTCGAATTGGCATTTAGAGCAGTTCGAACAAGTGGAACAGTTCTAGCGTATTCTCCATACGAAGAGGTTGGTAATATTTTTTGTGATTTTTGCAAGTCGTTTAGAGGATTTTAGAGGACTTTTTTGAGAAATTTGGACCAATTTTGCCTACTACAATATATTATCCATCAAATTTTAGGAAATGGTCAAAGCCAAAACCTATCTGGATGCCCGAAATTGCGTCAACACTGAAATTCGCTCAACGAAAGTGCGAGAAATTCAAGTCTTACCGAAAAGAACGCATCCATTAATGCAGCAACTTGTCGTTGGGGGATATTTCATATCCACAATCAAAGGATACGATCCGAAACAAGTGTGACAGGTAAAAATTGTTAAATTTTTGACTCGGTGGTGGCATTATCACCCTGTTACTTGTTGATTCGCAACTTGTTATTGTTGAATTGTTATAAATTATAATCGAAGTTAAAAAAATTTCAAAGTTTATTCAAAAACCCCTGAATTGCAATGTAATGGCGGAAAGATCGCAAAATGAAAGATTTTTTGTGCAAAATACGAGACAAACATTTTGGAACCGAAGATTTTTCGAATCGGAAAAGACTCGTCGAAATTATATTTTCGAGATTTTTTGAAATAAAAACAATATTTTTGAGACCGGAGTAAGGAGAAGGTATTACAATTATAAACCGAAAAATTCACCCGTAACGTTGGACAGCATTGAAAATTAAAACGTAAGGCTTATAAAGTAATATAAGACCAAAAAACGAAAAACTTCCTTGTTTGGATCTCTCAAAAATAATATTTTTTTCCAGCTGCGCCCACGGATAGCCTCGTTTTTAGCTATCGTTTGAGTGTTATCCCTTTTGAAGTCTTTTTTTTAGTCGAACGTTTGAAATGTTCTCGACTGAAAAAAGACCTCAAACGGAATAAAAACTCGAGGGCTAGCTAAAAACGAGGCAATACATGGGCGCAGCTTGGAAAAAATATATTTTTTTAGATGGTAAAGAAAGGAAGTTTTATTACTAGGTGGACCATAAAGTTAACATGCCTTTGCACTATGCGGTCGCCATCGCGAAGTGGCTTTATACAACAAAAAATCAAAGCGCACAGTGAATTTTTCCTCGTCGCCGTTTTTGGAGATACGACAACGTTTTTGCACCGTGCAGACATGTCAAGACTTTTTGGCCCACCGATGAAAACAAACATTAAATTTTTGTTACGAAGGCAACGCAAAAATGGCCGTCGTGCGCTCGGACGTGGAGGGCCGATGGTTCCCGTACAACAGCGTCTCCGTGGGCAGTGAATTATTCAAGTTGTTCTGTTGATGCAGCCGTCCCGAGCCGGGCGGCATCGTGTTCTGATGCTGAAGCATTTGCTGCACTCCCGGCGGCGGTTGCGCTTGCTGCATTTGTTTGCAATAATGCAGCAGGATCCGTTGATAATATTCGCGGGGAGTGAGGGTCCGCGCCGTCGAACAACGGCTCGTATTCAGATCGAGCGACTCCATGGAAGCGAGAACACGCTCAGAAGCGTAGGAGAGAGTGCGAGGGTGCTCAATCCACTGAAAATGTTTTGAAGTTAGAGAGATTTGGAGAGATAAAAAGTAAAAATCGGAAAAATAAAATTTTTATGTTTTAGTCGAATTTTTTCGGCGAGAAATTACAACAGCACTGTGAAAAAAAGTGAGGGTGCGAGCGACAGCCGAAAAAAGCCGATTGCACGGTGCAACAAACAGGAAATTTCACAGTGCAAAGTGAACTTTTGTTTTCTCGCAGTGAATGTCGCCGAAATCACTCCAGCGGCTTTGCCTATGGACTAGGGTTACTTTATATGTCTTGAGGATACTTTTTGATACCAAATTTTAGGTCTCATCAATCTTCTTTTTGGCCGTATTAACGACTCTGAAAAATCACTCGCCGGAGTGATTTCTGCGACATGCACTATGAGAAAACAAAAGTTCCCTTTGCATTGTGCAATTTCTTGCTTTTTACACCGTGCAATAGGCTTGGTTCGGCTGTCGCTCGCACCCGCACTCCAGCGACTTTCCGGATGGACTAGTATTTTTAACCATGCTTCATCAAAATTCGAGTTGATGTTTGTCAAAATTTCCCATCAATGTGATTTCAAACCCACCTTGAAGTAATAAATATCCGGTGGGATGAAGGGCTTTCCTCCAACCCAGTTCAAATCTGGTTGTTTTCCATTTATCATGCAGTCGAGAAGATATTCATCTGGCAGTTGAGCCAATTTGTCCAATTGTTCTGGGGTCAATCCGTAGTTCTTTTGTAGGAATGCGACATAACTAAAGACTTCTCCCAAATGCACAACCTTCCCACCGATGGTGAGGAAAGACCGGCCCAAACTTCGGCCATAAAAGTGGATATCCCGGATGTATTCGGTGCCTACTAAATCTGAAAGCGAAGGAAATGAAAATTACAGTATTCACTTCTGATTTTTTGGGTCGAAAAACATTTAAAAGCGGCACTTACCAATGCACATTGTCGTAATAATCAGTCCTATGACAATATAAGTTAAAGTTGCGGGTAAAAAGTCGCTGTTCTGCGGAACAATATCCCCAAACCCAATGGTTGTTACCGTAACCGCGCAGAAATAGAACGCATCCACAAAACTCCATTGCTCCCACAGTTGCATCAAACAAGCGCCGCCCGCAGTGTAGCCGAGCATGATGAATAAAATGAAAAGAACGGAGACTCTCCGTTCCTGCTGCAGCTCCGCGAATTCGTCGATCTCATCCGCACGAGCATGAGTGTCCTCGCTACTGGTCCCTTCTTGGGTCGGGATCTCGGAGACGTCTGAAATTATTTTATTAGGAGATTAGAGGCGTTTCTTGAGCAAGGGAAACAGTGAAATTTGGCCAAATTAAAAGTCGAGATACTACTACTCCGTTCGCAAAGTCGCTGGAGAGATTTTTGGAGTTTGCATTGCGCAAAAAAGGTCAGGGTGCGAGCGACAGCCAAAAAAATCCGATTGCACGGTGCAAAAACCAAGAAATTGCACAGTGCAAAGTGAACTTTTGGCTTCGCACGGTGCATTTTGCCGAAATCTATGCGAACGCAGTAGTACTAGTATTTCCATAAAGTGCGTATACTGTTGATCGCCAGGCGAAAAAATCCATTTTGCACAGTGCATTTCACTTTTTCTGCGCAACTTTTCGCACCGTGCATCAATCGCAGCGACGTAAGGTTTCTGGATAATGTCGCACTGACCACTGTACTAGTCCGTTTGCAAAGTCACTAGAGTTATTAGTTTTCACTGTGCAAAATAGGTGAGGGTGCGAGCGACAGCCGAAAAAAGTCTATTGCACGGTGCAAAAAGCAAGAAATTGCACAATGCAACATGAACTTTTGTTTTGTCACAGTGCCTATCGTCAAAATCACTCCAGCGACGTTACGGACGGACTAGCAGACTCAGAAGAACTCCCGCGTCCCCAAAAACTCACCCTCAAAAGTGCCGGCGTCGGAAACATTGTCGGGCTGTTGTAGTCTTGTCCGCACAAACCTCCCTCCTCCAACATGATTCTCATGTCTCATTGTTCCGCCATTACTCAGGGTCTTCTCCACTTTCTTGGCTGTCTTTTCTTTTGGTTTCTTTCGTTTGGCGCGAACACAACAACACAAATGACGAAAACATCGTTTTAGGCGCACAAAACAGCCGATTCGTAATCGCCGCAGGGCATTGTGCACCCAGATGATGCCGGCTGAAAATTTTTGGTAATTAGAATACAATGTCGTTAAAGGGCCAGAACCGCTACTTTTGAATCGCGCTGTTTACGGCGTGAAACGAAATGTCAAAAAAGTTTCTTTGTCTACTGTACCAATAACAACAGAAAAAAATAATGATGACATTCTACATGGTTACTAATAATTATTTTACTGTTTGCAATTTTTTCGCCTTTGTTTTCGCTGCACGACAGAATTTTTTTTTTTTGACATTTCGTTTCACGCGCCGTAAAACGCGCAATTCAAAAGTAGCTGCGGCAAAGTTGCAAACAGTAAAATAATTAATAGTAAGCATGTAGACTGTCACCATTATTTTTTTTCTGTCGTTATTCTTAGAGCAGACGAAGAAATTTTTTTGACATTTCGTTTCACACGCCGTAAAAGGCGCAATTCAAAAGTAGCTGTTCTGGCCTTTCAATTATCGTTTATTTAAGAGTAGAAATTGAGGAGGTAGCAGCGACTTACTGGATAAAAATCGGCCGATATCCGCAATTGTCACCAAAATTAATGGAATCCCGAAAAGCGCATACAATAAACAAGAAATACGACCCGCCAACGTTCGAGGCACAATGTGACCTAAATTTAAATTGAGTGCAAGATACGAGATGTTTTTAGATGATTCCAAATGAGAGCAAAAACTGACCATATCCAATGGTTGTAATAGCCGTCCAAGAGAAGAAGATACTCGCTCCGAAGGACCACTTATTCGGACCCGTTCCATTGATTATATCTTCGGGTGTGAGGTAGTTCTTCGTATAGTCAATAAATACATCCTTTATCACCATGTTCATACTGAAAAGAAGGGTGAAATACGAAAAAGTCTACCTTTGCGTTTGAAAAGAGGAACAATTGCGCTGCTCTCGAAGCCTCAGTTAAGGGGACAGTATAGCTACTTTTAAATTGCACGTCTTACGGCGTGGAAACGAAATGTCAAAAAAGCTTCTTCGTCTACTGTACCAACAACAAAGAAAAAAAGATAAGGGTGATATTCTACATGCTACTAATAATTATTTTACATGCTGCCTTTGTTTTCGCTGGAGGACATAAAAGACCTTTTTTGACATTTCGTTTCACGCGCCGTAAAAAATCTTTTTATATGTTAAAAAATGGAAAGCAAAACCTAAGAACTTTGAGAGAAGTTTTCAACGAAACAGAATTGGATGAAAGGCGGCTCAAATATAGAGCATAATTTACAAAGACATATGCTAGATTCCTTGCTCGTATTTTGCAGAAACCATTGAAATTTTTTTTGCGGAAGCTCTGAAAAAACGTCTACTTTTTAACGATTTTTGCGTTGCAAATTTCGAGCTCAATTGCAATTTTAGCGTACAGTTCTTCTACAAAAACTCTGATTTTTAGAAGCTGAAATAAAAAAGTTATGGGTCAAAATGGTTTCTCTGACCGACTCTCCTCATTTCGCGTGTTCTCTTAAAAAGAAGAACTGGAAAGCGCGAGTTAATACTTTTAGGGACAGTACTGCTACTTTTGAGTCGCGCTGTTTACGGAGTGTGAAACGAAATGCCCAAACAGTTTCTTCGTCTACTATACCAATAACAACGGAAAAAATAATGGTGACATTCTACATGGTTACTAATTATTATTTTACAGTTTGCAACTCTGCCGACTTTGTTTTCGTTGCAGGACATGAAAAAACTTCTTTGACATTTCGCTTCACACGCCGTAAAAAGCGCAATTCAAAAGTAGCTGTCTGGCCCTTTAAGGGATTCCTATATCGCTATCAAAACTAGCATGCAAAATTTGAAGGAAATAGATGTACTCCATACGTCTATTTTAGACTTTGCTAGTTAAAAAATATGTTATAAACTTTTGCCAGGTTTTATCAACACACCTATTCATTTCGCGATAAAAAAAACTCATACCCCGTATTGGCGACCTCGGCCCATTGTTGAAAGCCATCGTCGTTCGGCGGCCAGGGCATGGTCGTGTTTAACCCGCTGTCAATATGCGCCGCATGTGGGATCTCTTTGGCCATGGTCCATAATTGAGTTATTACGCGGTTCTTGAGGATCTGGACTCGAGTTGCGGTGGCGTTCCGGATATGCAGTTCGAATGGTCCTTCCAACTGAAAACAATAGCACCAAAGTCAGCTTTTTTAAAGGGACAGTACAGCTACTTTTGAATAGCGCTTTTTACGGCGTGGAAACGAAACGTCAAAAAAGTTTCTTCGTCTACTGTGCCAATAACAACGGGAAAAACGTATTGATCACATTCTACATGCTTACTAATAATTATTTTACTGTTTGCAACTCTGCCGCCTTTGTTTTCGCTGCAGGACACAAAAAAATTTTTTTTGACATTTCGTTTCCACGCCGTAAAACTCGCAATTCAAAAGAAGTTGTTCTGGCCCTTTAAGGCATTTTCTATCGCAAAAATGAGATTTCTTTTTGTAAAATACGAACCATCAGTTTTTCCTAATTTAAAAAAAATTCGTTCCCTTACATGATGAAATATCGCTGCGCCGAGAACTGTGTAGACGGCTGATAACACCACCAGACCCACGTGAGGATATATCATCTTGAACTTCTGAAAAAAGAGCAATCAAACATACGATGATGATTACTGACAAGTTTGAGCTTCTCCCTCGGCGTTTTCGGCTCCTCCGGGAACGTGACTCCCGGCGCCACATCGTCCTCGGTGTTGTCGATGCCATGCGTGTTCGTGTCATGTCGATCCACGTAGAGATTTAGGCGTTCGGCACTAAAAAAAGTGGGATTTATTCGAAAATTCGCGATTTTTGCGACTATTTTTGATGTAATTTGATTTTTGAACATCGGGACGTTATCTTAAAGCTTGAAGGCAACTCGTCGTATTTTACAACGCTTATTCAGCAGTCTGCAAGATTGACCTGATCTCGGAGACGTCATCCATAAACGATCCGATTCGGCTTCGCGGCAACGAGTAGTGCGCCTGATCCTGCGCAATCAGCGAACGCCTCTGAGCGTTGTATGATGCTGGTAAGTGCAGCATCACAAAGTGAAGGTTCTACACTCTGTAGGCGTTCGGCGTAGAATACGATTGGCTACTCATTCGGGCTTCTTAGGTTACCATGTTGATTTGGCGATGATTTAGTGAAGAGGGGGTTTTGCTGGGGAATTATGGCTTGATGAAGGGATAGATTGAAGAGATTAATGGCTCAGCGGAACCAGTGAGGTCCGTCAAGTGCAGTGATGGTAGTTTGAGAGATATCAAAGGGCTAGCGAGACTATAGGACACTAAAAATTATATTGTACTAGACAAAAGGTGCCGCGATTGGAAATTAATCGTAATTTTGGTCGTAAATAGGGTCATGGATAAGAAAATTGTTGAGTATATGGTAATCTACGTCCCTGTGAACGCAACCAGCCTACACGCAATAGTACAATTCTGTATCTGACAGCAAAACAACGTTTTCTCAAATCCACCCCCAAAAATTCGGCCCATCCCATTATCAAATCCCATTATTTTGTGTATTACGTCCTCAATATCTTCATTAATCGACATACTACTACCACGCGCGCATATCACATTATACGACGGAAGTGAAAGCGGGGCAAAATGTTCCAACGTTAAAACCCAAAAATTCGCCTTCGATGTGCTTTTTTGTGTTCTGTTCGGTGGGTTCGTGCGGCCCGGTCCGCTGGGACCGGCCCGGCCCTTCCGTTATTCTTTTTCTGTACATAACTTTTGAGTCATAGCCGTGGCGCGCGGATCGCTCATGGTTTTGGAGAATAAAAATATGCAAAAATTTCGCAAATGAAAAAAAAGTTTTTTGATGCTTTGAATTTTTGGAGGGAAAATGGAAAAATTAACAGTAAAAGAGCTAAGAATACGTTGCATATAACATAGAGTGTTATGAGACATATCAAATATCGAAATATTTGAAAGTAACATTTAGGGAGCAAGAAATTGTCTAGCTTGCTAAAAAAGTTGATGAGGCCTAAAATTTGGTATCAAAAAGTATCCTCAAGACATATAAAATGATACTAGTCGGTCTGTAAATTCGCTGGGGTGATTTCCGCGATATGCACTGTGATAAAACAAAAGTTCACCTTGGACTGTGCAATTTCTTGCTTTTTGCACTATGCAATAGGCTTTTTTTGGCTGTCGCTAGCACTCTGACGTTGCACAAAGAAAATCACTCCAGCGACTTTGCGAACGGACTAGTGTCGCTTACAAAAAAATTTCTGAGACAACTTTGGAGACGTTCTTTGAGGTTCAAAAAGATGTTCATAAAGGTGCAATCTCTCGTTTTCAGGCCTGCACGTTCTTTATGTCTCTACGATACTTTTTGATACCAAATATGGGCTTGTTACCACTTGTTACTCGATGGAACGAGGGTTTTTGTCGACGGAATGGGGTCGAGTCGCGTGAATTTTATTTTCGACTAAGAAAGATTTATTATTTAGTCATCAAAATTCAAATCCCCGAATTTCAATATTCAAATTTGCCCGCAAAAAACCGCCTGCTGATAGCGCAACTCATGTGTTCGCACTTGCCGACACATCTGATAAGAAACTATAGCGGACGCATAAAAATAAATAAAAAGCGGATATTTTCGGCGGACCATGATTTCCCGCCCGCTTTTTCAGCGCGACCTCCCCGACAGAACGGGCTTGCGATCCGACAACGGCCGTTCCCCTGGGGAGCGGCCGATGCTCGGACAATGTTACGGCTGAGAGAGACTAATATCCCCCTCGGTTTTGGTGGTCTGTAAGGCGTGGGCCGCGAACCAAAACGATGAGAAATCTCTCCGTTCGTGTTCATGATGGTTGATGGGGGTGATAATGCGCGAAGTGGGGTGAAAGTTGAAGTAAAATCATTCTGGAGCCCGCTATTTTCGAGAATGCTGTGCAAAGCGCTTTCAGAAGCTGGAAAATACAGTAATCTCGGTGTGTCGGGACAGTAATATGGACTCGTCGGCGACGAGTCCACATTAACGAGTCGTCGCCGTAAAATGTCTCATCGCCGTCGCGCACCAAATTCCCAACCGTCGCAAAGCGATGATGGACGATTCTAAAGCGCGACAAGTCCACATTATTTTTGGCTGCTTTTAAATGGTATGAAGAGTGGTAGAATAAGCGGTAATCCATTTGCTAAGGCATTCCCGAAATTTTTTGCCCATGATTTAAAAAAAAACACAAAGGCCAAACAAAAAAATAAGGGCTTTTTATTATTGCCATCATCGGATTTCCTTATTTTGGGTACGGTATTCAGGGATCACTGAATATGAGATCACTGAAGATCTCTGAAGTGACATCCCACGAATGATTGTTCCATACCACTTGTTAATCCAAAAAAAGTTCAGCTCGCACTTTGAAGTCACTTCACGGATATTCAGTGATCTCTGATATGCAAAATTAGGAAATCCGGCCATGTAAATAATAAAAAGTCCTGATTTTGCTTTGTTTGTGGGAAACACTTTTGACCACTTGATCCTGTCCCATAACAAAATTCGCAAAACAGTGTCATATTTTCGCCAACATTTGATTTAAAAAATTTCGGTTGTTTCTGTAGAGCGCGCACTAGAAGTTTCGGATGTTTCTTAGCAAAAGTTTATCCAAAGTTGTGCCAAATTTCATCCAAATCCGGGCGTCGCACTTCAGTGACTTCCCTGTAATCTCCAATGACATTACCTAGATACTTTCTTAAAGCCCAGTACAACTACTTTTGAATTGCGCCATTTACGGCGTGTGAAACGAAATGTCAAAAAAAATTTTAATGTCCTGCAGCGAAAACAAAGGAGCAAAAATTGCAAAGAGCAAAATATTTATTAGTAAGCATGTAGAATGTGATCAATACGTTTTTCCCGATGTTATTGGTACAGTAGGCGAAGAAATTTTTTTGACATTTCGTTTCCACGCCGTAAGCGATTCAAAAGTAGGTGTACTGTCCCTTTAAGAAGCTAATATCGCAGGAACTCTAAGCAGTCCAACCATAGATATAAGGCCACATTCCCCCTCAAGCCATCTACTAACTACACTCCCATTAAAAGCAGAGCCAAATTTACGCCCAATCTATTACAAGTAACACTTCCGCAGCGGTCACGCGGCTCCATATACTATTCGCTATTCTATTACATATTCGGGTGTCTAGAAAAAAAAAATAATTGCTCAGCGCATCGCAAAGTTGAATTTAAATGACAGCAGTGGGAGGAGGAACAAAAAACAAGGGCCCCGGGATTTCACGGGTCATGCCGAGGAGATTCGTTGGACATGTGTAATTTCATTTGTATCACTTCAACTCTGAGTCAATGCGGATTTGAGCTCGAAATACGAATGGAGAGGAGGGGAGGGAGTTGAGGTGGAATCACAATGCAACATAAAGAAAGAAAAGGCTAAATTTGACAGGACACAGGAATTGTGATGCCATTGGTCTCACAAAGACCACAGGAAACATTTGAGATTAAGAGCGTCTGGAAATATCGGTCACGCCCTTTCGTCGAAACCGCAATTTGCACCGTGCAGAAATTTGGCGCATGTCGCCGAAAAAACAACAAAAGCGACGTGTCGCACGCGAAAGGTCCTTTGTCTACTGTACCAATTACAACAGAAAAAAGTAATGGTGACAGTCCACATGCTTGCTAATAATTACTTTACTGTTTGCAATTTTGTCGCGTTTGTTTTCGCTGCAGGACATACAAAACGTTTTTTGACATTTCGTTTTACACACCGTAAAAAGCGCGATTTAAAAGTAGCTATTCTGGCCCTGTACTCCTTCGAATTTCAGCCTGCACTTTGAAGGCATTTCAGAGATCTTCAGTGATCTCAGTACCTAATAAAATTAGGAAATCCGGCCATGGCAATAATAAAAAGTCTTTATTTTTCTTTTTGCTTGCCCTTTGTGATACTCAACGATCTTTGTGGTTGAGAGAGCACGCGAAATGCGGAGAGCGGACAGAGCGAAAACTTTTTTATTGGCCATATCTTTGGCAGTTTTGCGTGGAAAAAAATAATTTTTTGTGGAACCATTACTCTTTACAGTAGAAATAGGTATGACACTTTTCATCCCAAAATTTGCATAAAATATCACATTTTTGCCAACTTTTGACCTAAAAATCTCGGTCGTTTTTGTAAAGCGCGATCTAAGGATCTCACATATATTTTAGAGCATTCCATTTCAGTGTTAATGATGCCTAGGCCCATAAACAATCCGAATGTAGCATGTCGCACAATTTATAGCCAATTAATCTTACAAAACCCCCCAAATTACGCATTCAAAGGGTCCATAATTCTCTCCCTTTCGTATTTAAAATTATAAATTCCCAATGTATCCAATGCTGAGATTTTGACGTCACAAGACTACATAATATATAATGCAAAAATAGTATTTGTATGAAGAAGTTTATGAAGAGAATTTCCTTCCCTCTCTTTGCGTATAATTTGCTTCCAGACTTATAACAAAGATGCTATTGGGAGATTGAATAAACCATTTATAAACATCGCTCGGCAAAAAATGTTTTGCACTGTCGATTGAGCGTACGTGCGAAGCGGTTAAAGTTGAAAGCACAAAACTTTGACAATGTAACGAGGGAAACTCGTCAAATCAGAGAAAAATGAATACTTTATTCATAAAAATCAGATCTCTAACCTCGGCCCCACCTCACATTGGATCTAGGTTAATGTACTTTTCTGCGCATGCGGTAAAAAACGCGTACTGCAATAGGTTTTCGCTGGCAGCCGAGACATTCAATGATCTTTGCGGCCGAGAGAGTACACAAAATGCGGAGAGCGGGCAGAGGGAAAAATGCTTTTTGATCATATTTTTGCCAATTTCGCGCGGAAAAAAACGATTTTTTATGGAAACAATTTTGTATCCGGTAGATAAAGGCCGGAAACTGCTTTTCGAGTACTAGTCCGTCCGTCAAGTCGCTGGAGTGATTTCTGCTACATGAACTGTGCAAAAAATTGAGGGTCCAAGCGACAGCCGAAAAACTTATTGCACGGTGCAAAGTGAACTTTTTTTTTCTCACAGTGCACGTCGCCGAAATCACTCCAGCGACTTTACAGATGGACTATTAGTATGTATTTTCACAAAGTGCGTAGACTTTTTTCCGCCTTTTGTCGCGCTGCACTGTGCAGACGTCTGTCGCGCACTGTCGGTGACGCTGCTGAAAAAGGCTTGCGATATTTCGATTGCACAGTGCGAAAGGTCAAATGCACTGAGAAAAATGTGCACTGTGCGGCCCGCGACAAAAAGTCTACCCACTTTTGAAAAGCCGTAGTATTAGTATTTTCACAAAGTGCATGGAAATTTTCTCGCTAGCGCACAGTGCATATTGCAATTTTCCCACGTTTGTCGCAGCCGCGCAGTAAATTTTTCTCTTTTCTGCACAGTGCGAACCTCCAAAAAAAAAGTCTTTTGCACTGTGCAAACGGCCGACGCAGCGCCGTAGTTGAAACTTGCTTACGTCGCAGAGATACGTCGGCGCACAGTGCAAAAAACCAAAAAAAAGGTCAAATGCACAGTGCAAAATGGAGGTTTTCTTGTGCACAGTGCGGAAAGCGACAAATGTCCATGCGCTTTGTGAAAATAATATATTACTAATAGTATTCGTTTGTGTTTTTTCCAACAAGAAACGACTTTTCATCTCTTCAATCGAAATGTTGCGGATTCGCCATCTTTGTCGGGACGAACACCACATAAAAGTTGAATGTGACGGCAGTAAGTCATAAGAAATGGCCAAAAAATGTCAACTTTACTGGACCGAAATTGCATGACAAATGTGCTAAACATTCGCCAAAAAAAATGATGACAATTTCGCTATATGATATGGTATTATTTTAGACAAAAATGAAATGGAAACTGTGAAAAATATGAAAATATTATAAACGCTCATCTAATCA
Organism: Bursaphelenchus mucronatus; assembly: GCA_025436335.1. Lineage (NCBI taxonomy): Eukaryota > Metazoa > Nematoda > Chromadorea > Rhabditida > Aphelenchoididae > Bursaphelenchus > Bursaphelenchus mucronatus. Next base: position 2,058,946 of record CM046360.1, read on the forward strand.
AGACGTTCCATCTGTCCGGCTGTTGCACTAAATGATGCCCTCAGGCCATCATTGCCTCTTTGAAAGCCGAAAATCTCCTTTTTTTGGAAAAATTGAATTCTTCGGATTCGGATTCCAAATGTTTTTTTATATACCAAGCACTTTAATTCAATATTTTATACATTTTTTGGGGGAATATGACTTTTGATTTTTCAAAAAATTGTTTTTATTATACATACCATGCAAGAGTGAGGAACCCTTCTGGCATTTCGTCACAAATATGGGATCCGATAAAACTTTTTTGACCGATTTCTTGTCTAATTTGGTAAAAACCAGGTCTTTTTTGACAAAGTTTACCATTTTCAAGCCATATGGATTCTTTTTAGTCTTGTTTTTACTGGTAATAGCTAAGGGGAAAATTTGAACATAATTTTTCCGATAAATCATAGGACGAAAAGCCAATTTGAGAGTTTCGTTCACAATTTGACGTGCACCACTTTGATTTTCTTGAAATTTTACACATAAATAGTGCCTCGGACAGGTATTCATTTCCGAAAATTTTAGCTTGAACTTTGCAACGACAGGCGGGATATTCAGCAATCTTTGTGGACGAGAGGGTACGTGAGATGCGGAGAGCGGTGAGAGAAAAACTGCTTTTGGCCATATCTTTGCCAATTTTGCGAGGAAAAATTTTTTTTTGTAAAAAAATGACCCTATACGATAGAAATAGAGCTGAAAGTTTCCATGCCCATATTTGAATAAAAATGTCAAATTTTGCCCAACTTTTGACCTAAAAATCTCGGGTTTTTTCTGCATAACGCGATTTAAAAATTCACATATGCCCTTGGAAGCCTTAATATAATTTTTTACAGAGTTTTATCAAACTCAGAACCTTGTTGTTCTGGTCCATACCAAGGCCGAAACTTTTCATTCCAATATTTGCAAAATGGCGGCGCATTTTTGCCAACTTTCGGCTTAAAAATCTCGGGTTTTTTCTGCAAAACGCAAGCAATCTTGCATATTAGTCCGTGCGTTAAGTCGCTGGAGTGGTTTTCGCGACATGCACTGTGCGAAAACCAAAGTTCACTTTGCACCGTGCAATAGGCTTTTTTCGGCTGTCGCTTGCACCCTCACATTTTTTGCACAGTGCAAAAGCCAAAAATCGCTCCAGCGACTTTGTGGACGGACTAGTTTCCCTGAGGAAAGATTAATCTAAATTTGTACCAGCTTTCCTCCACATTTTAGCGTTGCACTTGGTGCAATTCTCCTGGAAATTCGTTTCCCCCCGACTTACCGATAGACCTTGGCCGCAAACTTGGCCTTGGCGAACATTCAGCCCCAATTTTCTCACAATTCCTTCGTTGCCCGCGAATGGTATTCGTACGCCGTCCTCGTCATACCGTTTTCTGGGCTTGGGTCAAATTACTCGCGCTGTCAGCAAAATTATGAATTATTGAGGGAGAGCAAATAAAACGCGGAGCAGCGATACGTGCCTTAGGCGGTGTTTCGGCAAACTGAGCAAGTTTTAACAATAGAAACGGGATTTTGATAACCGAAAAGCGGGTATTAACACTGGTATTTCCATAAAGTGCATAAACATTTTGCACATTGCATTTCACTTTTTAGCGAAACTCTCCGCACCGTCTCATCAATCGCCGCGACGTAAGCTTTTTTCAACTGCACCGCTGCGTGCATTCGCACAGTGCAGACCGCTTTTCAAGTCTGCACTGTGCAAAAAACAACAAAATGCACGGTGCGTGCGCGACAACTAGTTGAAATAAAGGCAAAATGCACGGTGCGCCGGCGATAAAAGGCGAAGAAAAGTCCACGCACTTTATAGAATCAGAAGTATTTTCACATAGTGCATGGACATTTGTCGCAGTGAGTGCACAGTGCATTTTGCACTTTTTCCCCATTTGTCGCTCACGAACCGTGCATTTTCATTGTTTTCGCACAGTGCAAACCTCCAAAAAAAGCCTTTTGCACTGTGCAAATCGCTGGCGCCGGCGCAGCGACATAGTTAAAAGGTGCTTATGTCGCTGCGATATGTCGGTGCACAGTGCAAAAACCAAAAAAGTGAAATGCACAGTGCAAAATTGAGGTTTTTTGTGCACCGTGCGAAAAGCCACAAAATCCATGCACTTTATGCAAATAACTGATAAAAATCACGAGTTTTTCATAGTTTTTGGAGCAAAAATCTCATTCTTGACACTTTTTTCAACACGTCAGCTCAGATCTCAAATTACCAGCTCTTCGTCTATGCAAAGACGCGTTGAAATCTCAGCGATTTGCGGGTCAAAACGGAACTAACGCCAGATTAACAGCTGATGGCAGGTAAATCCAAACATTTAAAAGGGAATCCCTTAAAATGGGGGTGATAAAATTAAAAATAATGACAATCAGAGGCTAACAGTGCGGAAATAACGAGATAAAAGGGCAACATTTAGGTTGAAAGAGTTGGGAAATTCAATTTGGAGTGGGTTACCGTAACGTTTTCGGGGGTTTAGCGGTTTGGAATACGGTTGAAAGGAGAGAAGAAGTGCTCCAAGTGCGACGATCAGATTATGATGAATCTTGGCACAAATTTAGATTAATTTTTTTTAAAACACATGCAAGAGTTTTAGCTCGCGTTTTGCAGAAACAACCGAGATTTTTAGGTCGAAAGTTGGAAAAATTGTGCCATTCTTTTGCGAATTTTGGCATGAAAAAGTATCATACCTATTTCTACCATAGTGTGCAATGTTTCCACAAAAAATCATTTTTTTCGCACGAAATTGGCAAAGTTATGGCCAAAAAGAGTTTTTCTCTCTGAAAGCTCTCCGTGTTTCGTGTAATCTCTCGGCCGCAAAGACGGTTAAATGTCGCGGCGACCTCTGCAAAACGCAAGCTAAATTTTTCAGGAATTGATATGCGGCCTATGCCTGACATACGTGCAAAATTTAAAGAAAATCTGAGCGTCGCACATGTGGAACTTCCGCATTGCAAGTATTTTTTGTTTTGCTGTAAAAAAAGCTAAAATCTACTAGTTGATAATTTTTGGTGAATTAGTGAATGAAAAGCTTCAGACTTATTTTTTCCACAGAAACGTTTTTGAAAAAAAAAATTTTTTCAAACACAAAATTAACCGTTTTTTCTCTCTGACCGCTCTCCGGATCTCCCGTACTCTCTCGACCGCAAAGATTGTTGAATATTTCGGCTGCCTCTACAAAGCACAAGCTAAAATTTGCCGGAATTCCGAGATATGCGGTCTATGACAAGCTTGCATGCCAAATTTAAAGAAAATCCGAGCATCGCACTTTGAGCATTTCCCTTGTGAAAAAAGCAAGTTTACAACTTGCAACCCTCGACTCCAAACGCACGTCAAATTGAAAATGGAACTCTTCAAGTTGGCTTTTCGAAAACGCACTGTGCGATTGCGACAAGCGTGGGAAAAGCTGTGCAATCAATGCGACAAATAAAGGGACAGTACACGTCAAATTGAGAAGGGAACTCTTCAAATTGGCTTTTTGTCCTAAGATTTGTCGGAAAACCTATTTTTTAATTTTTCCTCTAGGAATTACCGGTCAAAAAAAGTCTAAAAAGAATGCATATAGCTTGAAAATGGTAAACTTTGTCAAAAAAGACCTGGTTTTTAGCAAATTAGACAAGAAGTCGATCAAAAAACATTTTTCGGACCCCAAATTTGTGACGAAATGCCAACTTGAACAGCTCCCTCTCTGTTGCTTTTCCGATTTGACGTGAAACCTGACTCCAACCGCTTCGTCAACAACCCCGAATAAACGGAGAACTCCCTTCGCCACTCATTTAACCAAAGACGGAATTATTTTAGAGGGCCTGTGGCAAGTCTTATTCCCAAAGATCCCGCAGTGCCATCGAATGAATGGAGACGGAACAATTGTGACTTTCTTCCTCCGCTGCACCACCTTGAAGGCGTTTTTTCCGCAAACGAATAGACGAAAATCCCCACCCGAACATTTGCGGCGCGCCCTCCCCCCAAACGCGATGTAAAGGCGGGGTGATTAGAGATTCTGTCATTAGCCCCTGAGGGGAGCAGAGGTGAGGGGAAATACGAAAACATGCCAGAGGAGGATTCGCCAACGGAAGTGGTCATTGACGTTGGAGGCAAAAACAAAGATGACAAAAGGGCGGCTAAACTGATGTGTTTTAGAGGAAGTAAAGCAAAATGCAGACTAAAATGAGGTAAAATACGGGATTATCATTTTTAGCTATAGTTTTAAACGAAAAATGGCCTTTATAACGTATAAAACGTTGTAATACTGTTTACTGTAAGAGGGAAATTGAAAAGTCAAGAAGCGTCTCAGCGTTCGTCATTGTAAAAGGGACAGTAAACGTCAAGAAAAATGTTTTCGTTCAATAGCGATCAATAAAAACGAAACGACACAAAAAAATATCGAATTTCGCAAAAAATATTTTTTTTTTTTTTAATTATTTTGTGGCACAATAATTTTGTGGCATTTCGCCGTTTCCGATAATTCCTGGGTCATTTCGAAATTTTGGCAAGTTTTTGAAGGGAACATTTTCTTCGATTTTTTCTTGACGTGCAGTACAGTTACTTTTAAATTGCGCGCCGTAGTCAGGTCTTGCATCCTTTTACTCTACCGTTTTTTGACATCCTCTTTTCATCTATCTCGGTCCTATAATTGTGCGACCCTCCGCTGCCAAGATATGGGTTTCTTATATGGGGTTCGTATCATTTTGAGTGTATTTGTAATGCTTCCTGGATGCGGTGGGAACCACTTGACCACTGCATCCTCTCCCGGACTGTATATTCCAGCAAAACAGGATATTCATCAAGATTCAGGCAGATTATTTGTTCAAAGGTTCCATTGAACATAGAATATTTGGTTCTCTTTCCAGCCCACTTGTGAAATGGACAGTAGAGCTACTTTTGAGTCGCGCTTTTTACAGCGTGGAAACGAAATGTCCAAAAAGTTTCTTCGTCTACTGTACCAATAACAACGGAAGAAACTTATGGTGACATTCTACATGCTTACTAATAAATATTTTACTGTTCGCAACTCTGCCGCCTTTTTTTTCGCTGCAGGAAATAAAAAAAATTTTTTTGACATTTCGTTTCACACGCCGTTAAACGGCCAAAAACTGTTTTCCTCTCTCACCACTATCCGCATTTCGCGTGTTCTCTCTGCCGCAAAGATCGTTGAATATCTGCGCCCGCAAAGCGCGAGCTAAAATTTTGAATACTTGATATGCGGTATATAATATTTCTGCAGCTTTCTAAACAATCATTAAGCCTAGCTTCTATTTACATTTAGGCAAAAAAGTTTTTTTTTTACTATGATTTATTAATCCCACACGCAAGATATTAAGTCTCGTATTGCTTTCTAGAACATTAGATTTGGGCTAGAAAGAAAATTTTGGCCACCAGTATGGCAAGATTGTGATAAATCCACACAAAATTTTGAAAATCACGTCCCGATTTCAATTTCAAATAAATATTTACGTATTCCAACAAACATTCAACGAATATTCTGACAAATCCGTTCTTATGACTGATGGTAAATGTAAAATCTGAAACCCACCTGTTCTGGGATGGGAGAAAACTCTGCATGCTGCTGCTGCGGGGTGCCCCCGACAAACGGCCGGTCCCACGAAGAAGTCCACGCGGCGGACAAACGCTGAAAATATATATATATTATAAACAAAATGAAAGGTCGAAAAGATCTTTTTTTTAAACTTAAAATTTTTTAAATTAAAAACGAATTTAAAAGTTTTGAGACTATTTTCAGGAGAAGTGCCCCAAGTTCTACACTCAGAGTTTGATGAAACCGGGCACAGATTTACATAGACTAATTTTTTGCAAGATATATGAGAGATTTTCAGTTCGCGCTTTGCAGAAACAACCGAAATTTTCAGATCCAAAGTTAGAATTCGACATGTTTTCGAGCCTTTCGAGAAAGATTTCACTGTCGCGGCGGAAAAGCTTGGCGAATACTCGTCCGTCCGTAAAGTCGCTGGAGTGATTTCCGCGACATGCACTGTGCGAAAACAAAATTTCACTGTGCACTGTGCAATCTCTTGCTTTTTGCACCGTGCAATAGGCTTTTTTTCGGCTGTCGCTCGCACTCTGACCTTTTTCGCACATTTCATGTCGCCGAAATCACTCCAACGACCTTCTGGACGGATTACTACTCGGAGCAAAAAATCCTGAGAATTTGCACTGTACGGTTTTTGCGCGTCGCAACGAAAATCCCGAAAAAATTCTTTGCACAGTGCATCAGCGTCATTTTCTTTGGCGTGCGAAAAATTTAGGAGCGCGATAAATTATTACGACGGAACGGTCTGAACTCAAAGTGGCGTCTGTAAATGAGACCTCGATATTCTGATAGAGCTGGCAAAATTCAATAGAAATCAACTTTTTTTAGCTTCGTTAAGACCCTTTGCGCCGAGTAGCACCATCCGGAAAGTCGCTGTAGTGATTTTTGCTGTTTGCACTGTGCAAAAAAGGTCAGGGTGCGAGCGACAGCCGAAATAAAGTCTATTGCACCGGCAAAAAGCAAGAAACTGCACAGTGCAAAGTGAAATTTTGTTTTCGCACAGTGCATGTCGCCGAAGTTACTGCAGCGACTTTACGGACGGACCAATACCAAGTCTAGTGGTCTCATCTCCAAGTCGTATGTCGGCCCAACCGGTTCGCACAATTTAAAGAAAATCTGAGCGTCGCACTTGGGACCCTTTCCTTGTTAGGTCAAAATTCCTTTGCTCGGATTGTTTTTCCTCTGGCCAACTATGAGGTTATTTTTTCCGAAGGAGAATTGAGGTTATTTTATTACACAAGGAAAAAGCTTTGTGGGGAAAAGACGAAAAAATAAGGTTCATGAAAAATTTAGATGATCCTGGGGGTTAAATGAATTCAATTGTTTTGAAAAAGTTACGGGGAAAAGGTAAGGAGGTTAAAGTAAGGGTATTTTTAGCAGTAATTTAGTGGTTTTACGTCTGTTACTATTGTTTTTGCAAAGTGCGCAGACTTTTCGTCGCTTGGCAAAAGCCTCCGTTTTGCACAGTGCATTTCTTCACAGTGCAAATATATCAAAAATCGCTGCGACGTAATCTTTTTCCAACTGTGTCGCTGCGCGCATCCGCACAGTGCAGACTGCTTTTCAAGTTGGCACTGTGCGAAAAACAGCAAAATGCACGGTGCGTTTACGACCAATGAGGAAAAAGTGTAGCCACTTTTATCAAGATAATACTGGGCTAACGTTGGAGGATAAAGAGCAAAATTTTGAATAGACACGGTGAAAAGGGAAAATTTGAAAAAAAATATATACTAGTCCATCTGGAAAGTAGCTAGAGCGATTTCCGCGACATGCACTGTGCGAAAACAAAAGTTCACTTTGCACTGTGCAATTTCCAGCTTTTTGCACCGCGCAATAGGCTTTTTTCGGCTGTCGCTCGCACCCTCACATTTTTTGCACAGTGCAAAAGCTAAAAATCGCTCCAGCGACTTTGTGGACGGACTAGTAGCCGACAAATAGACAAATAGCAAAATGGCCGCTTATTTTAGTTAAAATCAGAATTTTGACTACCAGTCCGCCCGGAAAGTCGCTGGAGTGATTTCGGCGACATGAACTGTGCAAAAAAGGTTTGGCTGCAAGCGACGGCCAAGAAAAGCCTATTGCACGGTGCAAAAAGCAAGAAATTGCACAGTGCAAAGTGAACTTTCGTTTTCGCACAGTGCACGTCGCCAAAATCACTCCAGCGACTTTATGGACGGACCAAACGATAATATTTCAATTTTCTTTTCAAATTTCAACAGATCAAAAATTGACCAAAATTGAAAATTTCAATTTGAAAATTCCGTTAAGAAATTTTTGAAAAAATCTCAAAAAAATGGTGAAAATTCCAGTTTGACCTGAACTTTCACACCTTTTCCTTTCAAAAACATAAACTTTTAGACCTGTCTGGCCGTTAAAAACAACTCTAAACCAAGGTTTATTGTTATCCAGTCCAAGTGAGACCGCATAAAACAAAAAACAAAGCAACGTTTTTTTACCGAACTAATTAAAATATCTCATTAAAAATTAAATATCTCATTAAAGCAAGAAATTTCACAGTGCAAAGTAAACTTTTGTTGTCTCACAGTGCATGTGGCCGAAATCGCTCCAAGGACTTGGCGAACGGACTAGTATTATTACGTATGACTCACCCATTGAACGGCAGATCCCTTGCCGAAAACCGCGCCGTACTCAGATGCTGCGACTCGTTCAGCGAGACCCGCGACACCGCGCCGGGCACTCGTTGTCCGCCCGCCGAATGGCGGTTCAGCACATGGCCGCGCGCCTGCAGCAGCGGCACGAACGTCTCGGTTCGCTGACTGAATGACCCGGCCGTGGAATTATTGTTTCGGTCCATTGTTTCGTCGTATGCACTGGGGCGGTGGTGTTACACTCGGATGTCTATACGTGAGGTCGGTGTGAAATCGAATGGGAGAGCCGGGTTGGTGGGACCGCAGCTGAAAATGGAAACCTTTTCTTCAAACCAAAACATGTGCAAGTTCTTGAGGGCTTAAAAAAATATCATGATATCTGTTTTTGGCCATAGCGTCATCATAATCTCCGCCATGAAAGAAGAAGTCCTCTAGAGGCGCTTTAAGTGCGACGCTCAACGTTTCCTTAAATTTTGCTCACATAATGGGTCTAGCCCAAGAAATAAATTGCCAAAATGTTCAGCTCGCGCTTACAGAGAAACGTTCAACGGTCTTTGCCGCCGAGAGAGCACGCAAATGCAGAGAACGGTCAGAGAAAAACCATTTTTTAGCCATGTCTCCGCCAATTTCGCGCTGATAAATTTTTTTTCTGCAAAAGCCTTTCGTTGCGATCATAGCGTCGCATTTTGAAGTACTAATACAAAAAATCACCAAAAATTTTGTGATGTCCCAAGTGTAATATTAAAGGGCCAGCACAATTACCCCTGAATTGCGATTTTTACGGAGTGTGAAACGAAATGTCAAAAACGTTTCTTCGTCTACTGCACCAATAACAACGAAAAAAAATAATGGTGACATTCTCGCTTAATAGCGGAGTTGTAAAGGGTCTGAAAGTCTCGATTTTTTGGAACGAAGCAAATTTTCGGGTTCTTTGAACGGGGTTATGAATTTCTTGAGAGATCATAGTTAAAGTGTTTCGTACAACCAGAAGGAAGTGTAATGATAACAAAAGTGTTATTTGGAGTGTGTGTGATGACCATAAAAGGCAATAAAAAGCTTTAAAGGGCCAGCTACTTTTGAATTTCACTTTTTACGGCGTCTGAAACGAAATGTCAAAAAAGTTTTTTTATGTCCTGCAGCGAAAACAAAGGCGGCAGAGTTGCAATCAGTAAGATAACCATTAGTAAGCATGTAGAATGTCACCGTTCCGTTTTTCCCATTGTTATTGGTACAGTAGACAAAGAAACTTTTTTGACATTTCGTTTCCACGCCAAAAAAAGCGCGATTCAAAAGTAGCTGTTCTTTAAACTGGTTGCAGTTTCAATACTGGAACCCCTCGAGACCCCAGATCGCTGAAATTTGGCGTTTACAAAAAAAGAGGCGTAGAGTCGCAAGGCACGGCAACACAAGGAGTCTCCCGCCCCTCTTCGGGGATCGCCCACTTTTTATCGATTGAAATGAAACGAAATGTCGCAAATGGATTTTTCATGGGTTTTTTTGGATGAAAAAATATTTTTTCTCGGAATTATTTTATTTGTTTTGTCAATGGTGACATTTCGTTTGGACGAAACATCAAAGTGGGCGGGAGACATTTTTCTTCTATAATATTTTGGGTTGCCGTGAGTTGATGACCGATTTCTTTTCTAATTTGGTAGAAACCAGGTCTTCTTTGACAAAGTTTACCATTTTCAAGCTATGTGCATTCTTTTCAGATTTGTTTTGACCAGTAATGCCTAATGGGAAGATTTTTAAATAATTTTTCCGATAAATCTTACGGCGAAACGCCAATTTGAGAGTTTCGTTCTCAATTTGACGTGCGCCGTAAAGTGCGCGATTCAAAAGTAGCTGTACTGTCTCTTTAGAGAAATCAAAAGTTTATTTGTCAAAAGAGGGCACAGAGTGCGACGCACGTCAAATCGAGAAAGCAAAAGAGAGGGAACTCTTCAAGTTGGCATTTCGTCACAAATATGGGATCCGAGAAATGTTTTTTTACCAATTTCTTGTCCAATTTGGCAAAACGCAGGTCGTTTTTGACGAAAGTTGACCAATTTCAAGCTCTCTGAATTTTTTGAGACTTATTTTGACGACAAAAATCTGAAGAAAATTTTACAAAATAATTTTTCCGATAAATCTTTGGACGAAAAGCCAACTTGAACAGTTCTCTCCTCGATTTGACGTGTATCTATCCTCCTGTGATCCTCCGGACTCTCTCTAATCCCAGGTTACATCCCAATCCGAAAATCTCCTCTGAAATCCGTGCCCTTTGGCCTGTGTATTCCAAAGATTGCCGGCTCCCGAATGACCCAATAAAAAACTCACCTAAAAAGTAAAGACCAATAAATGATGTACACATACGATGCACTTTCGGAGAGGTAATCCACAATCTTATCCGTCAAAAAAGTCCTGTTGTTCCGGTTGATATGACATCATCTCCAAGGGACTGTCTTAGTGCGCTGGAAACAGTGGACAAGTTATATATATATATATATATATATATATATATAACGGTAAAGCGTAATAATAATAACAAACACCAAAGTAATGATGACTAAACACGTGCGAAAGCAAAAAATAATATAATATGTAACCGGTGGATGTTTACAGAGCCCTAAACACTAATGGCCTGCTTCCGTGAGAGTGTAATTTACATTATGAGACTTTGCTTTAGCGCTTTTGCGATTGAATTAACATTTCTTTTGATAAAAAATAGTCGGAACACGACGTTGTAATGCGTTCGTTCGCATATAAAAATGTGAGTACGTAATGTCAGATTTTGAAAAGCGGATGAAAGAGCTGAACGTGCGATTTTAAAGGGGTTTTTGGAAAGAGACTCAACTTTTTTTTTTAAAGCATCGGGAAAGGTGGGTTCGAGTAATGGAAACTTACAGATGGAATATGTATAATAATATGGCTAGCTCGCGGTTTGCAGAAACGACCGAGATTTTTAGGTCAAAAGTTGGCAAAAAAATGACGTCATTTTGCAGATTTTTGCCATTTTTAGCATTGGGTACTACATAGTCGGCGTAAGAATTCTGCAGTTGTTGTTTTGCACTGTGTGCAAGTAGCCGTCGCAAAAAAAGGATCGCCTCTCGTTGGAAAAATCGCAATTGCACCGCGCATCCTCATCCCAAAGAGGCGACAAAAGAGTGTGTCGCCGCGACAAAATTCAGCAATCTTTGTCGCAGGTTGATTTGGAGAAAACGCCTACGAATCGCGCAAAAATGTGAAATGCACTGTGCAAAATTCATTTTTTTGTTTAGCGATCAAAAGTCTACGCACTTTATGGAAAAACTAGTAGTAACCTGCATTTGTAAAATAAAGGATCGGCTTTACAATTGCTTACAAACCCTCGGTTTTGCGATTAGCAAGTCTTCTAGTAGAGTAAAAATAGAACTGCCGGTCATAACTCGCCCAAACAACCCCTCCCCGCTCCACATGCGCTCATAATTCCCCATCCCATTCACCATATTGCGCCACCCGCACTGATAATCACCTCTTATCCCACCCTCATTGTTTTAATATCCCTTCGGATCGAAAATCCCATCATTCCGACTACCATCATGTCACATAATCCGTAATAATCGCCTCGATAAACGTAACGGCCATATTGTTTCAATAAAAAAAACGAAAAAAAATAAAAATCCCCTGCGGCACTTTTCCCCATCAAAAGGGCCGAGATTTGAGGTCATCGTCGGCGGGACGGAAGGGCGGAAACTCCCCCCAGGGGAAATATTTGGCCTTATTTTCTTCGCACTTTCCCGCAATGGCTTTTCTGTGCGGGGCCGCAAATCGACGGCGACGCGAAAGTATGGCGCCCGTCCACTCCCGAGCAGTTCAGACCGTCCGTCACCGATGACGCATAATGCTACTTATTGCGGGAAGTGGACGGAAATAGACGAAGAAAGGTTTTGGCGACAAAATTTTATGGTAAAAATGAAAAGATGTCGAGGAAACTTGACAAAAATTGAAATTAGCATTTGATATGAAACGCTTTTAGCTTGCGCTTTGCAGAAACAACCGTAATTTTTGGGTCAAAATTAACCAAAAATTTGAAATTTTTGCGATAATTATAATAAAATGATGTGATGACAATCTTTTTTTCGAGATGACTAATATACAAGTCCGTCTGTAAAGTCGCTGAAGTGGCGACTTTACAATCGCTTAAGTTAAGTTTTACCAGACGGACTAGTATGTAATATACCTTCCAAAAATAAAGTTCCTTTCATTCAAATTTAAAGAAATGTAACCTCCGGCCTCTGAAAATCCTTTAATATCTCGGCCGCAGTTGCAAAGCAAAAGCTAAAATCTTCAATAATCTTAATGCCACCTACTTAGAAGGACTCCTCGAGATTTTAACAAAAATTCAGCCTCAAAAGTCTTTTTATGACCGTGTGAAGCGATATCCCTAAGCCGAAGCAATTTTTTTCCTCAGATTCAATCTCCAGATATGTTATTCAAAAAATGCCATCTTCGTATGTGTTCATATGCCAAACGTCTCAAGCAAAAAAAGAAATTCCTTGGAAACAGAGGAAAGAATAATCAGAGAGGGCCGTTGTTTTCATTCAAAGACTTGAATTCTATGTGCTCGGTCAGTGAAAATGACAATAATAATAAAAAACAAAAATAGACTTCGGATATAAAAAAATTTATTATAATATGAAAAATTTACACAATAAATTTTTTTAGGAAGAATATCTTCATCCATCGTATAACATGTAAGTCCTCATTTTAAAAAAATCAACTCAAATTTTCATCGTGTAACATTTAACCTATCAAAAATAAGCAAAAATTTTGATCGTATAGGATGTCACTCCTCATCTAAAATTTTCATCGTATAAGATGTCACCCTTTTTTTAAAAGTCACCTAAAATTTCATTGTATAAGATGTCACCTCAAGTTTTGAAAAAATCAAATAAAACTTTCATCGTATAAGAAGTCACCCCTCATTTTGAAAAAATCATTTAAAATTTTTATCGTATAAGATGTCACCCTTCATCAATAAAATTTCACTGCTAATTTTGAAAAAATCAACTAAGACTTTCATCGTATAACATGTCACGCTCATTTTGAAAAAATCAAATAAAATTTTTATCGTATAAGATGGCAACCCTCATTTAAAAAAAAACAACTACAATTCTCATCGTAAAAGATGTCATTCCCCATTTTGAAAAAATCAACTAAGACTTTCATCGTATAACATGTCACGCTCATTTTGAAAAAATCAATTAACATTTTTATCGTATAAGATGCACCCATCATTTTAAAAAAAACAACTACAATTCTCATCGGATAAGATGTCACTACTCATTTTGAAAAAATCAACTAATACCTTCATCGTATGAGATGTCACCCCTGATTTCAAAAAAATTAGCAAAAATTTTCATCGTATATCATGTCACCTCTCATTTTGAAAATTCCAAAAAAGATGAACAGAAAAAAATTCAAATTCAAAGCGTGTGTTGCGCAAGAAAATAGGCCTAAAATTTCTGCGAAAGCGCCGGTTTCTACGCGATAATTAGGCAGAAAGGGGCGGGGCACGTGTGCAGAAATTTGCGTGGGCGCCGACATTCTGCGCCCTATAGGCTTATTCTTTCATTTAGCCACTTACTGTGCAGTGATTTAATTTTTTTCCTCAAATTTTTCCAATTTTTTTAAAAATCATCATGTACAATGTCGCATGCCCCACTTTTTCCTATGTCCCCACTTCTTTCGACCTCTCCATGGTCCAGGCTGTCCTGTTGGGGCATCCAGGACCTGTCCCCATTGTATTGCCTCAGGCTGACTTGGTCGCTGGGGCTAATTTTGCTTCTAATTTGAATTTAGGAGGAATTGGCAGGATTCAAAGTGGCCGAATCCAGAAGAAGGAGAAGAAGTGGGGCCGTACCAAGTGGTCGCAGGCCCAGGCGCAGACATTGGCCGAGGCGTTCGCGGAAAGCCAGGAAATTGGCTCGCGAATGTCGCAGCTAATGGATGCGACTGGACTGCCGGAGAAGACCATCAAGATCTACTTCGCCAACCACAGGGCCAGGAGCAAGAAGGCGCAGAAGAAAAGAGAAGCCAAGGAAGGCACAATGGCGTAAGTTGACAGAGGAAAGCGAGGGATACGGAAGTTGGGAGGGGTCTCCTTCGGCACAGGGACCCTCCAATCTTGTTGAAGCCCAGTTGCGATCGGCTTCAACCGACCACGCGGGTGGTTTTGAGCAAGGACAATATATGAACTTTGGATATCCAAGACAAAACTTGGATATCCAAAGTTCATATAGTGCCCCTGCTCAAAGTCAGGCTCAATTTGCCTCGGGCAATTATTATTGTCCATCACAAAATTTTTACAGTAATCCTCAGGGATCTTGGGATTACAGTAGCCAATCTGCAAACTATTATCCGCAGATGGCTTACTGTACTCCTGAAATCCCGCAGGACTACTGTAACAATTTTGTAGTGGGCAATAAAAATTGCCCGAGGGGAATTGAGCAAAATCTGAATTCGGAGGCTTCTGCGGAGATTCCGAATGAGGATTTTCTGCAAAATGCCATGCAAATTGCTGGCATTGAGTCGGCGGAAAAAGATCAAGCTGCGCCCGAGGCTTGGGAGGAGGATAACTGGGATGAGGTTTTAAAGGGGTTCGAAAACTATTAAAGGGAATTTTAAGTTTTTTTCTTATTTTTTATTTATTATAATCAAAAAAATTTAATTAATTTGTTTATTTACAAAAAAATTCTAAAAATTAAAAAAAAAATATAAAATAAAAAAAAATATTTTTTTAATTTTTTCAATTTTTAATTATTTTTTCCCATTTTGTCTTGTTTTCTCTCGTTTTATCTATGTATGTACTCTTTCTTTGTCTTTTGTCTTCACTGAACGCCGGGTTTCAGTGTTTTCGTGGGTTTGTCCCTTTCCCCGCCTGCGGGCAAAAAAGGATTCCTCTTCGAAGATCGACCGCCTTGCCGTGGCGAAGGGGCTTTTTACCAAGAGTCGATCAAAAATTTTAAAACAAAGAACTTTTTGTCAAAAAAACGGAAAAATTGCTGAAAAAATATTGAACAATCTTTGCTGAGGAGGGAGTGCGCGAAATGCGGAGAGCGTGCAGAGAGAAAACACTTTTTGGCCATATCTTTGCCAGATTCGCGCGGAAAAACTTGATTTTTTGAGGAAACAACACCTTCTACGGTAGAAGTAGGTAAGAAGCTTTTCACGCCAAAAATCGCAAAAAATCTAATTTTTCGATCGAAGAATCTTGGTCGTTTCTGCAAAGCGCGGGATAGGAATTTCGCATGCACCTCAGCAAGAGTTAGTCTAAATTTGTGCCAAGTTTGGAGCTAAAAATCTCTGTCGTTTCTGCAAAGTGCAAGCCAGGTACCTCGAAAATGTCTTAAAAGAAAGTAATGTAAATTTGGACGTAGAGACGCGAAATGTGGAGAGGATTAAGAGAAAAACATTGTTTTACGATATCCTTCCCAGTTTTGGGCGGAAAAATTACTTTTTACAGTAGAAATAGGTATGAAACTTTACATTACAAAATTCGCAAACGCCACATTTTTGCTAAATTTTGCCTTAAAATTACCACCTAAAAATCTCGGTTGTTTCTACAATGCTTAAGCTAGAAATCACTTATATTTCCTACAAAGAGCTGACCTAAATTTGTCCCGACTTTTAGCAAAAACCCTTAATAGCAGAAATAGGTATGAAACTTTTCAAGCAAAAATTTTCAAAAAAATTTTACATTTTTTCCAAGTTGCGAGCTAAAAATCTCGGTCGTTTCTGCAAAGCGCGATGTAAAAATCTCGCATATGTCTTAGGGAAAAAGTTGGTCTAAATTTTTTCCAAGTTTTACCAAAATTTGAGCGCTGCATTTGTAGAAATTGTCCAAAAACAAGCAACCAGTCGAAAAAACAAAACAAGCATTTGGATGACACAAAAGCGATTTGGTCCGTCATTATTTCTCCAACTTGTCTTCTGTGTCCTCTGCTCTCTTATTTGCAAAAAAATGCCTCACAACCCGCAAAAAAGATGTCAAGACGATGGTTCAAAATAATAAAAAATGTCCCAAATATGGGAGGCCACGACGAGCGGCCGAAGACGTTAAACGTTTTTTTATTGGAGGTCAATAAACGAGCCGGGCGGCTGATTGTCACCAGCGGCCGGAGGGGCGAAAAATCCCGAAAAGCTTGGGCTCATCTTCTTCCGTCTTCGTCGGGGGGGTCGGACAACCCGCCGAGATTCGGGGGAAATAGCCGACACTCTCGCGGATTTCCCGCAATAACAGTGGGAAGTGGCTGTGATATCAAAAAAAAAAGTATTTGTTTTTGTTGTTGGCTCCTGGAGATGGGATACGATGTTGTCCGGACACTAAATTGACGCAAAGTGTAAGAGTGGGGTTGTGATATATGGCCGGAGGATGGGTTCTTTGGACGATGTTTTTTGGGCTTTGGATTCAACGTTTGTGCAGCAGCAGACATGGCAACCGGGCCGGGCTTTGGAAATTTTGAAAACGGGCCGGCCTACCGGGCCCGGCTTTGGGCTCGACGTTTTTTTTCGGGCCGAGGCTTCGGACCCAAGATTTTGAATTTCGGCCCGAAGCCCGGTTTCGATTTTTGCTATCGACACGAAAAATTGCGATGCCCTTGGGGCGCTTACCTTGTAAAAAAAAGCGCTAAAATTTTGCAATTTTCACAAATTTCAAAAAAAAATAGCGTCAAATGTCTAGCGACTTCAAAAACAACTCTACCTCTGCGAATGGCCTTTATGTCAAGCGACGTCAACCATAATAAAAGTGAAATCTGAGCATGTCATCACGGAGAACCCGCAATAAACCCACGGAAACGCCCTATAAAGCCGTCGGCGGAAGTTTGGCCAATAATTTTTTTATTTCCGAAGGCGACGAAACCAATTCAACCGGCAAATGCCCTCTGGTCAGTTTCATAAAACAGTTTGGAATGCACATAAAACCATTGCATTTTACAACATTTTTAGGGAAGAGTTAATTAAATTAACTAACAGGTACACCAAGTGCGACACTTGGATTTTGATGAACACAAATTAAAATTCAATTTTTCGAATAAATACATTTTTTGCAACTTTTGTTGTTGTCAATAGGATTGTGTCGAACTTGGCATCAATGTGCATCAGTGTACTCCGTCCGTAAAGTCGCTGAAATGGTTTCTACGATCTGCACTGTGCAAAAAGTGAGGGTGCAAGCGGCAGCCAAAAAAAGCCTATTGCACGGTGCAAAAAGCAAAAAATTGCACTGTGCGAAGGGAACTTTTGTTTTCCCACAGTGCATATCGTCAAAATCACTTCAGCGACTTTACAGACAGACTAGTAACTTACTATAGACCGCATCCAAAATTGCCATAATTTGGAGAAAGGTCCAAAAAACCCAGCCCGCACTTTGCAGAAACAACTGACAATTTTAGGTCAAAAGTTGGCAAAAATGTATCATTTTTTGCGAGTTTTGACTTTAAAAGTTTTATATCTACTTCTACTGTAGAGAGTAATGTTTCTACCAAGAAACAACTTTTTTCAGGCAAAACTGGCAAAGACATGGCCAAAAAGTGTTTTTCTCTCTGACCGCTCTCCGCATTTCGCCTACTCTCTCGGAAAGATCGTTGAATATCTCGGCTCTCCCTGCAAAGCGCGAGCTAAAATTTTCAGGAATTGAAATGTGATCTATGCCCAAGATGTGTGCAAAATTGAAACAAAATCTCACCATCGCACTGAGACCCTACTCTTGTAATAAAAAATGGCGAAAGTACGAATATATCACCACATGTAAAAGACATTTATTTCGCAAAAAAAACTGTAAACCCTCTCTCTTTGTGACATTTTTCTTTTCTGCATTTCACGGACGAAATGAGTGCCTAAACAAAAGCGTTCGTTATTTATTCACAAGGTTTATTCTTTAACAGCGAGTTACCTGAGGAACCGGACAATGGAGAAAGACCAAGTCAGTGTAGTCTGCACTTTGAGAAATTGAAAATGTTGTGAAGAAATCTGAGGGCTTTTGGTTTCAGAAATTACAGAAATAACACACAGCCAAAGAACGTTTGGCTGAGTGTTACGAAGACTGAAAGAAATCTTTTCAGCGTATAAGATGTCACCCTTCTTATTGAAATAATGAAGTAAAATTTAGATCGTATAAGATGTCAGCCTTTAGCAAAAAATCAAAAAGGCGGGGCGCTTCGGCTTCAATCTTCCAAAGCGCGACAAGTGCTCATTATTGTCGCTACAGACCGAGAGTCCGTCCGGAATCTCGCTACCGTGATTTTTGGCGTTCGCGACTGTACGGACCGACTAGTATCCACAGTACAGCCTCTGCGAAAAAAAATCTTGTAAACATAGGATAGTTTTTCGAAGTGTTATATGTGTATACTATGTACGTCGAAAAACCTTGACATGTCTGCCCGGTGCGAAGGAGTTGTCGGATCTCTGCAAACGGCGAGTAAAATGCACAGTGCGCACTTGTCACGCACAGTGCAAAACTAACACTCAGAAAAGTGCAGTCGAATCGATAAAACTGCACAGTGCGCACTTGTCACGCACAGTGCAAAACTAACTCTTAGAAAAGTGCAGTCGACTCGATAAAACTGCACAGTGCGTTTTACGTTTGCAGTGTTCATAGAGAAGCACACCTTTAGGCCATATCTTTGCCAGTTTCGCACGGAATGCCTTGGTTTTTGTGAAAACATCACCTTTTAGCGACTTGACGAACGGACTAATCATCCGAAAAGTCGCTGGAGTGATTCTTGACGTTCGCACTGTGCAAAAAGTCAAGGTGCAAGGAACAGCCGAAAAAAGGCTATTGCACGGTGCAAAAAGCGAGAAATGGCACAGTGCAATGTGAAATTTTGTTTTCGCACGGTGCATATCGCGGAAATCACTCCAGCGTCCATGCGTTCAAAGTTGGAATACAGCCTAAATGGACAGTACACTTTGCTATACGGAGTGGAAACGATATGTCCAAAACGTTTCTTTGTACTGTTCCAACAAAAACGGAAAAAATAATGGCGACATTCTACATGCTTACTAATAATTATTTTACTGTTTGCACCTCTGCCGTCTTTGTTTTCGCTGCAGGACATAAAAAACTTCTTTGACATTTCGTTTCACACCCGTAAAAAGCGCAATTCAAAAGTAGTTGTTCTGTCCCTTTAACAAATAAAGTAAAACGATGCCACAGTTCAAAAAAAATAATTTACTAATCTTCAACAAGACATATTTACATTACAGATCATCCGAGAAATCGAATTTAAATCGTTTCCCACGCTCAAAAACTCACGGTCCGATCTGTATTTTTTGAGTATGGCTTATGGACCCGATCGAGAATATTCTGGAACAGAGCGGCGCAAGTTTTCGATGTTTGTTGGAAGTGTGTTGCGTCGAGAGTCATTGGGGCACGTTTGAAGCCATCTGTCCCGAGCTCTCATCAAGACTAAGACATTTTTGATGCGGGACCGGACCGCTTTCTGGACCGCACCGACAATTCTGCGGACCGAGCCAAGGACTAAAAATATAATAGGACGATCGGCCTTAAACATAGGATGTGTTTTCGAAGTGTTATATGTATATACCATGCACGTCGAAAAACCTTGACATGTCTGCCCGGTGCGAAAGAGTTGTCGCATCTCTGCAAACGGCGACGAGGTAAAATTCACAGTGCACACCGACCACGCACAGTGCAAAGCCAACTCTTAGAAAAGTGCAGTCGACTCGATAAAACTGCACAGTGCGTTTTACGTTTGCATCGCTCATAGAGACACACACATTTAGACCATATCTTTGCCAGTTTCGTACGGAATACCTTGTTTTTTGTGAAAACATCACCTTTTAGAGACTTGACGAACGGACTAGTATACTAGGCCGTCCGGAAAGTCGCTGGAGTAATTCTTGGCGTTTGCACTGTGCGAAAAAGGTCAAGGTGCGAGCGACAGACAAAAAAATTTTATTGCACGGTGCAACAGTTTTGCGGGCCGGGTGCAAAATTTAAAAAAAAAATCGGTTTGGGAGTGGTCGGGCCAACACAGTCGCCTCTTTGACCAAAAATGGCGTTCTTCCGAAGAGAGACCGAGAAGGTTTTCGTTTCGGAAGGAAGAGAGATGGAAGCATAACGATGAGGCATTCAATGAGTCTTACATTAATCGAGCTTTCATGCAAAATTTTACAAACATTGGAGGGTCTTAGCATTACTTCTTGGGGCGTAGCTGGGGGGGGGGGGGGGGGGGGGGGGCATGAGGGCGTCCCCCAAGGCAGGGGGCAGGGGTCGGTGAAAAAAAATGAAAAGGGGTAAAGGGGTAATGTAAATTTTTCTTCACATACCTGTGGTCCCAAAACCCCACCCCCCCCCCCCAGACCGACTCCTCCTCAGCTACGCCCTAATTACTTTATCGAAGAATTGGAGCCGCGGCTTTTGCTTTTGCTTTAGTTGCGTTAAAAACAATTGTATTACAAATGCCTGTCGGTTCTTTTTACATTAGTCATGGTCCGGAAACCGACTTTCCGGATTTTCCAGATAAAATCAGCATTTTCTGCAACGATTTCATCGTTTTTCTTATAAAAGGCTGCAAATTCTTGTCTTGTTTTCATTTTTAAGTAGTCTAAAACGCTCACCCTGCATGTTGTCGTATTAAAGTCAGTTTTTCACTTTGAAAATTACGTTTTGTTGCGAAAACAGTGAAAACTATGTAATCCTTCTATAACAAAAAAAATTTTTTGGTCGTTTACAATTTGTTGACAGTTACGAGGGATATCTGAGCGATTTTAGCGAATTTTTGGCAGAAAAATGTCATAATTTTTTATAAAAACCCCTAAAAAGACATTTTTAGGGTTTTTTGGAAAAAATTTCGATTATAAATAGTCGAACATCCTTGAAACTCCTCGTAAATAAAATCTACAAGCTCTTCCTTTACTTATCAAAAAAAAGACAATCGCGTTTTGTAGAATTTTTCAATATTTTTTGGCATTTTTTTCTAAAAAGTCTTCAATTTGCATGACGGATTTTCTAGATTTTTCTTCGCTGCGAGAACCTTTGCAATGCTCGAAATTTCTTGACGTGCCACGATTGCCGACAACGCACAGTGAATTTGCATTTTTCGCACTGTGCAAACCTCCAAAAAAAGCTTTTTGCACTGTGCAAATCCCAGCAGCCGACGCAGCGACGTAGTTGAAACTTGTCGCAGCGATATGTCGGTGCACAGTGCAAAAAACCAAAAAAACGGTCAAATGCACGGTGCAAAATCGAGGTTTTTTGTGCACCGTGCGACAAATGTCCATGCACTTTGTGAACATACTAATAGTACTCACCGAGTTCACAACTTTTTTCGACTTTTTGCCACTTCATTGTCCCTCATGACCTGTTGCATAATTTATGCCGCATTAGATTGCCCCCATTTTTTATGCAACATCAAAAAAAAAAAAACAACGGCTCTTGGCCGGGGGGCCGTTTAAAGAGCGGACCGAAATAAACGCTGAAGATTCCTTTCCGAACAATTGCCTCCGGGTTTCTGTGGCCACAAAACATTTGGTTTCAAAATAAAAGAGAGGACAAATCTCGGAGAGCTGTCGAGGAGTTTCGGCGAATATAAATGGGGTGTTTTTTTTGACGCGAGGGCTAACAGGTGAGGGGAAATTCGATATCTCCCCGAGGGGAAGGGTGAGGAAATGCTGATCTCACTTGTTAATCCTGAATTTAATTTTTTTTTTGCTGATACCAGAGCTTCCGTAAAGTCGGTGGAGTGATTTTGGCAACATGCACTGTGCGAAAACAAAAGTTTACGTTGCACTGTGCAATTTCTTGCATTTTGCACCGTGCAACAGGCTTTTTTGGGTTGTCGCTGACTTTTTCGCACAGTACCGCCAAATCTCTGTACAAAAAATCAAAAAGCACGAAAAAAATAGTATGTTATAGGTAGGCTTTGTTGTAAAAACGTTGATTTTTGCCTTAAAATTGATTCCGAGACCTACGAAATTGTTCGCTGTGGAGAGGATTCGTTGTACGGAGGTTTTTTGTACAGAGATCCCACTGTGTGTACAATAAATCCAGAATGAAAAGCCAAAAACTGCACAGTGCGTTTTACATTTGGGGCCGAAAAACGCACAGTGCGTTTTAAATTTGAAGCCAAAAACTGCACAGTGCGTTTTACATTTGGGGCCAAAAACTGCACAGTGCGTTTTTCATTCCGCCAAAAACTGCACAGTGCGTTTTACATTTGGGGCCAAAAACTGCACAGTGCGTTTTATATTTGGGGCCAAAAACTGCACAGTGCGTTTTACATTTGGGGCCAAAAACTGCACAGTGCGGTTTTCACTTGGGCCAGAAACTGCACAGTGCGTTTTTCATTCCGCCAAAAACTGCACAGTGCGTTTTACATTTGGGGCCAAAAACTGCACAGTGCGGTTTTCACTTGGGCCAGAAACTGCACAGTGCGTTTAGCACTCGCACTGTGCTAATTGTTTGTCGCCACTTCGGAATGGCGACCGCACAGTGCAAAGACATGTCAGGGCTTTTCGATCCACCTGGTGGGAAAATTAAGGTGTGCTACATTTCATGAATATTTGTTTAGATCAAACATTACATTGAAAAACGTTTTCATCAAATATTGATGACTTTTGCAAAAAAAAATAAAGAAAATTTTGTCATTTCATTTCTGCGAAATCCCGTTGACATAGCAGCCAACAGTGTGGTCCGCACATCCAGACTTGTTGAGCTTTTTGTATCAAAACCCAAATTTCCGGATAATATATTCACTGTTTACATCAAACATAGCAAAAAAACGTTTCCAAAAGGTCATTTGAGCCGTTCCGCATCCATTAAGACCCTCCAAATTCCGTGTCATCCCTTTGTAATCCGCACTGAATCGTTGACTTTTTCACTTCCCCTCCGCTTTTGTTTTTATTTTTCGCATGCAAAAAAGTCGAGCGGGTTTTCACCCAATTTTGGCGACAATTTTGCGGGATTTTGATTCGATCTGGGTGGGAAAAAGTGGAGGCATGAGTGTGGAATACAATTTCCGAGGTCTTGTCGAAATTTGCGAGGGATCTCGGAGCGACTTCAGCGATTTTTTGGCAGAAAAATGTCATAATTTTCGATAACAAGACATTTTTGGAGGTTTTTTGGAAAACATTTTGATTTTAAATAGCCGAACATCCATGAAATTTGTCGTATTTAAAATTTACGACCTCTTCCTTTACTTAGCCAAAAAACAATCGCGTTTTGCAGAATTTTTCGATATTATTTTAAAATTTTTTTCAAAAATTTCGTTTTTTCGCCCGAAAATATTTTTTATTTTGCTTTCCCGTTTTGTCAGTGATATGGTTATGCAAATTTCAGCCCGAATTTCATTTTTTATTTTTTCCAACGCACAAAAAAATAATTTTTATTCTTCAGATTTCTCCGGCTTGGGAACGGCGAAAATCTCGAAAATCTTGATTAGTTTATGGTTCGGATCAGACTGCGGAATCAGGTTTTGCCGAAATTGGATGGAGTAGGTTCTCTTTTCCTCCAATTTTGACTCATTTGTATTTAGTATGCCTCGACCTTGTACTCGAGAGCTCAACGTCTCCGATTTTGTCTGTTTTTGGTCGTAATTACGGTTTTTGTGGTCGCATTCTGGCCAAAGAGCAACGAAAAGGGTCAAATGTAAGTCTATTTGCTCCTGTTTTCCAGAAAATCCAATTTTCTGAATAAATTAGCCGATTTCCAAGTTATCACAGGGCGCGAGCTGCGGACCTCAATTTTATCTTCATTTTCTTTTTTCAGCCTTCTGATTGATCCACGATGCCTACCTCATGTCGAAAGGGGCGAGCCGTGCGCAGGACCAGTTCAAGTCGCCTTCAGCGATGTGGCGGGAGATGTTTATGGCGGGTATGTCAGCTTGGACTACAAAATGCAAGAAGTTTATGATCTCACAACCAGTATTACGTTTATTCCAACCAACTCCCTGATGGAGAAGGACACAAAAGCCGTTCGCCGTATTTTGCCAAGGTAAGGATCGTCTACAACTCTTTTTTTTTGCAGTTTTGGTAAAATTTTGGATATCGGCATATTGCACTAGATAAATTTGATATCTAAGTTGAGTTTTTTGGTGCTTTTAGCCAAAATCAAGTCGAAAAATTGCAGATTCGTCATCAAGAAGTCTGCTGAAGTTGTTGTTAGTCTACATGGAGCCTTGAAAGTGTTGGAAATTGCCGTTCCGGTTGGTTTAGATCAATTCCTCCGATTTTGGGGGAATGGACGGGAAATTGAATGCGTTGGTGATCTGGAGAGCCCAAGTAGAGCAGCAAATGATACGATAGACAGTGCTGCATTTGGCTATGATAAATTGCGACAGAGAGCGGACATTTACGGGTCAAATATCTTCTTGATGGGGAGTAGTTTAGATTGTAAGTTTTTGTATTGTTAATGCGTATTTTTGAGGCTAAAAACGAGTTGTCTTACCTTTTTATGGCTTCTTATCGCGTTCTGAGACTATTTTTGATGATTTGACGAAATGTCAATTTTTGGGACGAAATGTCACAAAAATTATTGGATTTTTTAAATGCTCTAAAAGTATATTTTTTTAAACGGGACGTCTTAATTCGTATTTTAAAATTAATTTTACCATTAATTCAGCAATTTTTGATATTACACTTGCCTCATTTCCAGCCTGGTATCGCAAATGTCAGCTCGATTTGCCTCTTCATCTGGGAATCTTCGAAGAAGAGTTCTCCGAGTATCTCTCATACGATATTTCTCGTCATTTTACGGTAACCAAGATGCTGGGCCGACGCGAAGACTCGCTTCAACTGAACATTGATGTAGATGGAGCTTCAATTATCCTCAATTTGTTGTATAAACATTCGGATGAGGAGGTGATATACGTTGTGGACGAGGAGATGAGGCGCTTCTTACCCCGCTATAGTGAGTTTTGTTCCACTTCCATATCAGGAATGCTGATGACTGTGCCTTGCGATGTTTTGAAAGGAAAAAATGCAATGTTTGAGCCGGTTTTTTGAGTGTAATGTATTTAAATTCGATTTCTCGGATGATCTGTAATGTAAATATGTCTTGTTGAAGATTAGTAAATTATTTTTTTTGAATTGTGGCATCGTTTTACTTTATTTGTTAAAGGGCCAGAACAACTACTTTTGAATTGCGCTTTTTACGGGTGTGAAACGAAATGTCAAAGAAGTTTTTTTAAGTCCTGCAGCGAAAACAAAGGCGGCAGAGTTTTAAACAGTACAATAACGATTGTTATTCATGTAGAATGGCACCATTATTTTATTCCGATGTTATTGATACAGTAGACGAAGAAACTTTTTTGACATTTCGTTGCACACGCCGTAAAACGCGCAATTCAAAGGTAACTTTTCTGGCCCTTTAAAGGGCCAAAACAACTACATTTTAATCTCGCTTTTACGGCTTGCAAACTAAAATGTCACTGAATGTTTGCTGATCGCAAAACGGAATTGGAAATAGATCAAGACAATCAAATAGATTGCAAAATATAATACATCCTCAGCGGTTTTTAGATTGTTCTTATTATGCTTTGTTTTAAAGGGACAGTACACGTCAAATCGAAAAAGCAAGAGGGAGGGAACTGTTCAAGTTGGCATTTCGTCACAAATATGGGATCCGAGAAATGTTTTTTGACCGATTTCTTTTCTAATTTGGTAGAAACCAGGTCTTCTTTGACAAAGTTTACCATTTTCAAGCTATATGCATTCTTTTCAGATTTGTTTTGACCAGTAATGCCTAACGGGAAGATTTTTAAATAATTTTTCCATTAAATCTTACGGCGAAAAGCCAATTTGAAGAGTTCCCTTCTGAATTTGACGTGCGCCGTAAAATGCGCGATTCAAAAGTATTATAGCTGTACTGTGAAGAAATCAAAAATTTATTTGTCAAAAGAGGGCACAAAGTGCGACGCACGTCAAATCGAGGAGAGAACTGTTCAAGTTGGCTTTTCGTCCAAAGATTTATCGGAAAAATTATTTTGTAAAACTTTCTTCAGATTTTTCCGCTCAAAGCAAGTCTCAAAAAATTCAGAGAGCTTGGAAATGGTCAACTTTTGCCAAAAACGACCTGAGTTTTGCCAAATTGGACTAGAAATCGATCAGAAAACATTTTTCGGTCTCCAAATTTGTGACGAAGTGCCAACTTGAAGAGTTCCCTCTCTTTTGCTTTTTGGATTTGACGTGCGACGCACTGATTTTTTTTTAAATTTTGCACACATGCTGGGTATAGTCCGTATATCAATTTTTGAAAATTTGAGCTCACGCTTTGCTGGCGCAGCTGAGATCTTCAACGATTTTTGCGCCCGAGAGAGTGCGCGAAATGCGGAGGGCGGTCAGAGAGAAATACGCTTTTCACCGTACCTTTACGAGTTTCTCGCGAAAAAAATGTCAAAACAAATTATTCGACATCCATGCGACCTTTTATAAACATCAAAAAAAAATCAATTTTTCCATGCGAAACTCGCAAAGGCATGGCAAAACTGTTTTTGTCTCTCCGCATTTCGCGTACTCTCTCAGCCGCAAAGATCGTTGAATATCTCGGCTGCGCCTGCAAAGCTCGAGCTAAAACTCTCAGGAATTAATGTATGGTCTATGCCCAACACGTCTGCAAAATTTAAGGAGAATCGTCGCACTTGGCGCACTTCTCTTGCAGATTTTCAAATTAAAATCCCTTAAAATTGGGCTTACAACGATTTTTATTCAAGATTCCTAGAATTCCAATATGTATGATATAGCTTCGTTGTCGTCCATATAATTTATTATTATTCGAAAGAAAACGCTAAAAAAATCACTATTTACAATAAGTTACAATAAATACTCCTGATATGCAAATTGGTCACGGTCGAGTCCCAACCGTGCTCGTCACGCGGTCAGATAGTCGTTCTTCGTGCACGGTATCGAGACGAAGAAGCACATGGGGTTCTTTTTCCGGTACTTTTTTTCGATTTTCATCGGCGGAATCGACCGTTGAAACCGCGAAAACACCGAGATCGTCTGAAATTCGAGTTTTATTAGAACAAACACACGATATAATTGTAGTTTTAAGGGCTTATTTTCATTCGTATCGCTATTAAAAGCACAAGAACTCTTCAACTTGCCGGCTTAAAATCGAATTTAAAGGTTTTTTAAGTGTAAAATGTAGGCAATTGTATGAAATATACGTAATAAAGGCAAAAAACGCTATAAAAAAGATTTCGGGACAAAGATCGCATTGTAAGACGGCTGTAAACATAACGGGAAGGTGATATATTGAAGCTATTTAAACAATTTTGAGTGTAAAATACAAATTGTTTCAAAAGAAATGGTAAAAAGTGTTATAATTGGAATCCCTACAGTTTTCTGACCATTCTCAGCACTCAAAACGTCTAGATTGAGCAGTGAAGCTTGACAAAAGTGAGAAATGTAATTTACAGGGAAGTAAACAAAGTGCGACGCTTAGATTTTAATAAAACTGGAAGTAAATTTACAAGGGATGGGTACCAAGTGCAGCGCTCAGATTTTCTTAAAATTTTGCAGAGCCATAGGGCATATACCGTATATCAATTCCTCAAAATTTTAGCTCACGCTTTGCAGGGAGAGCCAAAATATTCAACAATGTTTGCGGCCGAGAGAACACGCTAAACGCGGAGAGCGGTCAGAGAAAAACATTTTTTAGCCATATCTTGCAAGTTTCGCGCGGAAAAAATTGATTTTTTGTGGAAATATTACCCTCTACGGTAGAAACAGGCACAAGACTTTTTTCAAACCGAAATTCGCAAAAAATTTCACATTTTTCCCAACTTCCGATCTAAAAATCTCGGTCGTTTCTGCAAAGCGCGAGCTAGAAATCTCGCATATGTCGCACATGGGACCTTTCCTTGTAAATTTCACACTGATTTCTCCTTTTCTCTACATTTAGTGGTCTACTTCCTTATACGGAAATCGTAGTTTCACCTATTTCCAAAACATTCGAAAACATTTTTCGTCGAAAATTACACTTTCATTTTTTCGACGATTGATTTGTTTTGTAAATATCACGAACTTCTGCGAAAAACTCGAGAAATCAGATGGGCGGTGGGCGAAAACAACTGGATTTTTTGTTCGCCTAACTTTACTTTGTGCCGCGGTCACAATGTGTCACGATTTCGATTAAAACCATTTTCGGGGTCATCTGATATTCGTTCAAATCATGTACGTACTTTACTGGGCGGGCCCAAAAAAACTCTTGACATGTTTTTGCACGGTGCGGTCGACGTCGCGAAGTGCCTTCGCGCGAACAACAATTTGCACAGTGCGAATGAGAAACGCACTGTGCAGTTGCGTTGCGCGACATAAGGTTCCCGCCTTTTTCAAATCAGTTGGCTCCGCACTGTGCGGTCGGCGTCGCGAACGGGCTATGCGCGATAAAGAATTGAGACGGGGTGCGAAAAAAAGAGCGCACCGTGCATTGATTGCGATTTTCAAAACAACGCACTGTGCGTGCTCGCAGCGAACCATGAATCTTAACTCGTCGCCGCGCGACAATTTTTTTGCGCGACAGCGCACCGTGCAAAATGAATTTTTTTGAGAAGGGCGATCAAAGCTTATGTCGCGCAGTGAAAATGCACAGTGCATCACCAAAAAATTTGTCGCTCGGTGACTAGAAAAATTCACGGTGCGCTGTGACAACGCACCGTGCGAAATCCGTTGTTTTGAAAAGGGCAATCAATGCACAGTGCGCTCTTTTTTTTTGATTGTTTGTCGCGCAAAGCCAATTCGCGACGCCGACCGCACTGTGCAAAGCAAATTGTTTGGAAAAGGGCACGCGAAGCTTATGTCGCGCGATGAAACTGCACAGTGCGGTTTTCATTCGCACTGTGCTAATTTTTGGTCGCGCGAAGGCACTTCGCGACGTCGACCGCACCGTGCAAAAACCTGTCAAGACTTTTTGGCTCGCTTGGTATGTATTTTACGACAAAAAAAAAAAAAAAAATTTTCTCACCTTTCCGTCCACCAAGCTCCTCAAATTTTCTCTCGTTCCAAACGACCTTCGTATCACCGAACTCTCGACGAATGCGCTCAGAACCAATGAGCAGATCAACATTATCGTTGTGCTTTGCCGTTTTGCGCACATTCCTGCAAATTTGCAAGATTGGAATGACATGAATGTCTCGTGGTTTAGACGGGTTTACAGAGGACTTGTTGTTGCTTTCCAGACAACAACAAGTAACACTTCAAAAGTAGGCGGATAAACGTCACGGGTTTACAGTATGACTATGTATGGTATGTGGAGCGTAAATGAAGTCGGTGACTTTGACAAAAATTCACAAAGCTTTTTGTTGGAAACTCGACCATTAGGAAAAAATCAACCAACAAATTTTCAAAAAATCGACCAAAAAAATTAGGAAAAAATCGACCAAAAATTTCGAAAAAATTGACCAAAAAATCCGTAAAAAATCGACCGAAAATGAGAAAAAATCGATCGAAAATTTTGAAAATATCGACCAAAAATATTTTCAAGATTTTGCCAAAAAAATCTCGTAAAAATCGACCCAAAATTCAAAGAAATTTAAGTCATCAAAAATTACTACTCGAAATAAACAAACAACTAGACGAACAAGATTCTACAAATTTAGAACCATCCTATTCGAATACACACAAGGTCACGACTACAAGCTTCAAGTGGGAAAAAGTACAAATAAGTTAATAGGCGGAGAATCGACCGGAAACTGAACGAACAAAGTTCGGTGAGCAAAAATGTGATGCGGCATCCCGAGAATAATAACCGAAGTTGAATTGGACATGGCTCTTGGGGCGGGCCGCGGGTCCAAAGTGGTTGGGGTTGGCCCGACCCAGTCAAGCCCACTAATATTAGTACTATAAAGTGCGTGGACATTGATTGCACAGTGCAGTTGCACTTTCCCACGCCTGTCGCCGCCGCACAGTGCATTTCACCCTTCTCGCACAGTGCGAACCTCAGAAAAGACCTTTTGCACTGTGCAAATTCCTGGCGCCGGCGCAGCGACATAGTTAAAAGGTGCTTATGTCGCTGCGATATGTCGGTGCACAGTGCAAAAACCCAAAAAAGTGAAATGCACGGTGCGAAATTGAGGGTTTTGTGCACAGTGCGAAAAGTGACAAAATGTCGATGCACTTTGTGAAAACACTACGGCTTCTCAAAAGTGCGTACACTTTTTGTCGCGCTGCACTGTGCACTTTGCCTTTTTTCCGCACCGTGCGCACCTTTTTGCACAATTTTGCACTGTGCAGACGTCTGTCGCCAAACATCGCTGCGACACAAAAAGCCAACGAACGGCGATATTTCGATTGCACCGTGCAAAAGGTCAAATGCACTGTGAAAAATGTGCACTGTGCGGCCCGCGACAAAAAGTCTACGCACTTTGGAAAAAGCTCAGTATCTTTCGAGGTAGTACACAGTATACGCAAGCGCGATTACAATTTTTAAAAAAAAAATCCAAATTTTGGACAATTTCTTGGAACAAGATTTATAGTGCAAGCACTGTAGTATATGCTGATTACGGTCACGCACCTTACAACACCCAGACATCTCTAACCAAAGGTCCTGTGTAACGGGAGTGCCGCAAAAATGTCAAACCCTCCCCAAAAGGCATGATATCATTGCCGGGTCGGCGTCGAATACGGAATTGGGTCGGTAAACAACGAGGAAGGGCAAAGTATAAAATGTCACATTACGGCCGCATTATGATTATTGCGCTGTAGGTCAAGAGCCGGAAAACGCCTCCGGACTCGGAGTTTATGATGATTTGAAATTCAAACAAATTTTTTATTTCGGAAAATATTTTCGCAATCAAAGACTCATTTAAAATCCAAATCCCCCTAAACAATATACCGTAGCGCGGCTTAGACCCCACCCAAAACAGATCTTTCTCGTCGAGAATGGGGATTAGCGGCTCTCCTTCGCTTCATGCAAGTCTAATTGAGGAAGGCGATTTGTGTGAGTGGAGACGGAGCTCACAAATTTATTTATAAGCAGATAATTGGAATTTAAAGTTTAAAGAGCCAGATATAATACTTTTGAATTGCGCTTTTAAACGAAATATTAAAAAGGTTTCTTCGTCTACTGTACCAATAACAACGGAAAAAAATAATGGCGACATTCTACATGCTTACTAATAATTATTTTACTGTTTGCAACTCTGCCGTCTTTGTTTTCGTGTCAGGAAATAAAAAATTTTTTTTTGACATTTCGTTCCTTACGCCGTAAAAAGCGCAATTCAAAAGTAGCTGTTATGGCCCTTTAAACGCCGAACGATTAGAACCACGAATTGATGGGTCAATGAAGAAGGGTTTTGCAAGAAAATTTGATCAGTTTTGGTTGTGGTCCGAGTGGGGGAAATACGGTAAAAGATAAAAGATGGAAAGGCAAAGGTCATTCGGTGATAGCGAGTTCCCGAAAATTCCGTTATAAAACTCCAAAACTTTTGATAGAAATCTAATTTTAGAATTTGGATCAATGATGAAAAGTGAAATTTGAATATTACTAGTGCGTTCGCAAAGTCGCCGCAGTGATTTTGGCGACATGCACTGTGCACACTGTACGAAAGTCAAAGTGCGAGCGACAGACGAAAAAAGCCTATTGCACGGTGCAAAGAGCAAGAAATTGCACAGTGCAAAGTGAACTTTTCTTTTCTCACAGTGCATATCGCAGAAATTGCTCCAGCGACTTTACGAACGGAGAAGTACGAGTATGTAGCGAAAATAATCAGGACTTGTTGCGCCTTGGAATAACCCATCATTTGGTGCGCGATTGCACAAATTTTTCGACATTTCGCTGCGGCGAGTGCTTTTGCTACAGACTGATAATCACCAGATCCCGAACTGTCGCAAAGCGATGATGGGCGATTTCGAGTTCACATTATTTTCCCGACAGACTGAAAAGAGCAGTTAAAGGGTTAAAAGGGCGGTGGGGGGGGGGGGGGGGGGGGGGTACAGTTACTTTCGAATTGCGCTTTTTACGGCATGTGAAACGAAATGTCAAAAAAGGTTTTGTATCTCCTGCAGCTAAAACAAAGGCCGCAAAAGTGCAAACAATAAAATTATCACAAGCATGTAGAATGTCACCAATACTTTTTTCCGATGTTATTGGTACAGTAGACCCGGAAACCTTTTTGGACATTTCGCTTCCACACCGTAAAAAGTGCGATTCAAAAGTAGCTGTACTGTCCTTTTAATGAAAACCCCAATAGACCGATCCCCTTTGCATCGGATTGATATATGGAGCGCTTACCATTTCGAGAAAACACTCAATCTCGGATTAGAATAATAACAGCACTTCAGACAACCTATGGAACTATGCATATGTCAACAACGGCTTTATAAACAATCTGGCGGCATATTACCAAATGGAGAACGTATATCTTGCGCCCCAATGCATTTTGTGACGTTTTTGTCGCCCAAAATTTTCTGGTCTTTTATTCCCGAGCCATTTTTGTCAGCACAGAAACAATTAGGTACTTGATCCCCTGCCTTTTTCACCTTTTTCACCGACTGTAAACGGCCCCTTGAAGATGTCAGTTGACGGAATGTTACCATAGCCCTAGAACAATGAACCCTCTTGCTGTTTCGTAGACAGCAAGAACATTAACGGGCAAAATGAATTCGTATAGCTTTGGAATCACCGGGCCGGAGCTGTCAGGACTAAGTCTGCTCTCTTCAAACAGGCTAAATAAGGCTCCACGGGAATCGAAAAAGGCTTGGTTAAGCTTAGCTAAGGCTATGCCAAGAAAGTATCCGTTCGGAAAGTCGCTGGAGCAATTTTTAGCGTCTGCACGGTGCAAAGAAAGTCAGCGTGCGAGCGACAGCCAAGAACAGCCTATTGCACGGTGCAAAATGCAAGAAATTGCACAGTGCAAAGTGAACTTTTGTTTTCGCACAGTGCATCTCGCGCAATTCACTCTAGCGACTTTACATACCGACTAGTATTGTGGACTGATATGACTAAAGGATCGGACTGTTGGTCAAACGAAATAGGGACCGCGTAATCGTGGAGAGAACTCTTCAAATTGGCTTTTCGTCCAAAGATTTATCGGAAAAATTATTTTGTAAATTTTTCTTCAGATTTTTCGGTCACAATGTCTCAAAAAATTCGCCTAAAAATGGTCAACTTTTGTTAAAAACGACCTGAGCTTCGCCAAATTGGACAAAAAATTGATCAAAAAAGATTTCTTGGACCCCAAATGTGTGACGAAGTGCCAATTTGAAGAGTTCCCTCTTTTTTGCTTTTTCGATCTCACGTGCCGGGTATATAACCCCTGACATACGACATTGTGGAGACAAAAACGGGCAGGGGCCAAAACTAGGGAGGGACAAACACAGTCCCAGTCATCCCGCGGTACTTTGAAATAGGAAGTACTCATCTCAACCCCAACTTGCACTCGACAATTAAAAATGAACTATAAAAATGTACGTAAACTCGCATAAAAATACCTTCATTATCTCACTCCAAACACCAAACAAACGAGTTCAAAGATTTAACAGCCCCGCAATCTATTAACAACTCAAAGAACGCCCACTTTTACTATTTTTTAACATCCTTTACTGTAGAGCGAAAGAATTTGTATTTTGAGTTACGACGATTTCACAATGGATGATACTTCACATAGGATACAACACACAACAAAATGGTCAAATGAGACATTTGCCGCCAAACTATCCTTTTATATTACAGGTAGGGCGGAAGGAGCGGCCAAAGTTGTAACTCCGCCCATTTACTGTGGAGAAAACAGTATGCAAATTTTTTACACAAATTTTGTGAAATTTGTTTTTAAGATATTTTTTGATGACGAGAAAGACTTTTTTGTAGCCCGTATTCAAAAAAATCAAAAAATTTATGCAAATTTTTATGCAAATTTTTCTGCTAAAATTTGCATAATTTGTCCTAAAATTACGTTTTAAAGCCACTTTTAAAGTTAAAATAAATTTTTTTTATTTATGCAAATTTCTATGCAAATTTTTTCTAAAATTTGCATCTTTACATCATTTCCCCAAGAAACTTGAAATTAAATGAAACCTCAAAAGTTTAAACCCCCCGGGCTCTCGGCTAAAACTCGATTAACTCATTTCCATTGCATTACCAATTCAAATGACGGCGCCGGGTTCGAAAAGCCGCGAAGCCCCGCCCCGTCGCCGTGACCCGAAAAGAGTTTGCAATAATGGGTTTGGGGGGGGGGGGGGGGGGGGGGGGGGTTACATTACATCACAACAATGGGAATGAACTCGAACGGAACGTCATGTTTTGAATGGCCCACCTTCTTGGGGGGTTCCACCCATTTCGAACAAAAATTGCTCTGGAATCCCATTACGAAACCCACGATCGGCGATAAGAACGGAAGAGCGAAACGGCTCTAAAAATAGTCGAACGTGAGATGCGAGAGGCTCCGTGATCCCCGCGGCGCTAGAGCCCAATGGGACCGGATGCGATTCTGCAAGTTCCAATGACGTTTCGGGATCAAGATAAGAGGTTGGGTTTGGCCGCGATTTTTTGCTGTTTTGCTCACTGCAACGAACTAATGCTACGGCTTTTCAAATGTGCGTGTCGGCACAGTGCACATTTTTTCACAGTGCATTTGACCTTTTGCACTGTGCAAGCGAAATATCGCCGCGGTGCACTATTTTTTCAACTACGTCGCAATTTTGCGCGCGACAGACGTCTGCACAGTGCGAAATGTTTCCCGATCGCACCGTGCATAAGCGGCAAAGTGCACTGTGCGGCGCGACTAAGGGCGGAAAAAAGTCGACGCACCTCTCAAACGTCGTAGTCCGTCCGTAAGGTCGCCGGAAGGATTTCTGCGACATGCACTCTGCGAAGAAAAAGTTCACTTTGCACTGTGCAATTTCTTGCTTGTTGCACCGTGCAATAGCTTTTTTGGGCTGTAGCTGGCATTTTTCTTTTGAGTTTTGCCGACCCGAAACCGGAAATATATAGCCAAAGGTGATTTTCTGCCTAACCACTCTCCGCGTTTCGCGTTCTCTCTCGGCCGCAAAGATCGTTGAAAATTTCGGTTGGAAAGGGCGAGCTGAAACCTTCAGAAATTGATATGTAACCCATGCCGACGTGTGTGCAAAGATTAAAGTAAATCTTTGCGTTGCACATGAAGAGCATCCCTTGTTTATACCACGGTAAAAAGTTACCAATCCTGATCAAACACTGTCGGCCGAAAAGTTCTGGCCCCATAGAGACTGTATCGTATCATTTCTCACTTGCTATGACCTTCAACACAACTCCCATATTCTGGAAATCGGCTTAACATACGAATGTTGAAACACCCAAAACATTGTATCGTCGCAGACGTTCTCCTTATGCAACTATAATGAGTTTCATCCCCGCAAAAGTACGAATAGAAGATGGCCCACTCCAATGCATTCTTTACAGACATACATAAGGGTATTTAAGGCGGCGAGAGCTACAAATTCTTTTAAATATGTTTTGTTTGCTAAAAAAAACGCGGGTTCCGTAGGGTTCAAGAAACCGGTCGAAAAGAAAAGTTCAACGGAAAAGCAACAGTGTGTGGTAGGATGATGTAGGTTTGATTGAGAGCTCAACACACAGCAGCGACAAAACAAGCCATACGGCTTGTTTGAGAGGTCATCCGCGTGTTGATTCGGCCCCGGATTACGATAAAGGCCAAGGATTTTTGAATCGAAAACCTCAAAAGGACGTCTTTTGTCCAAAAACCAGCGTTGTCCCAAGGAAACAAGCAGTAATTGGTCCAAACCTTCGTCCAATCGATGATTATCGACGACTTGGCGATGTCGGTCCATGGAATCTTCGTATAACCTTACCAAAGTTCCATGAAGTCGTGTCTCCGCCTACGCGGAGAGTTGTCGTAGCTTCCGAAGAAGAGTTGTCGTAGCTTCCGAAGATTGACATCGCCAAAACTCCGCTGGCCATGCACTCTCGGTCAAAAGGAGCTTTGGACCCACCGACTCTAGTTCCGGGACGGCAGGCACCGCAAAAATTTACCTGAAGTCTTCAAGGAAAGTCTTGGCGACTCGTCTTTGACACTTCGCAACGCGTGCAAAAAATTTTTTCTCTAGCTGCCGCCTTTTTTCCTGATTTAGGTTTATAGCCAGGATTTGACGGAAAACGGCAAAATAACTGTCATACCACAATAAAAATAATTTTTTCCAACAATTTGCGATACTTTTCAGCAAATTCTAACAAGAAATGGCGAATTTAGATACCTAAAAAATTACTTTTCTTCGATGTTGCGAAGTGTCAAAGACGAATCGCCAACTTGAAGACTTCCCTTTTCGATTTGAGGTGCCACAGTGCTAACTTGTAAAGCGGTCTGCACCGCGAAAAATTGTTCAAAAACGTGAAATACACAATGCAAGATGCTTTTTTTGCCTAACGAACGAAAGTCTGCGTACTTTATAAAAATACTATTTACATAGTGGTCAGAACGGGTTACGAAACTTTATGTTAGCAACTTTAGTAAGCTAGGAGTATGGAAATTTGCGATAAAGCATTTGTTCTGGCTCCGCACTAAAAATGATTTTTCAAGCTGCGCCCGAGCCTTGGATCTTGGTGTCTACACAGCTCAGGTCGATTTGACGTGCGCCATTGATATCTATCGTTGAGGGTAAAATTTCCACAAAAACTCAATTTTACCAGCGTCGAACTCCAACAACTTCCCCTTCTATGATCACTAAGCCACAGTATACTCTTCGAGAATTGCCTGAACTTCGTTGCGACTAAAGACAAACATTGGGATTTGACGCAACACCAAACAAACGCTACAGTAAATCCTAATCATCTCAGAAAAAGTCGTGTAATCTGCTTTAAGGGAAAAATTAAGGCTATTTAGCACTATAGCGTGCAAAGTAATAAACACGACTGTTGTTTTCGAAAAACACACTTCTCAGCGCTCTAAAACATTATCACAAAACAGAATTCAAATTCCTTGAAAATTTCGTAAATTTCAGACTTTCACCGTAATTTCTGCGTTCCAACACTTATCACTACATTCTCCGGAATTTGTAGGGTATAAGCGAATTCCGCCTGACTTTGCCCTATTTTTTGTATATACTTGTGTAGCAATAGCCAGACACGAATTTAAAACAAAACAGTTTATCTTTTTAATTTTTACAAATTTGGATTACAACAATCCGCAAAAAGTGTGGAAATTCGCGGTCAGGTAAAAAAATTCTTGTGGCTAGCTACTAGTTCGTCCGTAAAGTCGCTGGAAGGATTTCTGTGACATGTACTATGCGAAAAAGTCAAGGGGGCGAGCGACAGCCGAAAAAAGCCTATTGCACGGTGCAAAAAGCTGGACATTGCACAGTGCAAAGCGAACTTCGGTTTTCCTACAGTGCATGTTGCAGAAATCACTCCAGCCGCTTTACGGACGGACTAGTGCTACCAGTCTGAAGCGACAATTTTGTGGAATCCTTGTTTAAACTGCCATTCTGTCTCACAAGTGAAGGCTTCCAAGGGCCACGCTCAGGTTTCTTTAAATTTGGCCCACATATCACGAGGAGGTCAGATATTAATTCCTGAAAGTTTTAGCTGCAGGGAGAGACGCGATATTCTACAATCTTAGCGGCCGAGAGAGTACGTGAAACGCGGATAGCGGTCAATTGTTCAAACTGTACGTATATACAAACAATGGGATTTGACGCGACGCTAAAATTTAGAATAAATTATAATATTACAATCCCCCATAAAGCCGTTAAATCCGCTTTTAACCACTGCCAATTTAAGAAATTAACGAAAATAAAGTGTAAATACGGTAGAGTCGACAAAGAACAGCCAAGTGTTGGTAAGACGCTTCTGTAAAAGTGGAATTTATTTTTATCACGGA
Organism: Bursaphelenchus mucronatus; assembly: GCA_025436335.1. Taxonomy (NCBI): domain Eukaryota; kingdom Metazoa; phylum Nematoda; class Chromadorea; order Rhabditida; family Aphelenchoididae; genus Bursaphelenchus; species Bursaphelenchus mucronatus. Next base: position 2,096,902 of record CM046360.1, read on the forward strand.
AAAATTATATGCGACCCTCACAAATACGTGATTTTTCAAAGTTTTATTTGAAATATTCGACTTTTTATTGGGACATGTACTCTTATCCGTGATTTCCACGTAGTTATTGAAGGTAGATTGTAGGGCACAGCATTTGGAACTTTTAAAAATAGTTTTTAGCATTCGAATACGTTGTTGAAGATTGCGTTTGAGATTTGAACCGCCCGCTGAGACAATTCCGCCGCTGAAACTCCAACCTTATGCGGCGGTTGGAGTTTCAATTTTTGTCTGTCGAAATTGTGGTTTGAGATCCTCAAAAAGCAGTGCAAAATTTCACGGACTTTGCTACTAGTATTTCCACAAGGTGCGTAGACTTGTGATCGCTAAGCAAAAAAAGCATTTTGCACAGTGCACTTCGCATTTTTGCGCAATTTTTCGCACCGTCACATCAATCGCCGCGACGTAATTTTTTTTCCAACTGCACTTTTGCGTGCATTCGCACGGTGCAGACCGCTTTCGAAGTTCGCACTGTGCGAAAAACAGCAAAGTGCACGGTGCGTGAGCGACAAATAGGGGAAAAAAGGCGAAATGCACTGTGCGCCGGCGATAAAAGGCGAGCAGAAGTCTACGCTCTTTATGGAAATACTATAGTGTCAGTCTGTCCGGAAAAAAATGCCAATTTGTCGCACCTTGGAATCCGCGAAAATTGCTTTGCGACAGTTTGGAATTTAATCCGAAACTCCGACGAGGCGAGACATTTTGTAGCGATTGAAATTTTTCATGCTTTGAAATACACTGTGCAAAATTCAAAAATTACTCCAACGACTTTCCGGACCGGTACTACTCGCGCCATAAAGTCCGTAGAATTTTATCGCTGATGTCGCGCGAGTGCACTCGCCGGAAAGTGAATGTCGTTTGGGTAAAAACGGGAAATCGCCGCGACGGCCGCGAAAAATCGACAAAAATGCACCGTGCAAAATTCTGCGGACTTTATGTCGCGAGTAGTATCAGTCTGTCGGGAAAATAATGTGGATTTGTCGCACCTTTAAATCGCGCGCCATCGCTTTGCGGCGCTTGGGAATTTGCTGCGCTTCTGCTGCGACAAATCCACATTATTTTCGCCGACGGACTGATACTACTCGCGACATAAAGTCCGCAGAATTTTGCACGGTGCATTTTTGTTGATTTTTCGCGGCCGTCGCGGCGATTTCCCGTTTTTACCCAAGCGACAAGTCGCTGGAGTGATTTTCGCGACATGCACTGTGCGAAACCAAAAGTTCGCTTCGCACGGTGCAATTTCTTGCTTTCTGCACCGTGCAAATGGTTTTTTTCGGCTGTCGCTCGCACCCTGACCTTTTTTGCACGGTGCAAACGTCAAAAACCACTCCAGCTTCAGCGACGCGAGCAGCGCAGCCACATTGTGCTCATTATTTTCCCCACCGACTTCTAATGATAATAAAAAAAGCTGATTTGCGATTTGGACTTGTTTCGTAAGTGAATTTGGCTTCGGAGAAGTCATTGTCAAAGCCGGGAAGCCTCTTATCAACAGGCCGCAAAGTCTTCAGACCACAATTATTCATTCATCTTATTCACTCCCCGGTTCTAAACCGATGCTGCAAATCAGATTTGGGTTATAAAGCTGAACGCGTTTGCCTCGGGAACGATTAATTTGATTATCACCTTTCCAGATGTCCCCGCACAACAACAAACTTGGGCTGCTCGAACTCACGTTCGCCTCGGTACAAAAAACAAGGTGGTTCAGATTTATATCCAAAATGTCTCTTATGCAGGAAGAGGCGTTCTGAACAACAAGCCAGAACCATTTCAGCGGCCGTTTTTTATACTACGCTCAAATAACCGTTGTTTTTCCGCTGAATTGCACGTAGTTGGCATTTGCGACGGAAAAATAAAACAATTCCTTCACTCAAGAGATTCCTTCTTCGGTTCGACAGCGAAAACAACATCCTTTGCGCGAAGCTATTAGGAAACGGAGGCTCTTACTACTAGAATTGACTCTAAACATTCGAAATTACTGTTGTTTTGACGCCAAATTTTCACAACTCCAATCTTCAAGCAAAGTCCTTGAAGTGTAACGTCCAAATTTTTTATGTTTTGTGCTTCAGAATTCGTTTTTGTTTCATCCACGAACGTTGAAGACGTCCAGGCATCTGAATCGTCGCACTAATGAAGAGACATTACTATATGGTCTCTCTAAAGGGCTCCTTTTCCACCAATGAAACGGCCCGGCCCGGAATCGGCCCGTAATAACTAAAATTCAGAATCTGAAAGCAAAAATTGGGGTAGCAAACAAAAATAGAGTTTCGAAACCCCAGCATACTGGCAGAGAAATTGACAGGGGTGGAAAACGGGCCTATTTTACAAAATTTTAGGCTCGCGGCCCGGCCCGGCGAATGTCAGGCCCGGCCCGGCCCTGTTAGGCATGTTAGGACGCGAACTGCCGAATTTACTTTGATCTTACCGACTTTTTGACGGCAAAATGTGCTATAAATTGCGATATGTTACTACAGATGTTCTATTGTGGATCTTAAAGGTTTTTAAAAGGTACTTAAAAATAGTAAATGATTGATAACTTGAGTTACTAAAACTACAATCCCTCAAGCAAATTTCCCGGCACGAAAACAGCTTGGCATTCGAAAACGGGCCGGGCTGGCAAAATCCCAAACCCGCGTCCCGGCCCAGCAAGTGTCAGGCCCGGCCCGTTTCAAAATTCCTCAAGCCCGGCCCGGCCCGTGACCACCCCTGGAAATCATACACAACCATATACGATCATTTTCAAAAGGTTTATAGCACTTTTCTATAATTTTTTTCATCCTATCTTTGTTATGTTATATTTGTGACTTGATATCTACGGGCGAACTCAAAAGTCGGCAGCGGGCTCACTTTTGAGTTTCGTCCAAACGAAATGTCACAATTGACAAAAGAAATAAAATAATTTCGAGAAAAATATTTTTCCATCGAAAAACCCCACAAAAAATTCATTTGTGACATTTCGTTTGATTTCAATCGATACAAAGTGGTCGAATCGTCGAAAGGAGCCAGGAAACAAGTCAGGTTGCCGTGTGTGGTATTCCAGCGACATGAACCGGCCGCGGACCGGCGCGCGAAACTTTGAGAGCCATGTCTACACCGAGCGCATCAGTTGGTCGGGAAAATATAATAATACGGACTCGTCAAGAGCGGAAAAAATGAATATCTTTTCGACATCAACGCCCTTGATTACCTATCAATTGCCAAAAATTTGAAAAATTTCAAAAATTAATGTATGGGGGTATATTTTTTGTCCAAGATATACCGCTACGTAAAACAATTTACTACTAATCATTCTTTTAAAGGGCCAAAACAACTACTTTGGAATCGCGCTTTTTACGGCATGTGAAACGAAATGTCAAAAAAGTTTCTTTGTCTACTGTACTAATAACGTCGGGAAAAAAATAATGGTGACATTCTACATGCTTACTAATAATTATTTTACTGTTTGCATCTCTGCCGCCTTTGTTTTCGCTGCAGGACGTAAAAAACTTTTTTGACGTTTCGTTTCACACGCTGAAGAAAACGCAATTCAAAAGTAGTTGTTTTGGTTCTTTAAGTCAGTTTTTATTAAGTTTACGTATAGCTATGTTTACAAACAATAATACTTTCAGGGGAAAACTGATTCTTTTCTGGTAAAATTTTTTTTCTGGGGAAAAAACACATTTTTTCGAAAAATAAGTTTTCTGGGAAAAAGCATTTTTCATTCTGGGCAAAAAACATTTTCCCGTTTGGAATTGGTGCGCAACTGCGACAGGGCCAGATATTTTGCAGCGACGAAGTGCTTATTGTTTCCCTGACAAGGTAGTATCTAAAAAATGCTTTGAAAGAAATTGAATTCTCACCGCGTCAGCGTTTTTTTAAATGTTTTTAAAGCTACAGTAGTCAGAAAAGTAATTATTTTCGATCGAATTCAAAAACAATTGCAAGATAAAAGCCTTTTGTGCGGAAATGTTAAAGACAATTTTATTGTCAGTCACGGAAATAATGTCATCTTTGTGAAACAGCAATGGAGAGATTGTCTTGCGAGCTATTTTGGCCAAACAATAACAACACTTACAATCGAGAAAAGAGTTTTGTACCAGCTCGGTTAGCAGTAACACTTAACAACATCAAAAATAAGAATATCCTTTGTTCTCGCACTTTTTGCTCCTACCGTACCCCTTGCTGACATTTGCGCACTTTGACAGCTGCAACAAAAGCTCTACGGCATTTGTATGCAAAACTGTTCGAAAGTTCGGAGTAAGCGAAATATTTAGTGTTCTAAAGACCAACGTTTCGCCCGAGAAAGCGGTCAATTACTTTGTGTAGGCACTTAAAATTAATGTGTGGTTCCACCAAATGGCAGGTGACAAGTTGGAGTATGATTTCAGAGTCGCTCTAAATCTGTACGGGCGAATACGTGGAAGGGGTGAGTTAATCATGCGAACGTTTGAACGTTCAGCGCACAAATTTGAAAATAAAGTACAGGAAACGCTGAGTTCGCGGTTCACAGAAAAGCTATTACATTGTACAAGGGAAGTGCTCAAAGTGCGACGCTCGGATCTGCATAAAACTTGACGCAAATTTCAATAAATTTTTTTAAGAAATTTGATGAAAACACCGAGATTTTTTGGTTGAAAATTGGCAAAATGTGACACTTTTTTTTGCGAATTTTGGTATGGAACGTACCACGCCAATTTCTTTTACAGAGAGTAATGTTACCACAAAAAATCTCTTTTTTCCGCGCGACACTGACAAAGATACGGCCAAAAGTTGCTTTTCTCTGACCGCTCTCCTCGTTTCGCGCCCTCTCTCGGCCGCAAGGATCGTTGAATATTTCGACTGCGAGTGTAAGCGCTAGCCAAATATTTGGAAATTTATATTTTGCTTTCGGACTTGTGTGCGAAACTTGAAAAAAAATCTGAGCGACCGAGATTTTTAGATAGAAAGTTGGCAAAATGTTACACTTTTTTGCGAATTTGGGTATGGAAAGTTTTATGTCTATTTTTTACAATTGAGGGTAATGTTTTAACAATAAAATCTTTTTTTTTCGCGCGAAACTGACAAAGATACGGCCGAAAGTTGCTTTTCTCTGACCGCTCTCCGCGTTTCGCGCACTCTCTCGGCCGCAAAGATCGTTGAATATCTCGGCTGCCTTTGCAAAGCACGAGTTAAAACTTTCAGGAATTGATATACAGATGGCCTATGAAAGACGTGTGTGCAAAATTTTATATATATAAATTCAAAGCGTAGTATAATACTTGGGACCGCTCCCTTGTGAGGGAAAACGCCGTTTTGGTCGTAGCAATGTCTGATATCACAACAACTTTGTTTACGAATACAATGATTGATCAGAGTGATAACGCACCTGTCATAAACTTACTTCGACAAAAAAATAAAAAAAAATTGTAAGTACTGTCAAAATTGATAACAGTATTTACAAAGTAACCACAGAAAATATGGTACTTTTCCAAAAACATAGATCAGTGCGGAAATTGTAGTATGACCATTAGACAATACTAGTGTGGCAACTGTCAAATCCGACCTGGCTAATGCTAATTCTATTTGGGCTAAGACGTGATTATTTGGCCAACATAAGCAGCTCAATCTCACATTATCCTGTTGTTCAGATTATGACTTACAAGTCAGTAAGACTTGGTCTGCCATTTGTAATGTAAAATAAAGTATATACGACATTTTGACTAGCAATTCTAAGCTAGAATTTAGGTATGGGCGGGTTAGGGTCCCAAACAGTCTTGACATGCCTTCGCACGGTGCGGTCGGCGTTGCAAAGTGCCTCTTCGGTACAAAAAATTTTTGCATTGCAAATGAAAAACGCATTGTGCATTTCATACGCTCGACATAAGCTTTTGACACTAAATACTCCATAAAGTCCCGACAATTTTGCACGGTGCATTTTTCTCAAATTTTCGCGGCCGTCGCGGCGATTTCTCGTTTTGACCCAAGCGACATGCACTTTTACGCGACCGCGCGACATTAGCGATAAAATTGTCGGGACTTTATAGCGCGAGTAGTAGCCCTTTTCAAAAAAAAAATGCATTTTGCACAGTGCGTGGTCGACGTGCACCGTGAATTTTAGTGCTAGGCGGGCCAAAAAGTCTTGTCTGCACTGTGCGCAAAAAACTTGTCGCGCTGCGACCACGCACAGTGCAAAACAAACGCTTTTAAAAAGGACTAATCAAGACTTTTTGGGCCGCCTAGTATGTTTGCACAGTGCGCGCAAAAAACTTGTCGCGCGGCGACGCGTAAAATTCACGGTGCGTTGCGACCACGCACCGTACGAAATCCATTGTTTTGAAGAGGGCACAATGCACTGTTTTTTGCACCCCGCCGATTTTTTTTGCAGCGCAAGGTCACTTCGCGATGTCGACCGCACCGTGCAAAAACAGCTCAAGACTTTAGGGCTCCGTAGTACCAAAAATCGATCTTCCGAAATTCTTTTGGCTGACAAATTTTAAAAAACAACCTCTAAAAACTTGGCCCACCTCTACTGAAGTAATACAGTGCATAAAAAACTTTTTTGACACTTTGTTTCATACGCCGTAAAACGCGCAATTCAAAAGTAGCTGTTCTGGGGCTTTAAAGTTTACACGGCTAAAATATCCAGCCAAAAAAAAATCGTTTCTTTCCGCCTTTTCATTAATTTCGTATAAAAAAGAATGTTTTACTACTCCTTTCGCAAAGTGACTGGAGAGATTTTTGGAGTTTGCACTGTGCAAGAAAAGCGACAGCCGAAAAAGCCTACTGCACCATGAAAAAAGCAAGAAATTTCACAGTGCAAGCAAAAAAAAGTCAAAAAAAAATTTTTTGACATTTCGTTTCCACGCCTTAGAACGCGCGATTCAGAAGTAACTGTTCTGTCCCTTAAAACGTGAATTTCATGAATTTTTCTTGCAAATTCAAGAATTATAATCCTTCTAAACGTTCTACTCAAAGAACCCCCCACTTTTTTGGCATTCAGCGTTCTAAATTCGCGCCGCACTTTAGCGATCCGGGTTCATATCACAGCCCAAGTGCACGACGATGTTATTATTAATCGTTGGGTAATTATTTGATTTGAATGACGGGTGGGTTCAAGTCACATTTTTTGTCCATTTTCGACGGATTTATTGTGTCAACAAAAGCCGAAAAATGTAAAACACCAGAAATGATGTACTTTGTCATCAATGATGATGGTTCCAGCGGAAAATACAACTGCCAAGCGCTACAAATCTTTTACGCTTGTGCTTTGTGGAGCCGGTTTTGTTCCATGAGACATACTTGTCTTGCCCTTTTGCCAATTGTTTGACAAAGTCAAAACAATTGAGAATAATCAAATGAGTTTCAAAAAGTCCCACGGTAAAATTTTACTGGTCCTTCTGGAAATTTGCTGGAGTGATTTTTAGTGTTTGCAATGTGAAAAAAACGTCAGGGTGCAAGCGACAGCCAAAAAAAGCCTTTTGCACGGTGCAAAATTTTTGAGGTTTGCACAGTGCAAAATGCTTCGAAGGGCTCGCGCACCGTGCATAAAGAGGAAAAACGCACTGTGCGGCGCGGACAAGAAGTCAACGCACTTTTGGTGTTTGCACTGTGCATTAAAAGCCAGCCGAAAAAAGTAAACATTTTGGGCATAGGACATATAACAAGCCCTAAAAATTTTAACTCGCGCTTTGCAACGGAAGCGGAGATATTTAACGATTTTTACGGCCGAGAGAGTACGCGAAATGCTGAGAACGGTCAGAGAAAAACACTTTTTGGCGTTATCTTTGTAAGTGTCGGGCAAAAAAAATGATTTTTTGTGGAACCGTTACTTTTTACCATAGAAAAAGGTATAAAAAATTTAATATCAAAACCAGCTCAAACGTGGCGCATTTGTCACACGTTGGTTTTTTTTAGTTGTTCAAAGAACCACACATAATCCTTCCCAAATTGGCACAGTACAAATGCACTTTTACAAAGTGCATTCTTTTTTTGGACCTTCTCCTCAAGATACAGTAACCCAATAATGTTCCAAAATTAATTTGAATTACGTCCGTCCACATGAGCTCGTTTCCGGGTTATTTGTAAACTTCTTTGATCCGTCTAATTAGTAGTCCGCGCAAGGCTGTTTTCCGAAGCCCTCCAAAAACAAAGAACCGGCTCCGCCGAAGCATGTTGTGACATTTACATGCAAAAAGGCTACATTTTCTACCGTAAAATTTTGCAGAACCACCGACGACGTTAATACTAGTCGGTGCAAGAGCACGTGACGCCTTTTTGCACCGTGCGGGCATTTATTATTGCTTTTTTTGCACTGTGCAAATAGCGTCGCGAAAGAAGAATTGCTACACGTCGGAAGAAATTGTCCCGCAAGAATTTGCGGAATTCATCGGTTAAGTACGAATTGGCGGTGATAGAGCGTAGTATGAACGGAAATACCCCTGAATTCTGAAAAAAGAAGAGAGTAGTCGGAGAGTCTCGTGCCAGATATACGAGTAGTTCATACGACGAAAGATATGAAAAGCGCTCAAAAATGATGTAAAATGACTAACAAGGAAAGTCACTTTATTCGTAGACGGACTTTAGAACAGGACCTAGTAGATTTCAAAGGTGAGGCATCTGCGATCATAAAACTGATTTCCTTAGGTGTTTCCAGGCCTTCCCGGTCGAGAAAATCGACCGCAAAGTTTAGCCGAAATACGCGAAAAGTCTCTTCAAAAGAAAGGACTTATTCTTTCTGAAGTCGTGGCCGAGTGGTCTGTGCGTTTGTTTTTTGCGCATGAAGAGGCGGGTTCGACTCTCCACCTGGTTAATTTTCTGTTTTGGTTTGATTTTATAACTTAATACTTTATGTCATCTATAGCTATTATTTTTAGGTTAACAGCCTTTGGCTATTTATTTGAAGGACCAAAAAAAATTAATGAGCAATTGAGCAAAGTCGAACCCGCATCTTTTTGCGAAAAAAGCGAGCGCGCTGACCACTCGGCCACGACTTCACATGAAATAAACCGTTTTTTTTTTGAAGAGACTATTCGCGTATTTCGGCTAAACTTTGCGGTCGATTTTCGACCGGGAAGGCCTGGAAACACCTAAGAAAATCAGTTTCATGACCGCAGATGCCTCACCTTTGAAATCTACTAGGTCCTGTTCTACAGTCCGTCTGCGGATAAAGTGACTTCCCTTGTCAAACATGATACTAGTCGGCGCAAGAATTCGAGAGACAGTTTTGCACTGTGCAAGTCATTCGTTTGCACTGTGCTTTCTTTTCTTTCAGCACAGCGCAGAGCTTTGTCGCTTTTCCCGACGTCTTGTGCTTTGCGTAGACATGGCTGCGGGCCGGCCCGGGTGGGGTAGCGAACAAAAATAGAGCGTCAAAACCCCATCAGACAGACAGGTAAAACATACAAAACTATATACGATCATTTTAAAAAGGTTAACAACACTTTTTTAACAATTTTTTTATCCTATCTTAGTAATTTTGTTAGTATTTGAAATTTGAAACGGGCCGGGCCGACATTTTTCGGCTCGGCCCGTGGGCCAACTTTTCAAGAGTGCGTATATCGCCGCGCGTAAGCCTTTTTCAACTACGTCGCAGCCGTCCGGAAAGCCGCTAGAGAGATATCCGCGACATGCACTGTGCGAAAAAAGTTCACTTTGCACTGTGCAGTTTCTTACTTTTTGCACCGTGCAATAGGCTTTTTTCGGCTGTCGCTCGCACCCTCACCTTTCTTGCACAGTGCAAACACCAAAACTCACTCCAGATACCGTATTCAAATTAACGATTTTTTTGATGTACCCGTTGATCCCCATCCCAATAAAAATATATAAATTGCTGTGGCCAATAACATCATATGGTAAGTATTTACCGCCACACTCACTAAATTTAGTATGGCTTACGTGCCAAACCCTACAAAAATTAGCCTTTTTACCGACTACGTAAAATCTCCGGAATGACGTTATTCGTAAACCAAATTGGAAAACAATCCCGAAAGAATAATATATTTTGTTTACCCTGTCCCGGTATTTCATTTCCTCGCAATGAAATTGATTTCAATCTTGAATATCGAACACGACATTCATTGGAAGTAAAAATGTGATATTGACATACTACACTTTTTCCAAAATGCGTAACTCTTTTGTCGTGGGCCGCACAGTGCACATTTTTCACAGCGCATTTGACTGTTTGCACTGTGCAATCGAAATATCGCTGCGGCGCAAGATTTTTTCAACTACGTCGCACGTCAAATCGAAAAAGTAAGAGGGAAGGAACCGTTGGCATTTCGTCACAAATATGGGATCCGAGAAATATTTTTTGATCGATTTCTTGTCTAATTTGGTAAAAACCAGGTCCTTCTTGACAAAGTTTACCATTTTCAAGCTATATGCATTTTTTTAGACTTGTTTTGACCGGTAATACCTAGCGGGTAAATTTAAAAATAATTTTTTTGATAAATCTTTGGACGAAAAGCCAATTTGAGGAGTTCCCTTCTCAATTTGACGCGCGTCGCTGCGTCGGCGCTCGCACAGTGCAGACGTCTTTTTTTGCAGCTTTCACAGTGCAAAATGATTAAAAATGGCTCGCGCACCGTGCAAAAAAGGAAAAAATCCCCTGTGCGGTGCGATAAAAAGTCTACGTACTTTTGAAAAGGCGTAGTATTTAAAAGACAAAAAAAAATGCAAAAAAGGGAGTAAGATATATTGCCTTATTAGTGAAAATCTTATTGCGTTTACGTATTTGCGTTGGATTCAGCAGGTGCTTAAAGGGCCAGTACAGCAACTTTTGAATTGCGCGTTTTTCGGCGTGTGAGACGAAATGTCAAAAAATTTTTTTATGTCCTGCAGCGAAAACAAAGGCGGCAGGGTTGGAAACAGTAAAATAATTATTAGTAAGCATGTAGAATGTCACTATTATTATTTTCCGTTGCTATTGGTACAGTAGACAAAAAAAACTTTTTTGACATTTCGTTTCAACGCCGTAAAAAACGCGACTCAAAAGTAGTTGTACCGGTCCTTTAAAACAAGATATTTTTAAAAATAATGACAAAAAACGGAGAATAGAAAGAGACTAGAACATAACCGCCGAGCCCATGGTATTCGTATCTTTGCTCGTGTGCGTCACATTCACATTGGGTGTGGTTTTATAGGGTGTGGTGGTAGTGGTCGCCAACCGACGTTTGGTCAAGCATTTCGGCAGGAATGTGTTGCGAATCTCGTTTCTCATACTCCGATTGAGGAAGAGGTAGATGAAAACGGTACCGCCTGAAAATAAAGGGAGAAGTTGGCATTGTGAAGCAAAAAAAATTGTTGTCTGTTTCAGACAAGTTCTTAACCAAATTTTTTTGGCTGACTCGTTAAGAAAATCAAAAAATTTATTTCCCAAAAAAGTGCCAAGTGCGACGCATGTCAAATCAGACGTTTTTGCACAATTTTTCGCGGTGCAGACCGCTTTACAAGTTAGCACTGGGGCACGTCAAATCGAAAAGGGAAGTCTTCAAGTTGGCGATTCGTCTTTGACACTTCGCAACATTGAAGAAAAATAGTTTTTTGGGTATCTAAATTTGCCGTTTCTTGTCGGAATTTGCTGAAAAGTATCGCAAATTGGTGGAAACAATTATTTTATTGTGTGTTGGGCAGTTATTTTGCCGTTTTTTTTCACATACTGGCAATAAATGTAAATTAAGGAAAAAAGGCGGAGAAAAATTTTTTTGTACGTGTTGAAAAGAAAAAATTTTTTTGTACGTGTTGCGAAGTGTCAAAGACGAATCGCCAACTTGAAGACTTCCTTCTTTTCTGCCTTCCTACGTTTTGAAGACAAAATTATAATAAATCTAAGCGTTCCATTTTTTTAAAGCGACACTACAGCTACTTTTAAATCGCGCTTTTTACGGCGTGGAAACAAAATGTCAAAAAAGTTTCTTCGTCTACTGTACCAATAACAACGGAAAAAAAATAATGGTGCCATTCTACATGCTTACCAATAATTATTGCACTGTTTGCACCTCTGCCGCGTTTGTTTTCGCGGCAGTGCATAAAAAAACTTTTTTGACACTTTGTTTCACACGCCGTAAAACGCGCAATTCAAAAGTAGCTGTTCTGAGGCTTTACAGTTTACACGGCTGAAATATCCAGCCAGAAAAAATCGTTTCTTCCGCCTTTTCGTAAATTTTGTATGAAAAAAGAATGTTTTACTACTCCTTTCGCAAAGTGACTGGAGAGATTTTTGGAGTTTGCACTGTGCAAGGAAAGCGACAGCCGAAAAAGCCTACTGCACCATGAAAAAAGCAAGAAATTTCACAGTGCAAGCAAAAAAAGGACATAAAAAAAACTTTTTTGAGATTTCGTTTCCACGCCTTAGAACGCGCAATTCAGAAGTAGCTGTTCTGTCCCTTAAAACGTGAATTTCATGAATTTTTCTTGCAAATTCAAGAATTATAATCATTTTAAACGTTCTACTCAAAGAACCCCCCACTTTTTTGGCATTCAGCCTTCTAATTAAAAAGCAAGAAATTTTAGAGTGCAAAAGGAACTTTTGTTTTCTCACAGTGCATGTCGCGGAAATCATCACTCCAGCGACTTTGCGAACGGACTAGTATGGAGCTACCGTATTTTCGGACAAGATTGTCTTTTTTCCGGAACTTTTTCATGGGTCTGGTGACAGCTAACGACTACAATTTTCGCGTGATCTCTGCAAAAGTAAGCGACAAAAATTATTTTGCAAAGATTTTGATGCAATTTTCCGTTAAAACATGATTGTATCTCTCCAATTTCGCTGCTGTATCTAAATACCATACATTCATCGCGAGAAAAACGCTACATACGATTATACTCTCTCTACGTGCAGAATACAACTTTTATACTGTAGCGTTTGTAGTGCCGAAACTCACCGTGACTCGATTGCCATGTGATTTGGCCCACAATGACCATGTAGTTTGAGGTTTCGGCGAACTGCATTCGCACGTACACACTCGCCGCGATCAGGATCAGCATACAAATGAGTGTGGCTTGCGCAATAATCTACAATGTTTCACAGTGAATTGTCATTTTTTTGGGGTTAAATTAGAATTACAAACATGTAGTCATAAGAGTTTCGAATTGGATGACTATTGTTTTGATGGCTATTGTTGTTACCACGAATTGCCCTCTAAACATGTTTACGGTGAAGCATTTTGTTGTCATTTTGGATGAAAGCTATTGTTTTACAACTGTTACAATTGAGATTGCGAAAAAAATCAAAGTACAAAGAAATGAGCACATGAAGTGTTGAAGAAATTCGTAAAGTTTAAGGTACAGGTATTCAACGTTCTTCAAGGAAAAACACATGCTTTTCAGTCATCGCGCTCCCAAATTCATGTGGAAATTTGCTTTTGTAAAAAAAATTGGGCAACTAATTCTTGTCAGTCCGTCGAGAAAATAATGTCGCGCAATGTCGCATCAGAAATCGTATCGTCGTCGAGAAATTGAATTGTTTTTCGCTTCATGGAAACTTATTGAAATAAAGCACAACATTTTTAGTCAACTAGTGCACATTGGTGCCAAATATGACAGATTTCTATTGACAACAAAAAAAGTTACAGCAATTTTTAAAGTGCGGTTATAATTTTTGTGCACATTTTACGAAGGTCAAGCTGCGAGCGACAGACGAAAAAAGCCTATTGCACGGTGCAAAAAGCAAGAAATCGCACAGGGCAACGTAAACTTCTGTTTTCTCACAGTGCACGTCGCAGAAATCGCTTCAGCGACTTTACGGACGGACTAGTATTACCTAGTTTCCTATAATAATCTAAAATTTTAATGCTCTCCCTACAACATTTATTGCTTAATTCCCACTAGCAAATTGGTGCCAAATATGACAGATTTCTATTGACAACAGAAAAAGTTACAGCAATTTTTAAAGAGCAATTATTGTGCACACTGTACGAAGGTCAAAGTGCGAGCGACAGACGAAAAAAGCCTATTGCACGGTGCAAAAAGCAAGAAATTGCACAGGGCAACGTAAACTTTTGTTTTTTTACAAGGCACATCGCAGAAATCGCTTCAGCGACTTTACGGACGGGCTAGTATTACCTAGTTTCATATAATAATCTAAAATTTTAATGCTCTCCCAACAGCATTCATCGCTTAATTCGCACTGTACTTGCCTGTTTTTGCAGCGCATTCATCCCAGTCGATCTGTGGCCGCCCATTGTTGGTCTGGCTTTAATACAAACATATATGCAGATACATGAATACGCAGTGCACAAGACGACGATAACAATGACATTGTTGATTGTATGCGGCCAACTGGTGTACTGAAAAAAAATGTGTGGTAACACGGCAGACAGAGGAAGTCGAAACGTTTTTACTGTGTAATCAGGAAGTTTCTAACAATCACTCAGACATTTGAAAACCTTAGAATACATTTTGATGCATATTGATATAATACAACTTAATTTTGAAAATTGTATCCAAATGACGCATAACATCATACTGTAATTTCATTGTAATCTTTGTAGTGCTGTAATTACATTGTAATAGGTTTGTAGCATCCTTTAAAATCGAGCTCTTTTGTAAAGGGAGTATAATTTAATTTTGCTGTAATGCGACGGAAAAGTTTTACAACATATATATATATATATATATATATACTTGTTCTATGATATAGCTCGTGTGGTTGCAAAAATGGAGCCAACAAGAAAGAGCTGCAAGCGAGATGCTCACATTTAAATAAACGTAACACACACTGAGATTATAATCTTTTAAAGCATATGCAAGCTTTTCTCGCGCTTTGCAGAATCAACCGAGATTTTTGGATCAAAAGTTGGCAAAAATCTACCGCTTTTTTCAGAATTTTGACGTGAAAGGTATAGTGTCTTTTTCTACCGCAGAGTGTAACGTTTCCACAAAAAATCGCTTTTTTCCACACAAAAATGGCAACGATACGGCCAAAAAGTGTTTTCTCTCTGACCGTTCCCCGCATTTCGCGTACTCTCTCGGCCGCAAAGACCGTTGCATTGGCTGCCCCTGCCAAGCAGAAGCTAAAACTTCCGCCCAAAACCGGCAAAAACATGGCACAAAATATTTTTTTCTCTGACCGCTCTCCAGATTTCACGTACTCTCTCGGCCGCAAAGACCGTTGCATCGGCTGCCCCTGCCGAGCAGAAGCTAAAACTTCCGCCCAAAACCGGCAAAAACATGGCACAAAATATTTTTTTCTCAGACCGCTCTCCAGATTTCACGTACTCTTTTCTATCGTTTATTAAATCGGGTGTGCCTTTAAAGTGCAAACTAAAATTTTCAAGAGGTCGTATCGCCTGGGCCTAACGTATGAGTAAATTTTAAAGAAAGTGCTGAGCATTGCAGTTGAAACACTTCCCTCGTAAATAAAGTACTTTCTCTGACCAAAAGAAGCAAACATAATATTCGTTACATTTCTAACAACATTATATCTGCAAATTGTCAGCAAAAATACCAGTCCGTCCAAAAAGTCAATGGAGTGATTTTCGCGACGTGCACCCTGCAAAAAAAGGGAAGGTGCTAGCGATAGCCGAAAAAAGCCTATTGCACAGTGCAAAGTGAACTTTTGCTTTCTCACAGTGCATGTCGTGGAAATTACTCTAGCGATTTTACGGACGGACTACTACTTCCTCTCAATTCCGTTTTCCCGCACTTCAATTAGGCCTATCGTATTTAAAGACACAGCACAGCTATAATATTACTTTTGAATCGCGCTTTTTACGGCGTGTAAACGAAATGTCGAAAAAGTTTCTTCGTCGACTCTACCAATAACAACGGAAAAAATTTTTTGCGACAAGCTTTATACTAGACCGTGGCAGACTCGCTGAAATGATTTGCACTGTGCAATTTCTTGCTTTTTGCACCGTGCAATAGGTTTTTTGCCCCCTAACTTTTTGCACAGTACATATCGCTAAGATCACTCCAGCAACTTTCCGCGCGGACTAGTGCTAAGCATAGCTTGTACTATGTCGCCCTGCGAAAGGGTCCCTCATTCTCTTTAAACTTTTAGTTGTGACATTACGCATCAATAATTATCGGAGAAATTCGTAGTTTTGGAAAAAAGAGACTTTGAGTCATCAGCTCTTCGTATTTTAATTTGAAATGGTCTGAAAGGTCTTTAAAATTAGTAGCCAAGGACCAAACCCTCATCAACTTTTCAACCCTTTCAAAACATTTACAAACCTTTACCCGCTCTTTGTCCGAGATGGGCGTTCCAACGAACGGATCAAAGAAGGCGCCGTCATAGACCGACGTGAAAATCAAGGGCGGAGTAAAGACAACAAAATACGATCCGTACAGGGTTGGCGCCAGCAGCCACACATAACTCCTCCATCCGCTGAACAAAGTCTCCATCCAATCGGGCTTCAGCAGGTCGCAGCACCGATTCATTGCCAGCATCATGCACGCCATGCAGGCGGCACACCACAGCCCCGTAGATATGCTCCCACTAATGTACATGATCTCTTGATGGTCGCAGAAAGTGTTGCCGTGCCATGCAAAGTAGCCGGCCAAAATGGAGTTGATGAAGATGCAGGCCATGTCGATAATTCCTGCAAAAAATTATGGTTGATAGAGAAAGCAGATGCTTTTTGGGCTCGACTAACATCTCAGATAGCACGAAAAACCCGAGCTGTGTAGACACCAAGATCCAAGGCTCGGGCGCAGCTTGAAAAATCATTTTTAGTGCGGAGCCAGAACAAATGCTTTACCGTAAATTTCCATACTCCTAGCTCACTAAAGTTGCTGTCATAAAGTTTTGTAACCCGTTCTGACCACTATGTAAATGGTATTTTCATAAAGTACGCAGACTTTCGATCGCTAGGCAAAAAACGCATCTTGCATTGTGCATTTCACGTTTTTGCACAATACAAGTTAGCACCGTGGCACGTCAAATCGAAAAGTAAAGTCTTCAAGTTGGCGATTCGTCTTTGACACTTTGCAACATTAAAGGAAAATAATTTTTTGGGTATCTAAATTTGCGATTTCTTGTTAGAATTTGCTGAAAAATATCGCAAATTGTTGAAAAAAATATTTTATTGTGGTTTGGCGGTAATTTTGCTGCTTTTCGTCAAATGCTGGCTATAAACGTAAATCAGGAAAAAAGGCGGCCGCTTGGAAAACAATTTTTCGCACGTGTTGTGAAGTGTCAAAGACGAATTGCCGACTTGAAGACTTCCCTCTCTCTTGCTTTTCCGATTTGACGTGTGTGGTAGGCTACATATTAAGCACTGAATGTTTTAGCTCGCGTTCTTCAAGGGCAGCCGAGATAATCAACGGCCGTTGCCGTGGAGAGAGCATGCAAAAGGCGGATAGCGGTCAAAGAGAAAAACGCTTTTTTGGTCGTACCATTTTTTTCCGCATCCACTCCTTACATATTCGATCGTCAAAACGGTTTCACTTACCCAAAAAGAACATGATCTTGTAGCACGACAATTTCAAAAACTTTGACGACGACATTGTGTACAAACACGGGAAATACAACACTTCGTACATGACGCCCACCGTCGTATACACAACGCCGATGATTTTGTTGGGAACGCCAAAGTCGTGCCATTCTTCCGGCGTATACCTGGAGCAGTTGTACAGCTCCGCGTAGCTGTGCCTGTCGAAGTAATACTTTTCCATCTGAAAGACATTGGAAAAGAAATGAATTAACGCCATTGATGGCAACGTGGAGATATAGCAGGTTGGAGTAATGAGCGGGGAAAGGAAGGCTTCGCTTGGACTATAAAGCGGTAATCGGATTTGACGTGGAACCACGCGTTTCGTTGATTTCATTAAGAAAGCATGGTTCAAGGCGACATTTCAAGGTTTGTACTGAGCTAGTGTATCAAAGGAACGGCCCAAAAAGTTTGACCATGGACAATGTCATCGACCTTTCTATGTACTAGACGGCCCGAAAAGTCTTGACATGTTTTCGCACGGTGCGGTCGGAACGTGGGTTTGCCTGACAAATGGGGTGCGAAATAAGAGTGCGCTGAGCTTTTATTAACCTTTTCAAAACAGTTGAACTGCACGTAGTCGCGAAGCACTGTGAATTTTGACAAGATATTAGAGCGACTGGACTTGGCAAGGCTTTTGCCTCGCCTAGTACAAGTCTAAAGCAGCACGCCTGACGACCGTTTTTTTCAGCGCTACAAAACAACAAACGGCCATCCAAATCAACAAGCAGATGGCCGTTTGTTGATTGTCGCTGTATGCTATGCTAACGGAGTTTCTAAGTACAAAGCTGATGTCTTGACTAATATATCGAGCATACGCTACCTGAAAATTGTAGCTTACGCTTTACCGTCACAGCCGATTCTTACGGCGTGTGAAACGAAGTGTCAAAAAAGCCTCTTCGTCTGCTGTACCAATAACAACGAAAAAAAATAATGGTGACATTCTACATGCTTACTAATAATTATTTTACTGTTTGCAACTCTGCCGTCTTTGTTTTCGCTGCAGGACATAAAAAAACTTTTTGACATTTCGTTTCACACGCCGTAACTCGCGCAATTCAACAGTAGTTGTACTGGCCCTTTAAAAGTTCGCTGTGAATGAACAAAACTACATCATGTCAAGGATCGTCTTCAAAAACCCGACGTAATCATAAAGCTAGCATCAGCCATTAATCCCCCACCAGCCATCTCCAGCCATAATTCAAAAAATGGAAAAAGTTACGGTAGTTGAGTACGCGAGCAATAACATCGGAGAGACTTAACATCTTCTGGGTAATCCGTCTATTCAATTCGAATCTTAATTCAACCGGATTTGGAGGTATGTGTTGGGATTTGTTCACGAAAATGTAGGATGCCTGTTGAAATTTGGATATTCACTTTTGATGAATGCCTTAAGCCCATTTGAAGGGTTATAAGTATATATATTGCTGGAGGGACCATTCTCTGGCAAGATCATGAGATATAATAAGATACGGACGCTCACAGCTAAAGGGCCAGAACAAAAACTTTTGAATTGTGCAATTTACGGTGTGTGAAACGAAATGTCAAAGATGTCTTTTTATGTCCTGCAGCGAAAACAAAGACGGCGGAGTTGCAAACAGTAAAATATTTATTAGTAAGCATGTAGCATGGCACCATTATTTTTTTTCGTTGTTATTGGTGTAGCAGACAAAGAAACTTTTTTGACATTTCGTTTCACACGCCCTAAAAAGTAGGGTAATTATCATACATTGAATATCTCAAAAGAGTTTTAGTGTCTTTGTATTCGAAATGTCATTAAAATCTATTTCACAACTCCCGCCGATACTTTCTCATATAGTTGATGTACTGTCCCTTTATGCAACACAATCAACTGCGTTCACAAGGCTTGGCAGAATGCGAACTCAATCAAACTTGCTTTCTCAACGCCGCAAGAAAAGTGGTTTGAGATAGATGGAAATAGACGTGGCTTTGAGGCCGGGCCGCTCCACAAATTCGGAGAGGGGATTGAATCACAGATGAATCCGACGGAAGTTAGAGCCGCTTGTGTACTCTAACATGACAATTATTGTCATAGGTTAGCAAAAATACCTCAAAAAATTATTATTTTATAAATTATTGTCAAGTTTTTAATTTCATTTTCATCATCGTTTGGTACATTTATTATTAAAGTGGGTGATAGATTTGTTAATTCGCTCCGAGACAAGTTAAAATTCAACTGACAAGCGAAGTCAGTGAAATTCCCAAAGTGCGACGCTCAGATTTTCTTTAAATTTCGCACACGCCTCAGGCATAGGCCACATATAAATTCCTGAAAATTTTAGCTCGCGCTTTGCAAGCGCAGCCAAGAGTTTCAACGATATTTGCGGCCGAGAGAGTGTGCGAAACGTGGAGAGCGGTCACAGAGGAAAACACTTTTTGGCCATAATTTTGCTACTTTTGCGCGGAAAAATTTAATGTCTTTGTGGAAACATTATGGTAAAAATTGGCATGCGACTTTTCCAAATAAAAAAATGTGTGGCCACTACCTAAAGTGCGTGCAAAATTTGAAAAAAATCTGAGCGTCGCACTTGGAGTACTTCCCTTGCGAATCGTTTGAAATATATATGTGAGGAGAAAAATGTGTCTTGGATCGGAGTGCTGCACGTCAAATCGAGGAGAGAACTGTTCAAGTTGGCTTTTCGTCCAAAGATTTATCGGAAAAATTATTTTTTTAATTTCTCTTCAAATTTTTTTGTCAAAAAAATTAAGAGAGCTTGAAATTGGTCAACTTTTGTCAAAGAAAGACCTGGTTTTGCCAAATTGGAAAAGAAATCGACCATAAAAGATTTTTTGGACTCCACATTTGTGACGAAGTGCCAACTTTAAGAGTCCCTCTTTTTTGCCTTTTCGATTTGACGTGTGCTGCCGGAAAAGTACATGTGAATGTATCTGCTCCAACCTAAACTGCAAAGCAAATCAGTTTAGACTGAAGCCGATTGGGCCGCTACGGCAGAAGATGATGCCTTCTTCACCACCATAACTCCATCCTTCTCCTCCATTCGAAAAATCGTTTTCAAGATAAACTTTTTAAGTCCTCGCCGATAACATGCAATATAAGACATGTTGAAGATCATGGTGAATGTTGGGTAGAGGTAGAGCCAACGCCACATTAGGGCTGTTCCAATCGCACGATGGGTGACTCCAATGAGCGCCTGACAAATGAGTATGGGGATGAAGACGGCGATGGTGATGACTGCCATTTCAATGAGGAGCGCATTGATGAGTATACGGTAGAGGGCTTTAGTGCGATCGCTGAGATTCTGTTCGTGTTGGAAGTTGTAGCATCCGTAGGTCGCAGACGCGCAAATCAACAAGCCCATCGATGTGGGGACGTATCGTTCGTAATTATTGTACCAAGTGCTCTGCAAACCCTCTCATTTGCTATGCATCATATTATATTTGCTTTTCATGGCTCAAAACACAGAGTAGCATACATTACGGATTATGAATTGCAAGTGAACCTACCACCTCCACGAGAATCGGCTTTCCCTTTATGTATTCGGCTATTTTCGGGTTCGAATTTCCGAACCTCTCAACGTACGTCTGGATGATGGGGACACTGTAGAGCGCGTCGACGTATGTGAATCCCAGCACGAAGATCAAATATGGAATACAACCGTAGAATAAGAACTTCCGACTGGACAGCAACTTCACCACCTTCTCTCGTCCGGTTGTTTGTGCACATCGAAAAATGAACATCAGCATT
The DNA here is from genome assembly GCA_025436335.1 of Bursaphelenchus mucronatus. Taxonomy (NCBI): domain Eukaryota; kingdom Metazoa; phylum Nematoda; class Chromadorea; order Rhabditida; family Aphelenchoididae; genus Bursaphelenchus; species Bursaphelenchus mucronatus. The sequence goes on from CM046360.1 coordinate 2,118,052, forward strand.
ACGAATGAGAAGTGCCCAATGAGAAACACGTGGAACGTTGCGTAGAAAACGCGAACCACAAAATCGTTCAGCTGAGAGAAACGACTGGGTTGGCCGACTCTGCGCCTACTGGAAATATTAGGGTTATGCCACCAAGAACTGTGAAATGATAAGGAAATGACGGCTCGTCTTCAGCAACAGCCTTGACCATGAACGTAAACACACAGCAGGTCTGACTTCCAATGATATACCTGCAAAAAGATGCGAATGAGGTATTTACTATAGTTTCGCCGGCACACTGTGCATTCTGTCTTTTTTCACTCACGCACCGTGCGTTTCGCTGTTTTTCGCTGCCGCCTTTTTTCTTCATTTACGTTTATTTAGGTTTGCAACTTTTTTCCAACTATGTCGCTGCGTCGGCGCTTAAAGTTTTGCGCAATGCCAACGGAATTTTTTGAGGTTTGCACAGTGCAAAATGCTTCAAAGGGCCCGCGCACCGTGCATAAAGAGGAAAAATGCACTGTGCGGCGTGGACAAAAATTCTACGCACTTTTGGTGTTTGCACTGTGCAAAAAAGCCAGTCGAAAAAAGTAAACATTTTGGGTATAGGACATATAACAAGCCCTGAAAATTTTAGCTCGCGCTTTGCAACGGAAGCGGAGATATTCAACGATTTTTACGGCCGAGAGAGAACGCGAAATGCTGAGAGTGCGAACGACAGACGAAAAAACTTATTGCACGGTGCAAAGGGCAAGAAATTGCACAGTGCAAAGCGAACATTTGTTCTCAGAGTGCATATCGCCAAACTTGATCCAAAAAATATATACATTACACTTTCAAATTTTCTTTCCGAGCCCATCATTTCTCATTTTTTTCATTTACCTTTCCATGTGGTCGTTTCTTTTCTTCGTCTGCTTTCTTGGATTTACAAATGTTTCCGTTCGTTGCGATCAAGACATTGGCAAGCAGTTTGATGAGATGGTTGCCCATCTTCCGTATTATCGGACTAGGGATATTGACGACACTTGGTGCTTGGATATTGCAGGAAGACCGGTGAGTTACCATTTAGCGTCACTTTTTGGTTTTTTGTCTAACGGAAGTACGCTAAGTGCGCCGCTAAGATTTTGATGACTATTGACTTATAATATTTAAATTAATTTTTTCTGAGGCATATGCGGGACTCCTGGCTAGACATGGCTCCCGGCAAATATAACATTACTAACATAGGATGAAAAAAAATGTTAAACAAAGTGTTGTAAACTTTTTGAAAATGATCGTATATAGGTGTGTATGATTTCTCTGCCTGTATGATGGGGTTGCGACACTTTATTTTTCTTTGCCACCCCAATTTTTGCTTCCGGACTCAAAATTTTAGTTATTATGGGCCGATTGCGGGCTGGGCCGTTCAAAATTTGCTTTGGCCTAGCCTGGGGGCCATGTCTACTCTTGTCTCACCGTATACAGAAACGACGGAGATTTTGAAGTCACAAAATTGCCAAAAAATTAAAATTTTTTTGCGAGTTTTGGCATGAAAGCCTTCATACTTATTTATAATACTACAGAGAGCAATGTTTACAAAAAAATCAACTTTTTCTGCACAAAACTGCCAAAGATATGACCAAAAGGTCTTTTCTCTGACCGCTCTCCGCATTTCGCACACTCTCTCGGCATCAAAGATTGTTGAATATCTCAACTATCCCTGCAAAGCGCGCGCTAAAATTTTCAGAAATTTATATGTCGCCTATGAGCGACATATATGGAAATTTCAACAACTTTTGGGCGTCGCACTTAAAACTTTTCCCTGTGGCTTTATTTTCTTAGAAATTTACAATTTTCTTTCAGATTCCAATTGCAAATTGCTCATTTTATTGTTTCGCTGGAGCCCTAATTTTACTGGACGATAATTCATCGGTAAATTCAAATATCACAATTTTGATGACAATTTTTAGAATGCTAAAGTATTCCAATTGGACAGCGCGACTTTGTCCGATGAGATCCGTGAGATTATTCAAGATGAGAACTTTGAAACCCGCCTTAGCGAGTCAATTGAAATGTTGCTGTCGGCTAGCAGGAGACCAAAAAAACTCAAAGTAAGTAAAAAAAAGTAATGTTGGCGGCGGACGTTACAAATTTTTGATGATTTTTGAATTACTATACGAGTCCGTCCGTAAAGTCGCTGGAGTGATTTCCGCAACATGCACTGTGCGAAAACAAAAGTTCCCTTTGCACTGTGCAATTACTTGCCTTTTGCACCGTGCAATGAATTTTTTTTGTCTGTCATTTTGACCTTTGTCGCACAGTGCAAACGTCAAGAATTACTCGAGCGACTTTCCGGACGGCCTAATATACTAGTCCGTTCGTCAAGTCTCTAAAAGGTGATGTTTTCACAAAAAACAAGGTATTCCGTACGAAACTGGCAAAGATATGGTCTAAATCTTTGTTTTTCTATGCGCGATGCAATCGTAAAACGCATTGTGCAGTTTCATCGACTCGACTGCGCTTTTCTAAAAGTTGATTTTGCACTGTGCGTGGTCGGTGTGCACTGTGCATTTTACCTCGTCGCCGTTTGCAGAGATGCGACAACTCTTTCGCACCGTGCAGACATGCCATGGTTTTTCGATGTACATAGTATATATACTTTAAAAAAATATCCTATGCAAGATTTTTTTACAGAGGCTGTTTTGTGGATACAAAGTCGCTGAAGTAATTTTGGCAACATGCACTGTGAGAAAACAAAAGTTCATATTGCACAGTGCAATTTCTTGCGTTTTGCACCGTGCAATAGGCTTTTTTTGGCGCTCCGACTTTTTTTTGCACAGTGCATGTCGCGAAAATGACTCCAGCTACTTAACGAACGGACTAGTACCTTCTTAGATCATTTCCGAGAGTTTCTACCATAAAAATATGTATGTTCTGCTGACAGTGGAATTGCCAATCGACAGACAACGATTCAGTGAGATGATCAAGCGTCGGGAATTGAATTATGAGGTCATAAAGTCGGAGAACGTGTCGCTTTTTGCCCGAATGGCGGTTGACGGAAATGGCACACTCGAAACAATCGATTCTGGTATGTTGGTTTGGGAAATACGCCTTAGGGCATTTGAAATCTTCTTCGTTTGTTTTTTAGTGCAAGCGCACTGTGCATTTTACGTTTTTCTCGGTTTGTCGCGGATGCACCGTGCATTTTGCATTTTGTTTGTCGCGGACGCACTGTGAATTTTACGTTTTTCTCCGTTTGTCGCGGACGCACCGTGCATTTCGTCTGTTCGCACCGTGCAAGCCTTTTCAAATGCGTTTGCACTGTGCAAATCCTTTCTCGGTTTTCTTGTCGCCGCCGCAGCGACACAGTTGAGACTTGTCCATGTCGTAGCGATATTTCGATGCACGGTGCGAAAAGCAAAAGTGCACGTTGCGGAATGGTTTTTTTTTTCATTTTTGCACTGTGCATTTGAACTTTTGCTTTGTGCGATTCGGATATCGCAGCGACGTAAGCTTTTTTAGCTTTTTTTTCAATCGCGTCGCTGAGGCATTTGCACCGTGCAAATTGTTTTTTCAAGTTTGCACTGTGCGAAAACATTAAAATGCACGGTACATTGGCGATGGCCTTTTTTTCAGCCTCTGGCGGTTCCCCGACCTTCCATGCCAGGTCAAATGAAATTCTGAAGCGCGATTTTGGAGGTAAAGTAAGTCCTATTGCATCCGCATTAATGTGACCAAAATTTTAGACGAGCAGCATTCGACTCTACGATGCCAAAGATTCCAATGCCGAAATTATGGAGCGAAATTTTGGGGAACCGTGTAGCGTTGAAGGATGTTGGATGAGAGGTCGAGAGGTGAGGGAATTATCATTTTTGACATTACTACTCCGTCTGTAAGGTCGCTGGAACGATTTCGGCGACATGCGGAGCAAACAAAAGTTCACTTTGATTTTTCGATGTACATAATGTTGTATATATATATATGCTTCAAAAAAAAATCCTATACAAGATTTTTTTACAGAGGCTGTACTGTAAATACTCCGTAAAGTCGCTGGAGTAATTTCGGCGACATGCACTGTGAGAAAACAAAAGTTCGTATTGCACAGTGCAATCTCTTGCTTTTTGCACCGTGCAATAGGCTTTTTTTGGCACCCTGACCTTTTTTGCACAGTGCATGTCGCCAAAATTACTCCAGCGACTTTTCGGACGGACTAATATATATATTGCTTTGCAAAATCTAAAAAAGTTTCAATTCCTTTTCGTTTCAGAAGTGCTGCCTTCTAGAAAACAATCCCTCGGAAGTGTTTCGAAGATCGATTATTCAACTTGCCGCAGAGGATGACATTTGTTTTGATTACAATGCTGCCATTCTCGGCGAAACGGCTCAAGCTCCGAATGGGACAGGCCAATGTGTCCTCCGGTACAACCCAAGCTTTGAATTCAGTCCAACGGAGGAGGGGGATGTAGTGAAGGGAGAGTGCAAAAACTCAACTAGACGTCAAGCCGAGATCTTTGGAATTGAAACGTTTGGGAGGGAAATTACTTGTAATTTCGATTTGATGAACTCAGTTGAGGAGAATAGAGAAAAGGTAGGGATTACATGGCCATGAAAAAATACTGGCCCGTCCGTAGAGTTGCTAGAGTGATTTTTCCAACATGCACTGTGAGAAAACAAAAGTTTACGTTGCACTGTGCAATTTCTAGCTTTTGGCACAGTGCAATAGGCTTTTTTCGGCCGCCGCTCGCACTCTGACCTTTTTTGCACTGTGCATGTCGCCGAAATCACTCTAACCACTTTTCGGGCGGATTAATATACTATTTTGCTCGCAATGTCGCTGGAGAGATTTTTGGAGTCTGCGCTGTGCAAAAATGACAGGGTGCGAGCGACGGCCTAAAAAAACCTATTGCACGGTGCAAATGTAAGAAATTGCACGGTGAACTTCTACGTTCTCACAGCGCATGTGGCGGAAATCACTTGAGCGACTCTCCGGACGAATTAATACGACAGGGTCGATTTTTTGGCAAAAAAACATTTTTTCTGACCCATTTCAAATAAATATTTTTTCCCCGAGCTGAGCCCGAGCTTTTCTTAAATAAGTCGCTTATAAAAGTAGAAAAAAATTCTTTTTCACTCCGCAGCCGGCAAAAATAGAAATTTTTTCCTAATTAAGGGCCACTTTCATATCTAAAAATATCCGAGCTGCGCCCGCGCTTCAAAAAGAAATCTTAGATTTGAATTTTTGCCCAATTTTAGAGGGGTTTTCCTCTATAATATGTCATTTAAACTACAAAACATTCAAATATTTTTGGTTATAGCTATTCGCTGAACAACGGACATGTATGAATTCCACAAACGAAAGACAGAATGCTATTGCTTGCGAATATGTCATTGAGAAGTCCACCGTCTCCGGAACGCCGCAACTGACAGTAAGAGCAGGAAAAAACGTATTGGCAGTTGTTGAGCATGACTTTCAAGAAGGACTCGATACAAATCGTTGCTTTTACTTGCAAAAAGTTCAAAAAGAGTGAGTAACATTGATGTATATAATATAATTTTGTTATTATTTGACGTAAATCGCCGGGATTTAGCCCAAATTTGGCAAAAACCAACGCGTAATCAAAACTCGGGCGCGGCTCAGAAAAAACATTTTTTTAATAAAAGGTAAATTTTGGTGATCTGCGCCCGAGATTTGATTTGCTAAATGTTATAAAATAATTTTTCCAATTTTTTGCTTGTTTTTTGTGTAATTTTTGCTTATTTTTTCATATTTTTTTTACGTTCCCATCATACCGTAGTTTCAGCGTCTATCAATTCAAATGCATATGCATTGGGACTGACGATGAATGTTTTACGAACCCCACGGAATTGTTACAAACGGAACTCATGGGCGGCGGCCAAGGGAAGTATGAGGAAGGTCTTCTGACCTCCACGGCTAGTGTAAGCAGGCTTTTTGATCAAATTCGTACCTCACTAATATTTATATATGTTTCAGACCTACTCGTCATGTTTTCCTGGGCGAAAGATTGAAAACGAAAAGCTCCACGAACCTGTCGAATTTTTCGCAAAGGCATATTGCTATTTTGTTCAAGATGCAAACACAATGCAGATGGTGGAAGAGGGTGAGCAGTCGAGGAAAAAGTTATGATAATACTATTAGTATTTTCATAAAGTACATGGACATTTGTCGCGTAGATTGCACAGTGCAATTGCACTTTTAACACGCTTGTCGCCAAACGTGAATTGTCCGCTTTTTGCACTGTGCAAACGTCAAAAAATCCGTTTGCACAGTGCAAAATTCTACGCCCCACGCTGCAACGTTGTTGAAACTTGCTTACGTCGCAGCGATTGCACGGTGCGAAAACCAAAAAAAGGTCAAATGCACCGTGCAAAATGGAGGTTCTTTGTGCACGGTGCGGTAAGCGACAAAATGTCCATGCACTTTGTGAAAATAGTATATACTAATATTCCGTCCGGAACGTCGCTGGCGTCATTTCCGCGACATGCACTGTGAGTAAACGAAAGTTCGCTTTGCACTGTGCGATTTCTTGCTTTTTGCACCGTGCAATAGGCTCTATTTGGCTGTCGCTTGCGCCTTGACTCTTTTACACCCAAAAATCACTCCAGCGACATTCCGGACGGATTAGCAGCGTTGTGTAAGCTAGGAGGCACACAAAAATATTTTTTTAAGCTGCGCCCAAGCATTGAATCTGATTTTTTGCAAGCCCTCTGGTTTTTCATGCCATCTGAGATCTGACCTAAAAAGCATTAAATGTTCAATGAATGTCTCAGAAGGCATAAAAATTGCTAAGGGCATGTGGAAAACGGGATTCCAGTTAAAGCTCGGGCGCAGCTTGGAAAATGTCTTTTGTGCTGGGCCAGGAAAACAAAGCTTTATCCAGTTTAAAAAATGCTTGCTGTTTGGACCGTTTTATAAAAATATTTTTTTTCGAGCTGCGCCCGAAGCTTTCGTAAAGCACCAACCGGTTTTTAGGTTGGTTGGGCCCAAATCTTGGCGTTTTTTTGGGCAAATATATATAAAATACACAATAAATTTTATGATAACAACTTTAGATATCTTTGTCACCGAGAAACACGACTCCGAGTCCACTTCCGACGCCAAAATTACCTCAGTAATTCTTGAATTTCTCTGTAATTCCAATAACTGGTCGATGGAAGAATGGAACGATGGCTGTAAATGTGTGATAAACCATTATCCCTCCAACATGGGCACAACGCCAGATCCAGGGCAGAATATTTGCTGCTGCTCCAGCTTTGCGTATCCATCATTTCGAATAATTTACTCAGAATTTTGGAAAAAAAAAATTCTTTAAAAAAATAAAAAAAAATAAGTAATGGAGAAATTCGAAAATTGCAAATACTAACTAGTTCGGCCGGAAGGTCGCTGGAGAGATATTGGCGACATGCACAGTGAAAAAAAATTCAGGGTGCAAGCGACAGCCGAAAAAAGCCTATTGCACGGTGCAAAAAGCAAGAAATTGCACAGTGCAATGTGAAATTTTGTTTTCGCACGGTGCATTTCGCGGAAAACACTCCAGCGACTTGACGGATGGACTGGTATGACCAGAAATGTCATCACCGTTTTTTTAATATGCACTGTGAATATAACAAATTGTTAAAACTTCCTTTTTCTGGGCCCGACCAAAAGAAGGGTTTGCAGCCTGCGCCCAATTCGTTTTTGCAGTTTGGAATTTTTTTATTGTATCCGATCGCAGTTAGGAATTTTTTTATTGAATACGATTTTCATCGCGCTACGCGCTCGGAAGTTGCCAAGGATTTTCCATGCAGGTAGATGGGCTTGGGAAAAAAATGTGTGCTTGCAAAATATTCTGGAGTAACTGCATCTTCTCTCGCTTCCTTCTTGCGATATCTTTCCATGACAACTCCATTTAATGCCGTCGGGGGCTGTAGAGTCGACTCTTTCGACAAGTGCTCTTTAACAATTCGGACAATCGGGTGTTTGGCCCCGTTATCTTTAGAAAAGTGATGAATTGCTAGGTCTCCATTAATGCCTTGCGCCCTAACGATCGTCGCAAAGTTGTGGATGTGGGGAGACATTGCGAAACAACGTTTCCAAGGGTTTTGAGATCTAATATTACATAACCTACGTGAAATACGAAGTGATTGCACGAATTGCGATAACGTGCCCTTTAACACTGTTAACAATCCGTTGTGAGCAAAATCCCGCTATAATGGCAACAAGTTTCAACATTCTCTCGTTGTCTAATCGGGCGCAGGTTGCGCAAGGGGTTTTCACGGTCTGCGAAAGACCACTGGGCGCAGGCCGCAAACCCTTCTTTTGGTCGGGGCCAGAAAAAGAAAGTTTTACCAACAAATTTTAAAAAAATTTTTTAATCTGAAAATTATGCAAATTTTATTTAATTTTATTTTATCCCAGATTGTACATTCTTCTAATTAATTTATGAAATTTTTCAAAAATTGGTCGCTCCGGAGATTCGCTCCACGATTCCGTCGATTTATTCCCATGCCCTTCTTCAACTCGGATTCGGAGAGCACGGATTGTTCTTATGATCTGATGGATTTCAGCACTGGGTCAACCGGATGGGTATCGTAAGCTTTTTTTTCTAATTTTTTTGCATTTTTTTTTATTTTTTCAATTTAATTTTCATTATCCTTCAGAACTTTGCTAAGTCGGACTACAATAAGTGACTACAGCGCCCCAACCGCGTTCTCGTCGAGTGAAAGTGGTGAGTATTCGGATGAAGAAGGTTCGAAGGAGGAAAGTCGACGAGTAGAGAGAATTGAAAGGGAAGAGAGGTCCGACCAAACACAAAAGAAATCAAAACGTTGTAAAAAGGTGAGTAAGGTATTTTTTAGAATGACTATTGACTCTTTATTTTATTTTTTGGCCAAAAAATTATCTTTCAAGCTGCGCCCTAGCCATAACTTGAATCTGGTTATTTTCTATTTTCAAGACTCGGGCGCAGCTTGAAAAAATTTCTTTTTTTATCCCTTTTATAATAGTATTATTAGCATTTACATAAACTGCGTAGAGTTTTTTTCGCCTTTTATCGCCGGCGCACAGTGCATTTTTTCGTTTCCCGCACGGTGCAAACTTGAAAAAGCGGTCCGCACTGTGCGAATGCACGCAGTTAAAATGACATGCCTGAACGGTGCAGACATGTCAGACTTTTTGGCCCGCCTGGAATTATCTTAACGCGGCCGAAAAATTTTGAACACTCTTTTCTCCAAAATGGAAATGTTGCAAACCGTTTTATGCAAATTTTGGGGCAATTTTTTACTTTTATTTTGGAATATGCATCAAAAAATTGAAAACACTTACTTTTTGGTCTTGTTTAAGTTTCGATTCGCTAATTTGAACATAAATTTGAATATTTTTTTTTGGCGAGCTGCGCCCAACTGTCCCACCAGATAACATCATTTTTCAGAACCCCAAGGACCATTGCGGATCCCTGAGTGCGCAAGAACGAGAAATTGTGAAAAGAGCCATCAGATTCGTGCATAATCTTGGAAAAGTGATCAAATATCCTTATAATGTAAGTCACATTACAATTTTTTTTTATTTTTCATTTTGTTATTTGCACCATTATCCGTTAATTTTCAGCCCAGAAGACGTCGCGAACTCCGCTTCAGCCGCCCGAATTACCCCACTCGACTTGGGTTGTGGAAAACGATGGAAACGTATTGTTATCGACAACCCGCCAAGCCCTACGATCCGAGCGTCTTCAATCCGTACGGCGGGATCTACTTCTTCCTCCGCAAGAGGTTGGAAATAAAGAAATAAATAATGCAATTGTAAAATACGCTTTTCGCTTAAAAGCCAGAACATCTACTTTTGAATCGCGCTTTTTACGGCGTGTGAAACAAAATGTCAAAACGTTTTTTTATGTCCTGCAGCGAAAACAAAGGCGGCAGAGGTGCAAACAGTAAAATAATTATTAGTAAGCACGAAGAATGTCACCGTTATTTTTTTCCGTTGTTATTGATACAGTAGACGAGGAAACATTTTTTACATTTCGTTTCCACGCCGTGAAATGCGCGGTTCGAAAGTAGCTGTACTGTCCCTTTAAACTACATCTAAACCTCTCAAAACCCCTTTCGAAATTTGCATAAAAATGTCACATTTTTACCGATTTTAGATCCAAAAATCTCGATCGTTTCTGAAAACAGCGGCCTTGAAAGTGGGCTTGTTTTTACGGTATGTCTCACATCTATTTTTGGAGCCCTATTGGAATTTGCTTTTGTGACCCATACGAGGGACGTACCCCAAGTGCAACGCTCAGATTTTCTTTAAATCTGGCGCACACTTTGAGCATAGGCGACATACTAATTCCTGAAAATTTCCGCTCGCGCTTTGCAGGCGCAGCCGAGTTAATCACCGTTCTCTTCGGCCGAGAGAGTGCGCGAAACGCGGAGAGCGGACACAGAGAAAAACACTTTTTGGCCATAACTTTGCCAGTTTTGTGCGGAAAAAATTGATTTTTTTGTGGTAACATTACCCTCTGCGGTGAAAATAGGTATGAAACTTTTTTTTTAATCCTCAGGCCCCAGTTTTTAAGTATTCTTAGTTGATTTCCAACTACCACAAACTCTTTTTTCCCACAGTTTTCGTTCAAATTCGTTTCAAATTTTTTCAATTTCCCTCTTCCGATGTTGAGCACTTCCTTGTTTTGAAGCGATCACAAACTACATATACTTCCAATGAACTTTACCCTTCGCCATGAAATTGTGAAATAAAAACAACGTTTTGTCATCTTTTTTTAACCCATGATGAAGTGCACTTTTATCTTTTCCAAGAAAACCATTTTTTGGGTCAGTCGACAAGGCCATTGCAACGTCGCGGCGAATTTTAAAAGGTTTAAAAATTGTTAGACATGTCGTTAAAGAGACAGTACAGCTATTTTTGATTTGCGCTTTTAGCGGCGCACCTCAACTCGAGAAAGCAAGAGAGGGGGAAGTCTTCAAGTTGGCGATTCGTCTTTGACACTTCGCAACACGTGCGAAAAATTATTTTTCCAGTTGGCGCCTTTTTTCTTCATTTACGTTTATTTACGTTGCAACCTTTTTTCAACTACGTTGAAAGTTTTACGCTGTGCCAACGGAATTTTTGAGGTTTGCACAGTGCAAAATGCCTCAAAGGTCCCGCGCACCGTGCATAGAGAGGAAAAATGCACTGTGCGGCGCGGACAAAAATTCTACGCACTTTTGGTGTTTGCACTGTGCAAAAAAAGCCACGGTGCGAACGACAGCCGAAAAAAACCTTTGACACTTCGCAACACGTACGAAAAATTATTTCCCTAGCTGCCGCCTTTTTTCTTGACTTAACCTTTTTAGCCAATATTTAACGGAAAACGGCAAAATAACTTTGCTAACATAATAAAATAATTTTTTCCAACAATTTGCGATTCTTTTCAGCAAATTTTAACAAGAAATGGCAAATTTAGATTCCCAAAAAAATTATTTTTCTTCGATGTTGCGAAGTGTCAAAGACGAATCGCTAACTTTAACCCTTCTCAATTTGACGTGCACCGTAGAGATTAATGTTTTTACTAAAAATAATTTTTTTACGTGAAACTAGCAGGGATATGACAAAGAATGCTTTCTCTCTGACCTCTCTCCACTTTTGCGTACTCTCTCGGCCGTTCAAATCGTTGAATATCTTAAAAATGCGTTAAAATGTCGCTAAAAAACTAAAAGTTATGCAAAAAGACAATTTTTCCGTAAAAAGTTTTTTCCACATGAAATGGGCCGACCTATGGCTGAAAAGCATGTGTTTTTCTTTGAAGACCGTTGAATACCCTGTACCTTAAACTTTACGACTTTCTTCAACACTTCATGTGCTCATTTCTTTGTACCTTTCGCAATCTCAATTGTAACAGTTGCAAAACAATAGCTTTCATCAAAGATGACAACAAAATGTTTCACCGTAAACATGTTTAGAGGGCAATTCGCGGAAACAACAATAGCCATCAAAACAATAGTCATCAAACTCGAAACTCTTATGACAAAATGTTTGTAATTGCTATTGAACCCCAAAAAAATGACAATTCACTGTGAAACATTGTAGATCATTGCGCAAGCCACACTCATTTGTATGCTGATCACATTTTCTTCGATGTTGCGAAGTGTCAATGACGAATCGCCAACTTGAAAACTTTCTTTTTCGATTTTACGTGCGGCGTGGAAACGGAATGTCTAAAAAGTTTCTTCGTCTGCTGTACCAATAACAACGGAAAAACATAATGGTGACATAGTGGTGAGCTTACTCATAATTATTTTACTCTTTGCAACTCTGCCGCCATTGTTTTCGCTGCGGGACATAAAAAAACTTTTTTGACATTTCGTTTCACATTTCTTTGACATTTCGTTTCACACGTCGCAAGACGCGCAATTCAAAAGTCGGTGTGTTTTGGCTTTCTAACGATCTTATTCATTTCCGCAGCGACGTAATTCCCGCAAAATCCGTGTAAAACGTCAATTTTCGGGGTAAACAAACTTATTTACGGGCGCTAACTGTAAATTCGGGAATTGTTGGGCTCGAAAAAAGTGCAATGTTTTTTGCTTGTTTTGATGCAGAAATAGGTTGACAAATTATTATTTACTCTCGAGAATTTGCAGAAGGAAGACGTGTTTAGAATGGAAGGTGCGACGATCATTTTTTTTTATTTTTGTAGGCATAGGCCCGATATCAACGTTTGAGAGTCTTAGCTTGCGCGTTACAGAAGCTGCCGAGTTATTCAACGATCCTTGCGGCCGAGAGAGTACGCGAAACGCGGAGAGCGGTCAGAGAGAACAACTCTGTGTGGCCATATCTTTGCCATATCTTTGCCGTGGAAAAAATTTTTTCTTGTTGTCACATTACCCTTTGCGGTAGAAATACGTGTGATACGTTTTACGTCAAAATACGCAAAGATATGTCAAATTTTGGCCAAATTTTGTCTTCAAAATCTAGATCATTTCTGCAAAGCGAGTCAGACGCTACAAAAATTTCTGTGAAAAAATAATGATAAACTCGTGCCAAGTTTCGTAAAAATCTGAGCGTTGCACTGAAAGCACTTTCTTTTGTTAAACGGCTGATATTCTTGGCTCACAAGGGTTAAACGGCTGATATTCTTGGCTCACAAGTGCAACCCTCAGATTTTCTTTAAATTGGCACACACGTCAGGCATGGGCCACGTATCAATTCTTGAAAATTTTAGCTTGCGCTTTGCAGGCGCAGCCAAGATGAGATATTCAACGATCTATTTGACCGAGAGAGTACGCAAAACGTGGAGAGCGGTCAGAGAGAACAACTCTGTTTGGCCATACATTGCCAGTTTTGTGCGGAAAAAATTAATTTTTTGTGGAAATATTACCATCTATGATAGAAATAGGCATAAAACTTTTTCATACCAAAATTCACAAAAAACCATTGCATTTTGGCCTACCTTTGGTCTAAAAATTTCAGTCGTTTCTGCAAACCGCGAGCTAGGAGTGTCGCATATGTCTTAGAAAAAATAATACGAAACTTGTGCCAAGTTTCGTCAAAATACGACGTCGCACTTGGAGTACTTGCCTTGTTAGTCATATTGGCGAATTTTCTGAATTTTTCAAAAAATTTTTTTTCACGGATTTGGTGTTTTTGGTGGTGTAGACTTGGTGCTGATTTGCAAATTTATTGCAACGTCAATTTCGGAGCCCTTCTCGGAATGCACGCTGAATGCAAAATTGGACTGTCTGAAGAGTGAATAACTTTGGTTTACTTACATAGCATTACTTATTTATGTGCGGTTATTCTGGGGCGTGAAAAAAGTTGGAATGATGAATTTGGGTACTGTATCCAAAAGCCAATACTTTTTCTTGCTTGCAAACAAGGAAACAGTACTTTGAAGGTTGACTTAAAGGGCCGGTACAGCTACTTTTGAATCGTGCTTTTTACGGCGTGGAAACGAAATGTCAAAAAAGTTCATTTTATGTCCTGCAGCGAAAAAAAGACGGCAGATTTGCAAACAGTAAAATAATTATTAGTAAGCATGTAGAATGTCACCATTGTATTTTTCTGTTGTTATTGGTACAGTAGACGAAGAAACGTTTTTGACATTTCGTTCGCACGCCGTAAAAAGCGCTATTCAAAAGTATCTGTGCTGCTCCTTTACGATGTAGATACTTTACACTTATTTTAGTCTACTATGCATATTGTTTGTTCCCTAAAAATACGTTTACATCCGTTCTCTGAGAGTTTCCCATGCGCTCCTGAAGCCGAATCTCTCGCGTTTCCGGGATCAACATGCTTATTGTTCCCATCAAACTTTAATGTCACATATATAACCGCAAATGAAGACAAAGTACAAGTAATATAGTTTGAGTAAAGGTTTTAGACGAACTCAATTTTTCGACAGCTTTTTTCCGGCTTTTTTTTGCGTAATATTATTTTTAGACCTTCTCCAGTAATTCTGTTTTATAATATTTAGACTAGATATGGCTTGCGGACCCGATGTTGGGCCGGCCCGGGCCAAACCAAGTTTGAAACGGGCCGGCTACATGTGCGATTTATACCTATAACATAGCACTGTATGTTTTTGCAGGATGTCCAACATACAGCCTTTTCGCAAGGGAAGTGCTCCAAATTAGACACGGGGCCGGGCCAAAGCCAATTTGAAACGGGCCGGCCCAGAATCGGCCTGTAATATCTAAAATTCTGAGCCTGGAAGCGAAAATTGGGGTAGCAAACAAAAATAGAGTGTCGAAACCTCATCATACAGACAGAGAAATTACACACAACTACATACGATCATTTTCAAAAGGTTTACAACACTTTTATAACTGTTTTTTATCATATCTTAGTAATGTTTTATTTGTCGGGCAAGTTGATATCTACGGGCCGGGCCAAAGCAAATTTGAAACGGCCGGATCGAACTTTTTTGGCTGGGCCCGGCCCAGCAGCCATGTATGTTTTAGACACGGAAAAAAGTAAAATACGCCATTCTGAATTATGATTACTGTCGTTTTTCAGTCTCGACTTCGATTTTCCAAGAATTTGCGATACTTTTCATCAAATTCCAACAAGAAATCGCAAATTTAGATACCCAAAAAAAATATTTTTCTGCGATGTTGCGAAGTGTCAAAGACGAATCGCCAACTTGAAGACTTCCCTTCTCAATTTGACGTGCGCGGTAGCAATTTGCATTGCAAATTCAATTGTTTGCTGAGAATAAACTTTGGTCTGCATGAAAAAGTTCCTGGTCTCACATTCTGCGGATTAAAATGCAATAAATCTTTTGAATAAGTTAATTTCACGCAATAAAGTTAAGTTATTCAAGATTGAGGCATTAACTGTCTTATTCTTTGCGTTCATCAAAATCTTCTCTAATTTGTGTGTGAGATCATCGCTTTTGTTGTAGCTGAATTTGCAATTGCTAATTATAGGATTGGTATGTAGATGCAGTAGGGGTCGTTATGAAACAAAGGGCAAAAATATTATACAACCAACAAGGGATGTACCCCAAGTGCGACGCTCGGATTGTATTTAAATTTTGCATACACGTTGGGCATGGGTCACATATCATCTCTGAAATCTTTAGTTCGCACTTTAAAAAGGCACAGCCGAGGTATTGAACGATTCTTGAGAGAGTAGGCGAAACGCGGAGAGCGGTCAGAGAGGAAAATACATTTTGGCCATGTTTTTGCCAGTTTCGTGGGGAAAAAAGTGTTTTTTTTGAGGATATATTGCGCTAGAAGTAATTATGAATCCTTTGGCTCCATAATTAAAAAAAGTGCCAAATTTTTCGATCTTTAGCCACCAAAAAATCTGATCGTTTCTGCAAAGCGCGAGCTAGATGTCTCGCATATGTCTTCAAAAAAATAACCTTAATTTATCCCAACTTTTATCACAATTTGAGCGACGCACTTGGCGTAAACATGGCTCCCGGGCCGAAAATTGCGGCTCGCGGGCCGTTTCAAATCTGCTTTGATCCAAAAAAAGCAATTGCACGGTGCAAAAAGCAAGAGATTGCACAGTTCAAAGTAGACATGGCTCCCGGCGGGTCGGGCCGGTGCGTCGATATCAATTCACCCATCGAATATAACACTACTAAGATAGGATGAAAAAAATTGTTATAAAAGTGTTGTAAACCTTTTGAAAATGATCGTATATAGTTGTGTGTAATTTCTCTGTTTGCCTGATGGGGTTGAGACACTGTATTTTTGTTTGCTACCCGAAATTTTGCTTCCAGACTCAGAATTTGACTTATTACGGGCCGATTCTAGGCCGGGCCGTTTCAAATTGGCTTTGGCCCGGCCCGTCGATATCAAGTCACCCATCAAATATAGCACTACTAAGATAAGACGAAAAAAAATGTTATAAAAATGTTGTAAACCTTTTGAAAATGATCGTATATAGTTGTGTGTAATTTCTCTGCCTGTATGATGGGGTTTCGACACTCCATTTTTGTTTGCTACCCGAAATTTTGCTTCCAGGCTCAAAATTTTGGTTATTACGGGCCGATTCTGGGCCGCGCTGTTTCAAATTGGCTTTGGCCCGACCCGAGAGCCATGTCTAATTTGGAGCACTTCCCTTGCGAAAAAGCTGTATGTTGGACATCCTGCAAAAACATACAGTGCTATGTTATCGATATAAATCGCACATGTATCACTTCCGTCTTAAGATATAAACCGGATCCAGCTCTGCGAGTATTGGATTTGCGGAGCTCTTCTTGGAAAAAAGATTTCCATTTTTCCGGAGATTCGTCCAAAAAAGGTATTTCCCGTTTTCCGCAGGATACATATATATATATATATTTATGACGTGGGTAGGATAACATTTATCCCCATCTCATGAGAGATGAGGATAGTTTCCTGGATTTGAGCGCTAACGAGATATCGGAATCCCTTTTCCGCAGCACATGGCAAATATTGGGAATATTAGGCGCGACGGAGTATAAATAAACGTATGCAAAACGTTATTAGGCAGACCGACAAGTCTTGACATGTTTTTGGGAAAAACGGCGATTAGGGGATAAAAATCATTTTTTTCTTTTTTTGGCTAGCCAAGCTCATGAAAACGACATGTATAGTCGCTATCGACCTGACATGGTATTAGTCGATCCACTCAATCGCTGAAACAGAAGTTACAGTTGCGGTCAAAAAAACCGGACAAGATGTTTTTTGAGCATAGCGGCCGTATTTTCGAAGATACCCAAAAGGTTTTAGCATATCACTGCAACTACCTGGTTGCTGAACGCAGCCACGTATATCCAGAGTTTTTGTCGAACGCCTCAAAAAATTTGCATAAAGAAAAATTTTTTTTTTTCAGGTGAGCAAAAAACCGGACACTAAGTTTTGTGACATACCACAAATTAAAAAGCATTACAAATGGCCCAAATGTAGTCTTCGTATTTTACTAATTATCTACTGAACCAGGAGGGTTTTTAAAAATTTTCAATTTGATTTTTGTCGGCGTTAAGTTTTGGAACTATTCAAAAATTGATGAGTTTGGGACCGAGGTCGGTCGAGATAAATTAAATATTCGATTTTTGGTTTATAATTGCCGGTATTACTTGCTTGAGACAGACCTAAAACGGTACGGCCCCAAGGAACCTCAAAAGGACTTTTTTGACGATATTGTACTAGCAAGCTTGAAAGGTCGTATACACAAAAACATTTATTTAAATTTGTGCCAATGATACTCAAAAGCTGACCGTCGCACTGTGAGCACCTTCCCCCTAACGATAAGTAACGTTTTACCGTAGCTTTAGCTTTCATTCTCCCTTTAAAAAATTCAAAAAGGAGGCAGCAAAAGACCAAAAAAAAAAAATTTCGTAATTTGCCTTGTTTTTTATGTGGTGGACATTATTTGTCTGACATTGAGTGATAAGCTCCCCTTTCCAGGTGTTTATCGGAAAAACAATAAGACTTGTCGTCTGCTCGGCCTAAATGTCCATTCCTTTGGGTTCATTTGGGCCGCTCTTTGGCCGCGAGACCGTTTCGAGGACAATGAGCTGGGCCGACCGTAGGGTTGGGATTTTTGGGGGCTTTTATGGGACATTGAGGATGTGGCGGGTTATTTTGTGTTGCGACATTGGCAGGGGAGGTGTTGCAAGTGCGACGCCCAGATTTTGAAGAAAGTTGGCACGAATTTAGATCAATTTTTGCAAGAGATATGCGGAATTTCTGGCTTGCGTTTTGCAACAACGCCCGAGATTTTTAGATAGCGGAGCTTAAGTCAAAATTTAGCTAAAATGTGACACGTTTTTGCGAATTTTGACATGAGAAACTGTCACTCCTATTTCTACCATAGAGAGTAATGTTTCCACAAAAAATCATTTTTTTCGCACGAAATTAGCAAAGATACGATCAGAAAGTGTTTTCCTCTCTGACCGCACTCCTCCTTTTGCGTGTTCTCTGGGCCGCAAAGATCGTTGAATATCTCGCTTGTGCTGGCAAAGCACGAGCTAAGATTTTTATTCATTGTTAGGAGACCCATCCCGGGCGTGTGTGCAAAAGTTAAACAAAATCTGAGCGCCCAACTTAAAACATTTTTTTTGTTAGGTTCTATAATATACACGATTTTGATCGGCTTCAACACCCATTTTCTTTACAATTACTACTCGCGCCATAAATTTCCGACAGTTTTACCGCTGATGTCGCGCATAAAAATTGGAGTGAGGTCGTGGAAATGTGCACGTTGCTCGCGTAAAAACGGGAAATCGCCGCGACGGCCCCGAAAATTTGAGAAAAATGCACGGTGTAAAATTGTCGGGACTTGATGGCGCAAGTGGTACTAATCCGTCCGGGAAGTCGCTCAGCGACATGCACTGTGCAAAACCAAAATTTCACTTTGCACTGTGCAATTTCTTGCTTTTCGCACCGTGCAATAGGCTTTTTTCGGCTGTCGCTCGCACTGTGACCTTTTTTGCACAGTGCGTGTCGCCGAAATTGCTGCAGCGACTTTAATTCGACTTTTTCGGACTAGTGCACCCATTCTCATCATAAACATTGCCCTTTGATCAGCGGGATTTATAAAGTTTACACTTAAAAACTCCCCGTCCTTTGATTTGTGCTCTCATCGCGTCTTTGCTCAACTTTCTTTTTCCATTGATCATTCCCTATCGCCCACCGTACGCCAGACGTGTTGAAACCGCCGAAAAAAGGGTTCTGGTCATTTCTTTAGCGCCGCCTTTACGTCATTTCGCAATCCTCTTCGAATTCCCAGACGAACTTCGGGGGTGTAAAAAGGATGACAAAGCCAGGGACTGGCTGATTTCCTGACCTCCATTTCATTTCCGAAGTTGTTTTGGAAGGGGCTTTCAAAATAGGAATGGGGCGTTGATTAGAAGGTCAGTTGGTGGTCATTTATAGAGTTTGGGGGCGGGGTCGACCAAAATAAACCGGCTTCAATTGCTTGAATTGACAATTTGGGGCTGACGGGGGAAGTACTTCAAGAGTGACGCTCCGATTTTCATGAAACTTGTCACAAATTTAGTACAATTTTTTCTAAAACATATGCGACGCTCCGATTTCGCGTTTTGCAGAGACCAACGATTTTTTTAGACCGAAAAATGGTAAAAATGTGAAATTTTTTTTGCGAATTTTGGAACAAAAAGTTTTGTGCCCTTTTCTATTATACCAAGGAGGGTAATGTTTCAACAAAAAATTAATTTTTTCCGCACAAAACTGACAAAGTTATGGCCAAAAGGTGTTTTCCTCTTTGTCCGCTCTCCGCGTTTCGTGTACTCTCTCCGCCGCAAAGATCGTTAAATATCTAGGCTGTGCCTGGAAAGCAATAGCTAAAATTTTGAGAAATTGATATGTTGCCTATGTCTGACGTGTGAGCAAAATTTAAAGAAAATCTGAGCGTCGCACTTGGGATCTCTTGTTAGAATAATGTTTTTTAATGAATATACGAGACTTTTATTTACAACGGTTTCCATAAAGTGCGCTGACTTTTGATCGCTAGACAAAAAAAATCATTTTACACTGTGCATTTCACCTTTTTCGCACCGTCTCATGAATCGCCGTGACGTAAGTCTTTCTTCAACTGCGCTGCTGCGTGCATTCGCACAGTGCAGACGGCTTTTCAAGTCTGCACTGTGCGAAAAACACCAAATGCACGGTGCGTGAGCGACAAATAGGGGAAAAAAGGCAAAATGCACTGTGCGCCGGCAAAAAAAGGTAAAAAAAAGTCTACGCACTTTATGAAAATACTAAGAATATTAGAAGGGATAAGAAAAGATGAAGCATCTTTTTTCCTGTCTAACAAAAATTTTTCCAAGCTGCGCCCGAGCTTTGAAAATAAAAAGTCACCAGATTCAAGTTATGGCTAGGGCGCAGCTTGTAAGATCATTTTGTGGTATTATATATAATGAAATCTGACTGTTAGATAATCAATTTCTTCTGTTATTTCCTCACTACTGCATTCAAATTGTAAGTGCATCCTATTATATATAATGTCATTGCCGACATTTTTTTGTAGTGTACTTAGCGCACTCCAAAAAACGTTTGCAAATTCGTTTAACACGCGGTTTTTATACTATATTAAGACTCCAAGTTCATTCCGATTTTAGTTTTGTATTCTCAGAAAAAGCCGACGCCACTTGAGACAATTTCCTTTGTTCTAGGAAACATACGACATTTGTCCAAGCACATGGTCGTATGTCTTGACTGAGTTCAAGTTTACCGTAGGCATGAGCGATCATATTGTCTCTAAATGGGGATTTTACGAAATTGCCGGAGGGGATTAAGCTTTTGTACAAGCGGGAGACCTCCGAAAATTGTCTCATATTAATTCTGTGCTCTGTGAAATGGTTTGAAATTAAATCCTGAGGGTGGGAAATGAGGGAGGGATGCATTACAGATTTACAGAATAAAAAAAGAAGATACGAGAGGAATTTTTTAGCGTTGACGTATTTAAAGGGACGCTTTAGCTACAGTATAGCTAGAACTGCGATTTTTACGGCGTGTGAAACGAAATGTCAAAAAAGTTTTTTTTATGTCCTGCAGCGAAAACAATTGCAAACAGTAAAATAGTTATTAGTAAGCATGTAGAATGTCACCATTATTTTTTTGCATTGTTATTGGTACAGTAGACAAAGAAACTTTTTGGACATTTTGTTCCCACGCCGTAAAAAGCGGGGTAATTATCATACATTGATCGATCTTAACAGAATTTTAGTCTTTTAATATTTGAAGTGTCATTAAAATCTGTTTCACAACTCCCGCCGACAACTTTCTCGTATAATTTGGTTCGGTAATTTTATTACACTTGATACAGAGCATTTATTATTAATTGTTGTGAGCTCATAGACAGTAATCAAATTGCGGAACGTCTCGAAAAACCCGCGCCAGACATTTATTTGTTTTTTGAAATTGCCTACGGTAACTTCAATCCGGTCATATTGTTATATTGTCTGCATTGCGATGTCGACTCGGATGTTACGTCTCACCGTTTATGGTAATCTGTTGGGAAAACATGTTTGAACGGAAATACCACCTAGTTTTTCGCAATTATGTCCTTTTAAGGGATAAGATGTTTGATGATAGAGGTCCCGTCAAATTTCAGCTGTTTGAAGAGCGGAAATAGGGGTTGCAGTTGCGTTAAAATGCCAGAACACCTATTTTTTAATTGCACTTTTTACGGCGTGGAAACGAAATGTCCAGAAAGTTTTGTCGTCTACTGTACCAATAACAACGGAAAAAAATAATAGTAACATTCTACATGCTTACTAATAGTTATTTTACTGTTTGCAACTCTGCCGCCGTTGTTTTCGCTGCAGGACATAAAAAAACTTTTTTGACATTTCGTTTCACACTCCGTAAAAGCGCAACTCAAAAGTAGCTAATCTGGCCCTATAATGCAAAGTTAAGCGTCGTACTTGGGACCTTTTTAGGACATCTCTGAGATTTTTTAGCTCTCTCAACTTACAACGACGGGCAGCTGCACAAATAAAAACAATAAAAAAAATTAGTAAATCTTGGGTTCAACGAGCAGTCGAAGGCGTGGATAAGCGTCGGGAGGTAACCCCTAAAATTTGACTTAAAGGACCAAAACAGCGACTTTTGAATTGCACTTTTTACCGCGTGGAAACAAAATGTCAAAAAAGTTTCTTTGTCTACTGTACCAATAACAACGGAAAAAAATAACGGTGACATTCTACATGCTTACTAATAATTATTTTACTGTTTGCAACTCTGCCGCCGTTGTTTTCGCTGCAGGACATAAAAATTTTTTTTTGACATTTCGTTTCCCACGCCGTAAAAATCGCATTTGAAAAGTAGCTGTTCTGGCCCTTTAAGAGATGGTCCACTTTGTCAATGTCAATCGTCTACCATTAAACTCATCTTTAGAGCTGGTATTGTCGAAACAAAACCTCCGATAACAACGGTGTACATCCGTTGCGATTTAAAAATAGCTGTACTGTCGCTTTAAGAACGTCATAGCACGTGTTGCATTATGCTAGGTTTTTTCGGGCTGTCGCTAGCACCCTGACGTTTTTGCACAGTGCAAACACCAAAAATCACCCAGCGACTTTCCGGACGGACTGATGTTATAGATACGTAAAATTTGACCACCGAAGCTCTAAGACGTCGAACACATTTGACAGTACAAAAGTAGAATCTTTTATTCTACAAATTAATTGTAGTTTCTTGCTGTGAAATCATTAATCACATGAGCCATTGTGGGCAAAAGTCCAGCTCGTACATGTACATAGAAGGAAAAGCCTTTTGTATCGTATAGTATAATACGATGTGCATAAATATTACGACCCCATAAACTGCTTTCTCTAAAGCTATACACATATACATACTTGTATAAGTGTATTCAGGAAACTGATCCGATTATGTGACACCATTTTCACCTACTCAGTCATGAGTAATAGAATGCCGAAATGCCGCCAGAATAGCCGATAGGGCCCCGTTTTTGGGTCAAAGCCGGCGCCTCCTTTATTGTTATAGTAGAATACTGCGACGCATCGCTGAGAGGATAACTTTTTTGGCCATTGTAGAAAAGATGACGACATCAGGGGTTGAAATAAGGGGCAAACTGGCTAAGATACGGCTAAAAAGCCCTTTAGAGGGCCATGAAATGTAAAATACGATCTCTTTTGTAATAAATCAAATTTATATGTCTTGTAAGTGCTATCTTTAATGTTATTTCAACATTTCCCAGCCTTTAAAGGGCCAGAACGGCTACTTTTGAATTGCACTCTTTACGGCGTGTGAAACGAAATGTCAAAAAAGTTTTTTACGTCTCGCATCGAAAACAAAGGTAAAATATTTGCAAACAGTAAAGTAATTATTAGTAAGCATGTAGAATGTCATTATTATTGTTCTCCGTTGTTATTGGTACAGTAGACAAAGAAACTTTTTTGACATTTCGTTTCCACGCCTTAAAAAGCGCGGTTTAAAGGTGGCTTTTCTGTCGCTTTAAATACGATAGGTTTAATTGAAATGCGGGGGAACAGAATTGACAAGGGAAGTACTAGTCCGTCCGTAAAGTTGCTGGAGTGATTTCAACGGCACTGTGAGAAAACAAAAATTCCATTTGCACTGTGCAATTTCTTGCCTTTTGCACCGTGCAATCGGTTTTTTTTCGGATGTGAGGCCCCAGGCAGGGGTCGGCGAAGAAAACGATAAGCGGCAAGGGGGCAGTAAAATAAATTTTCACGGCGCGAGACGGTAGCTACTTGTGTTCCAAAGACCTCCCTCCCCCGGACCGACTCCTCAGATACACCTTTGAGCTCGGCTGCGCTTAGCGCAAGCTAAAACTTTTTTTTGAATTTATATGTTCGAATTGTAATGTGTGCAAAATTAGACAAAAATTTGAGCGTCGCACTTGGCGCACTTTTTATTTATGAGCGAAAAATTCAAATTTTTCCCGTTTTTCGGGATTTTTTTTGGATTTTAAGAATCCTCTCCTGAAATCGTTCGCCCTGGGCCGGGCCAACGAAGCTACATAACCAAAAAGCGCTTAACTTTTTATATTTTACAGTGCATCATCATATCCCGCCTAATCTGTTTGTTGAGACACATATTTTGACTTCCTTCAAACATCATTTTTTTTTCAACCTTTCTCTAAAATTGTAGGATCCACTAAGCTGTAAACCGTAAGTCATTCAAGCCCCAAATTCAACATGTTCTTTCGGATTTAGTTCTCTTATCTCTGACTTCGTCATGCCTTCAGGGATTCGAACAAATATTTTTGGAACACTTTTGGACTCGCGTTGATTAAGGGTTGTAGGTGTGTGTGGGGGATTAAACCCAGCTGGGAACAAGTTTTTTGCAAAGTCCTTTGGTGTAATCAGTTGTAATGTTTGACATGAAATCCATATAAA
The DNA here is from genome assembly GCA_025436335.1 of Bursaphelenchus mucronatus. Lineage (NCBI taxonomy): Eukaryota > Metazoa > Nematoda > Chromadorea > Rhabditida > Aphelenchoididae > Bursaphelenchus > Bursaphelenchus mucronatus. The sequence goes on from CM046360.1 coordinate 2,142,318, forward strand.
TCCATAAAAAGTTTGTTCCTTGTTGTCACAAACAAAGCCTTAGATGACGAATAAGGTTTACTGAATTTAGAAACGATCTCCGTCGCTGCCAGGGATCGTCTTACTGTATCAGACAGACCACAATGTAAGCGTCTTTTATGTGAAAGAAACATGACTCTTCATAATGCACAAATATTTCACATTGTTGTAGTGTTTTAAGATTAGGATTAGAGATGTACCCTTAGCCAATGCTTTTAAGGAAATCAGCTTTGTCATGTGTCGATGACACATCACACATCACTATTTCCTATTTCTATCGTATAAGGCAATGTTTCCACAAAAATAAAAATTTTTCCACATGAAACTGGTAAAGATATCGTTGAAACATGTTTTTCTCTGTGACCGCTCTCCGAGTTTTGCGTACTCTCTCCCGCAAAGTTTGTTGAATATCTCGGCTGCCCGTGCGAAGCATTGAAAGCATTTCTTGAGCATCACTTGTTGGTCAGTAGGCAAATTTATTTCTTTTTTCAGCAGAAATTCCTAAAATGACGTCATGATTTCTCCACAATCATAATGTTTTTCAGCTCGGCCTTAATTTATTTACATTATATCAACTTTTCCCACTCTAAAAATGTAGTTCCTCCTCCGAAAATAGCCGTTGCACCAGTTTATCGTGTGAACGTGTTTTTTTGTCATCCACCTCCAAACATGCACAATTACAAACAAAAGCGGGTACAAACAGCCGGCGCTAATTAAATACAATATAATTAGCTTTAACAATGAAGTGTGCAAAATTTCATTAGCGAAATAATAGTGCATGTCGAATTGTAAGAAAAAAAATGTACTGTATTTCACGGCCAATTTTTCAAGGAAAGTGTGTTAAGTGCGGCGCACGTCAAACGGAAAAAGCAAGAGGGAGGGAACTGTTCAAGTTGGCATTTCGTCACAAATATGGGATCCGAGAAATGTTTTTTGACCGATTTCTTGTCTAATTTGGTAAAACCAGGTCTTCTTTGACAAAGTTTACCATTTTCAAGTCATATGGATTCTTTTCAAACTTGTTTTGACCGGTAATACCTAGCAGGAAAATTTTAAAATAATTTTTCCGATAAATCTTAGGACGAAAAGCCAATTTGAAGAGTTTCCTTCACAATTTGACGTGCGACGAACAGATTGGCTTTAAATTTAGCACACACATCGGGGATGACTCTCGTATCAACGCCTGAAAGTTTTAGCTTGCGCTTTGCAGGCGCAGCCGAGATGTTCATGGACCTTTGCGGCCGAGAGAGTACGTGAAAGGCGGAGAGCGGTCAGAGAGAAAACACTTTTTGCATGGAAAAAATTAATTTTTTTGTGAAAAAATTGCTTACTACAGTATAAATAGCTATGCAACCTTTCATGCCAAATTTAGCCAAAGAGTTTCACATTTTTGAGCTAAAAATCTCTGTTGTTTCTGCAAAACGCGATTTGAAAAACGCAAACTAGTCGGCGCAAGAATTCGTAAGACTTTTCGCACCGTGCGGGCATTTATTTTTTCTGTTCTGCACTGTGCACGTAGCCGTCGCAAAAGAGAAATCGCCGTTCATTGGAAAACGCACAATTGCACCGTGCATCCTCATTCCAAAGGGGCGACAAAAACAAAGACTGTGTCGCAGCGACAAAATTCGGCGCGGCAATCTTTGTCGCAGGTAGATTTGGAGGAAATACCTACGTTGCAGCGATCCCATCTCTCTGCGGTACTAATTTCTTGCGACCGTTTACCGTTCTCCGCACAGTGCGTTGCACCCTGAAAAGTGAAAACATGCACGGTGCGAAAAAAATTAAAGCGCACAGTGCAATCAAACAACTTGCACGGTGCGAAAAAGTCTCACGAGTTTTTGCGCCGATTGTCTTCGAAAAAAATTACCCAAATTTATGCCAAGTTTAGTCAAAAGCTGTTCGTCGCACTTGGAATACGTCCACTGTGAGCTCCGTTTTTATAAATCTTTGTTTTTTGGCCGACTAAACTACAATTTTTCCGTAAATAATAAAAAATTGTAGTTGAGATAAACTTCAGTTTTTCTCGGCGGAGAACTGGATGGTTTTTGAACTCAAAATTTGACCGGAACGGGCCGGCCCGACCTCTGGTCGGCCATGTCTAACAGGCCGGCTATGTAGTACACATATTGAAAAAACGTTTGGATAATCCGCGTAAAATCGAAGGTAAAAATCTGGTCTTGGTTGTACGTCGCAACTCTTGGAACTGAAAAATTACTGTACCTTAAAAATGGTATTTGAAGACGAGACAGAAGCCCTCATTAAGGGACTGGTTCTGAGCGTCTATAGGTTTGGAATAGAGTGATATCAAAATATACATAATATATGTGGGATAAATACAAATCTCTTTCTTTTGTATTGAATGGTTAACGAAAACTGGAAGTAGATTTCAGATACGATTTTCGGGGTTAGGTTTGATAAGAGCAGACAGTAAACTACGGTATATGTAGAGCTGCTCATCGAAACGGTAATTTTTTTTCACATTGGGTCAAAGTAAGCTGTACATAGACATGGCTTTATCCTGTTTTATGCCTTCTGCGGCCCGGCCCGGTTTGATGGAACTCAGACCCAAGACGCCATGTCTACTAGTCCGTCCGTAAAGTCGCTGGAGTAAGTTCAGCGACAAGCACTGTAAGAAAACAAAAGATCACCTTGCACTGTGCAATTTCTTGCTTTTTGCACGGTGCAATAGGATTTTTTTGGCTGTCGCTCGCACCCTGACATTTTTCGCACAGTGCAAACGCTAGAAATTACTCCAGCGACTTTACGGACCCACTAGTGATCTATATATATACAACAAGAAGCAGTTCATTTTCTCAGCGGCGATACGACTTTCGATGCGACAGAGTGCTCATTTTTTTTCCGACAGACTAGTACACTTTGGGCCGGCCCGGCTCGTTTCAAACTTGCCCCGGTCGTGTATATAGCATAACAAGGGCCATGTGTACCATAACAATATAGCATAACACTCCATAATTGACTTTGTCTTTTCAAGCATCATTTATCTCTCCCACTCAAAATTTCGGTTACGTTTTATTGTTTATTGTACTGAGAATTGGGATACCGTAGAACAGGGGCGTAGCTGAGGAGTCGGTCTGGGGGGGGGGGGGAGGGGTAGGTTTTTGGACCACAGGTACCTTTGAAAAAAAAAGTTGCGGTGCAAAATTTACCTTTCTCCCCCCTTACCCCTTTTCAATTTTTTGCCGGCCCTTGCGTTTCCACCCCCCCCCTAGCTACGCCCCTGCCGTAGAAAGCTCATTTTTAAGTTGACGACATTTTATTAAAATATATGACAGCGAATTTTACAAGAATCGGGATCGTCGTTTGCGTATATTGCACTAAAACTTATCGCAATGTCCTTCTATTATTGTTTCTGACGTTTACTTTCCCGCTCCCCCCGGAAGGCAACGTACACCTTTTCGTCATCAAATTGCATGACCACCTGAAAATTTTGACATTACACTGTAAAAAGGGCTCGGTCTACAGTATAAGTTGCGTGGACTCGTATACCGCCCGCCCTTTTCGACGATATACAAATAGCTCTCTCGGTTTGAACATGTCCGCGTTCGTTTTGTTGACGTTTAGCACAATGACGACGTGGAACAATGTCGCTACATTTGACGCGACGTCTGCTGTCAAGTGCTTTTGAGTCGTAGTTTTTCGTTAAACTGTAGCCCAAAAAAGTTAACAGTTTGGATTTGAACACTATACTTTGCCTTAGTGCCCAGGTTATACGAAGAAATGGCATTTTCGCGCTACGGATTTTGTGGGTACAACTATGGTTGTTTTCTCAGATACAAACATTTTATTGTGCTTTAAAGGGACGGTACAGCTACCTTTGAATTGCGCTTTTTACGGCGTGTGAAACAAAGTGTCAAAAGAGCCTCTTCGTCTACTGTACCAATAACAACGGAAAAAAATAATGGTGACATTCTACATGCCTACTAAAAATTATTTTAATGTTTGCAATTTTGCTGCCTTTGTTTTCGCTGCAGGACAAAAAAAACTTTTTTGACATTTCGTTTCACGCGCCGTAAAACGTGTAATTCAAAAGAAGGTGTTCTGGCCCTTTAAAAGCTTTTTGATGGGTTTGAATGATTGTTTTACTGGACTACAGTGGCGGGCTAAACCACACCGGGTCTGATTTCTACCAGGCCGGGCCAAAAGAAATTTTAAACGGCCCGGCTAGACTTTTTTGACATTTCGTTTCGCACGCCCTAAAACGCGCAATTTGAAAGTAGCTGTTCTGGCCCTTTAAGGAGGGAGGGCAACAACATACAAAAAAATAGCGGAGGGGGTTTATTGTAACGGTCGAAACCTTATTTTTCTCGTACGGACTCTCAGCTCGCGCTTTGCAGAAACTACCGAGACTTTGATGTCGAAAGTGCGACACGTTGCTGCAAGTTTTGGTATTAAAAGTTTTATGCTTATGTCTACCGTAAAAGATAATGTTTTCATTTTTAGTCAAAAGTTGGCAAAAATGCGGCGCTTTTTGCAAATATTCAAATATTTTTGTGAAAACTTACATACCTATTTCCATTGTGAATCGTCATGTTCCCACAAAAAAACAGTTTTTTCTCGTAAAGATATGGCCAAAAAAAGGTTTATCTTTCACCGCTTTCCACGTCACGCGTACTCTCTCGGCCTCAAAGATCGTTGAATATTTCGGTTCTGCTTGCAAAGTGCGAGCTAAAACTCTCAGGAATTAATATGTCACCCATGTTCGACGTGTGTGCGGAATTTCAAGAAAATCTCGGCGTTGCTTTTGGAGTGCTTTCCTGGTAAGCCCAAAATTTAAGGCCTTAAGGGCCATATTGCCACTTGTAAAACAAAGAACCCAAATTTTGAAGCGGACTTAAATTCAATCAGTGTGTGCAGAAAGATCTGTACAACGGCGAGACTACAAGGCCGTCCGTTAAGTCGCTGGAGTGATTTTTGCGTCATGCACTGTGCAAAAAAGGTTATGGTGCGAGCGACGGCCGAAAAAAGCCGATTGCACGGTGCAAAAAGCGAAGATCGCACAGTGCAAAGTGAACTTTTGTTTTCTCGCAGTGCATATTGCAGAAAACACTGCAGCGACTTTACGAACAAACTAGTATTACTAGTATTGCGCAAAGTCGCTTTAGCGATTTTTTTTGCGGCACTGAAACGCCGTGTGACGGTTTCTCTTCGTATTCCTGCGACCTTGCCTCGGATTTTAGCATCGTTTGGCCCATAGTAATGAGAGTTTCAACAGTAATAAGAGTCCGGCTCACAGTTTGGACTTGTAGGTACAATCTCCGTCGACAACATTTCACCTTGTCTTAATTGTTGTCAAATTGACGTCGCAGGAGACAAGTGGTTTTTTTACATCCTTTTTAATACGAAACACTGTCTGTGCTATTCTCACTTTTTTTCTTTTCGTATTTTATTTATAAATACTGAATAACGACGGTAAAAAATACTGTACTTTGCGGTTTGTGATAAACTTTCAACTCTATAACACAAAGTCTATAAAAACAGTTTGCGACAGGAAAAACAGTAAGTTCTAGTCACGTTTTCGGCAGTAACTTTGTACAGCACGCGTTGTATGTCATATGGATTGTCTGGTATTTCCCGGTGCCATGTTTTTTCGACATTCATTAAGCTTAAGACACATTGGCCAAAGTCATTTTGGCTGAGACAAAAGGTGTCATGCGGCTGAAACTTGCATGGGTGTTTAAGGATGTTGAAAAGCTTTGGGAATAGTTTAAGGTCAGAGGTTTTTGGGACCAGGTAGGCTTGACGAGAATTTACCTTTTTCCCCGGCCCATGGCTGGGGGTTACCCCCCCCCCCCCCCCCCCAGCTACGCCCCTTTGTAAGTATAATATGTGTGATGAAACTTACAGACTAAGTGTCCGATCTCGGCGCTCAGATTTTGAGGAAACTTCTCAAAAATTTAAATTACATTTACCCAAGACATATGCGAGCTCTCTAACTCGCGTTTTGCAGAAACGAATTTTTAGATAGAAAGGTGGCAAAAATGTGACATTGTTTTAGTATGAAAAACTTTATGGCTATTTCTACCTTAAATGGTAATGTTTTCACAAAAAAATCAATTTTTTCCGCACAAAAAGGAATTTTTCTCTTTGACCGCTCTCCAGAAACAACGGAGATTTTGAAGTCTAAAAATGGAAAAAATGCTAATTTTTTGAGAATTTTGGCATGAAAAGCTTAACACTCATTTCTATCTCAAAGGGTAATGCCTGCAAAAAAATATAATTTTTTCCGCAAAAAACTGGCAAAGTTAAGACCAAAAAGTGTTTTTTTCTCTGCCGCTCTCCGCGTTTCGCGTGTTCTCTCGGCCGCAAAGATTGTTGAATATCTCGACTGCGCCTGCAAAGCGCGAGCTAAAATTTTGAGGAATTGATATGTGGCCTATGCCTGGCGTGTTCGCAAAATTTAAAAGGCTGAAACAACTACATTTGAATCTCGCTTCTACGGCTTGGAAGACGAAATGTCACAAAATTTTTACTGCCATTTAACGTAATACGGGATTGGCAAGAGTCCGAAATGATCTAATAGATTGAAAGTTACATCCTCGGCAGTTTTAAGATATCTTTACTTTCTTTTAAGGGCGTGGGCGACATAAAATTTTGTGACATTTCGTCTTCCAAACCGTAAAAGCAAAATTCAAATGTAGTTGTTTTAGTGCTTTAAAGAAAATCTGAGCGTAGCACTTTGTGTACTCCCCTTATTTGAACCATCTTGAATTTTGATTCGCATGCGCTTGTTTTGAACCCTCCTTGACCGCACAACGATGCGGATGTCAGTGTATAAAACATAAAATTGTCTTAATTTTTGTTCCGTTCAATATGTTATTGAAGATGTTTGTTTATTGGTTTGTCAAAATGATTCTCGGCGTTTTAAGAGAGCCTTGATTCCACGCTAGTTCCACATGATGTTGAGGGGTTTAACCTGCGATACACTTTTGGAAGGATTAAGAGACGTAAATGTTTTGGACCATACCTTTAATAGAGCGGTTGTAAGATATTTTCGGATAGAAGATCCTAGAATACTATAAACGCGAAGTCATTGGCGTGACGGAAAACAGAATTGGATAGACATGCTAACTGGCACGGTGTTGGACCGGGCCGGGCCAAAGCAAACGTAAAACGGCCCGCCGGCCGCCCTTTCGGCCAAGTCCAGCCCGAAGTCGGCCCGTAATTACTAAAATTCCAAGTCCAGAAGCAAAAATTGAGGTAGCAAACAAAAATAGAGTGTTGAAACCGCATCATACAGGCAGAGAAATCATACACAACTATCTACGATCATTGTCAAAAGGTTTACAACACTTTACTAATTTTTTTTTCATTCTAACTTAGTAATGTTATATTTGCCGGGCGAGTTGATATCTACGGGCCGGGCCAAAGCAAATTTGAAACGGCCCGGGGTCGGGTTGAGCTCCACTGGCCCGGCCCGGACTCTATGTCTAGAATTGGATGAAAGCTGGACTAAAATTGAATCAAGACTTTTTAAGGCATCTGCGAGAGTCCCAGGGGCGCCTTTTGCGGTAACCATCAAAATTTTTTGGACAGTAGCTATTTATTTCCATAAACTGAGTAGACTTTAGATCGCTAAGCAAAAAAAATGCATTTTGCACAATGCATTTTACTTTTTTGCGCAAGTTTTCGAATTGTGCAATCGCCACGACGTAAGTTCTTTTAACTGCGCTACATTCGCACAGTGCAGACCGCATTTCAAGTTTGCACTGTGCGAAAAACAGCAAAATGCACGGTGCGTGAGCGACAAATAGGAGAACAAAGGAAAAATGCATTGTGCGTTGGCGATAAAAAAGGGAAAAAGTCAACGCACTTAATAGAAACACTACATAGTACCATTTTTTTGCATTAAAAATTGCAGGATTATTTACTAATGTGTTTTTTTTCTAACTGCTCTCCACCTTTTTCGTACTCTTTCAGCCGCACAAATCGTTGAATATCTCGGCTGTGCCTGCAAAGCGCCAGCTAAAATTTTCAAGAATTGATATGTGGCCTATGTCCGCCTTGGGTGCCAAATTTAAAGGAAATCTGAGTGTCGAACTTGGGATACTTCCAATGGTAGATGTGACTTTCCGCAAAAACCACTCTTACCTGACAAAAAATAAATTGTTCGTTGACCGGAATATGTGCTCCAGGCGCAAAATATGTTCAAAATTTTGAGAAAATTCCAATGTGGGACTTTGAGCACTTCTCTTCTGAAATCCCCATGCATCGTATTTCATAATGCGTTGCACGCCTTGTACTTTACCACAGTTTTCCACAGCACCGTTTGTCGTTTTTTGTGTCCATGTGCACTCCTAAAACGCCAACCTTCCGTACATTCGTTCTTTGTGCTTTCCGCGTTCACATCATTTACAAGAGCGCTCAAATTGTCCATAATGCGAATTTTTTGGTAATCTTTGACCCTCAGTAAATACTTTGTTAAATTTTCGGTTTATTTTTGGCAATGGGCGTGTTTTCGTTCATTACATTCCCCTTGCAAGTTGGTACGTTCCTTCTTGTGCAGTATAACAACATAATCCAGCTGCTAAAAGGCGGGGTGTGATGTTTGACGCGGCGCAACCAGTCTTGCGTAAACGTTGACTCAAATTTAGAGCATATTTGTCAAATGGCCAGAACAGCTACTTTTGAATTGCGCGTTTTACGGCGCGTAAAACGAAATGTCAAAGAAGTTTTTTTATGTCCTGCATCAAAAACAAAGGCGGCAGAGTTGCAAACAGTAAAATAATTATTAGCAAGCATGTAGAATGTTATCATTATTTTTTTCCGTTGTTTTTGGTACAGTAGAACAAGAAACTTTTTGGACATTTTGTTTCAGCACCGTAAAAAGCGCAATTTAGAAGTTGCGGTACTGTTCCTTTAAGAGAGAGAACAGCTGACCAGTAAATGGTCTCAACAAATTGTTGCATCCGCCAATGAGACCATGATATTCTGAAAGAGCATGCAAAACTTGGTAGAAATCAGTTTTTTCTACTTAATAAATGCTGTCAGGGAACAAGTTATATCGGTCGAAAATTTCATCCCTTTTCACCGAGTCCAAGAAATCAGGGATGGAAGGGACAGCACAGCGAGCGATAGCCGTTTGCACGGTGCAAAAAGCGGGAGATTGCACAGTGCAAAGCAAACTTTTGTTTTCTCACAGTGCATATCAAAGAAATCGCTCAAGACTTTGCAAACGGATTAGTGTATAATAAATTTGATCGAAATTTTCTTACCTCCTGATGCCGAAAAAAGCACGGTGCAGAAAGCAAGAAATCGCACAGTCCAAAGAGACCTTTTGTTTTGTCTTCTCAGACGGGCTACATAGTATAGCATATAACATGTTATATGCTACATAGTATAGCATATAACATCAAAATTTTTGATCAAGCAGCCCAAAGGTCGTATGCAAAAGAAACGGCTATGACTTTGACTTTTACAGATTTCTATTGCCATTTCAAATTTTTGAGTGGGAGCTAAAAGTCTGATACAACACATTAGCATAAGTAAATAAGAGAGTGTCGCCATTTTACATGTCATCAAATAATTTTTATTTTTTATGCTGTACCTCACGCGGCCAATTGAAGACAAGACGAACATGTTGTCTTCAAAATTAGATTTGGCTCAAGTTTTATGTTGTACTTTCGACGGCAGCGTGGTTTCTCTTTTTTCGGATTCTATTGACCAGAATGGGCGGAGCTTCGGGTCCTTGGAAAGCGTAGTTTTTTTATGGGGTTAAACTCTAAAGTTTGCAGTGTAATAAATGATGTCCAAGTGTAGAAGCGTGATTTATTTCGAGACGTGGCGGCACGTGAGACGGTGCGGGTCTTGGCATAGGTATATATTCTACTGGGCGGACCAAAACGTCTGGATATGTTTTTGCAAGGTGCGGTCGACGTCGCAAAGCAGCTTTACGCGACAAACAATCAGCGGGGTGCGAAAAAACGCACTGTGCATCGTTGCCCGTTTCAAAAACAATGCATTTCGCACAGTGCGTGCTCGCAGCGGACCCTGAATTTTACTCGTCGCCGGGCGACAAATTTGCGCGACAGCGCACTCTGCGGACATGTCAGAACTTTGTGACCCGCCTAGTAGAGTCCAAGGAAGCGATCAAAAATTTCAGCCCTTTTTAACGTTCCACATATTACACTTGAGCACTTTACCTTGCTTTTATGTAGGGTTTGTGGGAAGATGATCGTATTTTGCCTTTGTTCCAAGTCTTTTGTGGTGTGAGAGTTTGATATTTGAGATTGTTGCGAGTTAAAGAATGAGATAGATGACAAATTAGTGGTTTGTTGCATTAATCGAGCTTTGACGCAAGATTACAGTTTTTTTTATTGAAAAATCTTACATATTTTTGTTGTAGGATGGCTCAAAATACATTGTTTCAATTTTACAAAAATTTTATGCAAATTTTGACTGCGGCTTTGCAAAGACAATTAGAGATACTGAGTTTGATTTTTTAAAAAATTTCGAAGATTTTTGGATCAAAAGTTACCGATACTTTAACATTTTTTTCTCTGTTCCCTTTTCCACAGTGTATATCAAATATAGTAGTTGTATTTTTATATATTTTAAATTTCTATAACAATCTGCCTGCCGTATTTTTCCAATTTTTTCATTTTTTCGCGCTCCATCCCTCCCAAATTCCTCAAACTTGACGTCCATCTATTTCCAGCCGCACATAACCACAGACATGTCAAGTTTATTGTTATTCTGCCTCGCAATTGCCGCCCTCTTCCACCTCTCCACACAACAGGAATGTGCGGATGGAGAAGAGGTGATAGTGCCGAAGGACATTGCGGATCTGAAGAAGTCGTGCGAGGACGGTTTCTTGAAGGTCACAGCCTGCTTGTTCGATGGTGGCGAGGAGAAGGGCGGGTTCGACGTGCCCGTCAATCGGCAGGCAACGTATGGAACGTTTACGTATGGGTGAGTTTGAGAGATGACTACTAGTGTTTGCATAAAGTGCGTAGACTTTTGATTGGTAGGCTAAAACCCCCCATTTTGCACAGTGCATTCAACCGTTTGCGCAATTGTTCGCACTGTGCGTCAAGCTGCGTTCGTTTGCACAGTGCAGACCGCTTTTCAAGTTTGCACTGTGCGAAAAAACAGCAAAATGCACTGTGCGTCGGCGATCAAAAGCAAAAAAGGCTGCGCACTGTACTAGTCCGTCCATAGAGTATCTGGAGTGATTTTCGCGACACGCACTGTGGAAAAACAAGGGTTTACTTTGCACTGTGAAATTTGTTGCTTCTTGCACCGTGCAATAGACTCTTTTTGGCTGTTGCTTGCAACTTGACTTTTTTGCACAGTGCAAACATCTAAAACCACTCCAACGACTTTCCGGAGGGACAAATATGAGATTTTGAGATTGAAGGAAAGTACAGCTACTTTTGAACCGCGCTTTTTACGACGTAGACACGAAATGTCCAAAAAGTTTCTTCGTCTACAATACAGATAATAGCGGGAAAAAAATAATGGTGACATTCTACATGCTTACTAATAATTATTTTACTGTTTGCAACTCTGCCGACTTTGTTTTCGCTGCAGGACATAAAAAAACTTTTTTTTGACATTTCGTTTCCCACGCCGTAAAAATCGCAATTCAAAAGTTGGCCCTTTAAATAGGATTTCATCAAAATTCTCTTTTATTTTACGTAATTTTTCGATTTTTTTGCTTTTTTCCCCATTTTTTAAAAGCAATCCCAATGCACTTTAGCATGACTTAACGCTAAACAAATTTGCCTTTCTTTCGCTTTATAAAATTAACTTTTTCGTTTGCTTTAATCGACCAGTCTGTACCCTTCGAACCCCAAAACTTTTTCGCTCAAATTTAAATTTCAAATTTTCAGTTGCGCACTAAAAGACGATGACATCATTCCGTACGTGACGTCGCCGTTGGGACCGTTGAGTCGGCTGGTGCGGAGAGTGTATTGATCGCGCCGCAACGCTGTGCTCCTCTTTCTGTACATTTCGTGTCATTTTTTCCGAGATTTATCCGCTCCATTACCAGAATTGTATTCTCATTTGGTTTTACAATAAATATTTATTTTTGATCGCTATTTATGTACGATTGGCATTTTGCATGGATATTTGTCGCATTAATTGTGCAATTTGCACTTTTCCCACGCTTGTCGTCACCGCACAGTGCGTTTTCATTCTTTTTGCACAGTGCAAACCTCAAAAAAGCTGTTTGCACTGTGCAAAACCCCTGGCGCCCACGCAGCGACGCACGTCAAAGCGAAAAAGCAAGAGGAGTTCTGTTGAAGTTGGCATTTCGTCACAAATATTGGATCTGAGAAATGTTTTTTGACCCATTTCTTGTCGAATTTGTTAAAATCAAGCTCTTTTTTGACAAAGCTTACCATTTCGAAGCTATATGAATTCTTTTTAGACTTGTTTTGACCGGTAATATCTAGCGGGAAATTTTTAAAATCATTTTTCCGATAAATCTTAGAACGAAGAGCCAATTTGAAGAGTTTCTTGCTCAATTTGACGCGCATTGAGTCGGCGTCCGCACAGTGCAAACAGCATTTCTTGCGGTTTGCACAGTGCGAAATGCTTCAAAATAGCTCGCGCACCGTGCAAAACGAGGAAGGAAGCTTTTGGGATCACAGGTAGCTAACGCGCCGCAAAAATTTACCTTACTCCTCCCTTACCCCTTTTCATCTGTCCCCCCCCCCCCCCTAGCAACACCCCTGCGGTGCGGAAAGCGGCAAAATCTCCATGCACTTTATGAAAATGGTATTAAAATGGTTTGAGACGATGAATTTCAATGGAATACGATGTGAGCCACGCCGAGAGTTTAGCGCCATAATCCTCTTCCCATTTTATGTTCTTCAGAATGGCGGAACGGGCTGCTTGCAGAAGATTTGGATCCGTTTGAGAGGGCCAGCGGATGTTGTCGAACTGAAAATGACAGAGAATCGGCATTTATGTCATCTTAAACTTAAAACATTCTCAAAGTGAATTATAGAATTATCAAGAATTCTTAAATGCTAGTCCGTCCGGAGAGTCGCTGGAGTGATTTCCGCGACATGCACAGTGCAAAAAAAGGCAAGGTGCGAGCGACAGCCCAAAAAAACCCGATTGCACGGTGCAAAAAACAAGAAATTGCACAGTGCAAAGGAAACCTTTGTTTTTGCACCGTGCAGTTTTGATTTTTTGTATACCCTCTATATGGACCTGATGCTAATCCATTTGAGAAGTCGTTGGAGTAATTTTGACGACGTGCACTGTGTTAGAATACTCAGGGTGCGAGCCACAGCCGAAAAAAGCGTATTGCACGGTGCAAGAAGCAAGAAATTGCACAGTGCAAAGGAAACTCTTGTTGTTGCACGGTGCATGTCGCGGAAATCACTCCAACGACTTTACAGGCGGTACCATTGCGACGGTGGCTTTTCAAACGACAAAACCACCATTTTTTTCTCGCTTCTTGCGGTCAAAAAGTCGATCAGATTGTAAAAATCAGTGTAAAATCTGCGACACTCGGATTTTCTTCAAATCCTCCATGTGTTTCGACCCAAGGCCTAATATTATTTGTCTAAAAATTTTAGCCCGCGCTTTGCAGGCGCAGTCGAGATATTCAACAATCTTTGCGGCCGAGAGAGTACGCGAAATGCGGAGACAGGGCTGAAAAACACTTTTCTTCCATATTTTTGCCAATTTTGAGCGGAAAAATTGCATTTCATGTCGAAACATTACCTTCTACGATAGAAACAAGCATGAAACATTTCATCACATTTTCTGCCAATTTTCGGGCCAAAAATCTCGGTTTTTTCTGCAAAGCGCGAGCTAAAAGTGCAAATGGAAAAATTTGATCTAACTTTGAGCTAAGGCTCATCACAATTATAGCGTCGCACTTCAAAGACTTGAGAATATATTTGCAAACAAGAAATCTCGTTTTTAAATCCCTTATTTTACCTTACGCTTCCCTAAACATATCTGCACCACTTACCTGTTCCAATTTCTCTTTGGAAGCCCAGTCCTTGACCAGCGCTTTGAGGATGTTCTTGAAATGCGGTGAGTTCAAGAATCTGCTTCCATGATCACCGATCCATTTTCTCAGTTCATTTTGAGTATCATCAAACGATGATTTGGTCTCGAAGAACCGGGCAACGTCTTCTTCTTGATCGTTTATCAGACCCATCGCAGTTCTGAAACAGTATTTGATTACGGTAGAGTCAAATGTAGCGACACAGTCGGAACTCTGGACAAAAAAACTCTGGACAACAAAACCTCGCTATAACAAACAATTTCAAAGCTTTTTATGATTCGTTGTACAGAGTTTTGACTGTGTTTACAAGGAAAGTGCGACGCTCTGATTTTGACAAAACTTGGGACAAATTTAGCATTATTTTTTCGAAGACATACGCAAAACTCCTAGCTCGCGCTTTGCAAAACCGACCGAGATTTTTAGATCAAAAATTGGCAAAAATGTGAAATTTTTTTGCGAATTTTGCTATGAAAAGTTTTATGCCTATTTGTACCATAGATGGTAATGTTCCTATAAAAAATTGATTTTTTCCGCACAAAACTGGCAAAGTTATGGATAAAAAGTGTATTCCTCTGTGTCCGCTCTCCGCGTTCCGCGTGCTCTCTCAGCCACAAAGATCGTTGAATATCTCGGTTGAGCCTGCAAAGCGCAAGCTAAAATTTTCAAGAATTGCTATGTGGTCTATATCCGCCTTGTGTGCCAAATTTAACGGAAATCTGAGCGTCGCACTTGGGATACTTTCCAAGTGCGACTGGTAGATGTTACTTTCCGCAAAAACCTCCCTTACCTGACAAAGAATAAATTGTTCGTTGACAAAAGACTGTGCGCCACGGAGTCAGCCAGCAACTGCTTCAGTTTTCTCGCAAAAACTTTGTTTTTCAGCCCTGCAGCGAAGTCGCGAAGACTCTGCAACTCCTTGACGTTTTCCGCCTCACCCAAAGCGGATGCAAAAACGGCAACGCGGTGTTCGGGATGGGTTTGTTCGCAATCCAGAACGTTCTCAACGTTATGCAGGCATTTGGTCACAAACTTTTCGAATTCCTGTTGGGCCGACTTTTTGAAGGACGCGTCGTTGACGCGGACCGCGAGAACGTTGAGGATGTGAGGTAACCTGGAAGAAATTTGATGAACAGGTGATATGCTCAAGGTTTTACACATTCAAACGCAAAATTTTGGGAAGATATGTCTGCACAGTCTCCAGCATACAGCGAATTACAGCAGATCAAAATTAAATATTCGTTATAGCATGGTTTTGCTTTGGGGAGTCTTGTTTTTGACTTTAGATGGACTTAAGCCATTGAAATATATCGTTATAGTGAGGTTCTGTCTACGCTGAGACTGTATGAGATTTGCAAACTGCTCAACGTATATTAATACGTAGTTCGTCCGTAAAGTGGCTGGAGTGATTTCGGCGACATGCACTGTGCAAAAACAAAAATTCACTTTGCACTGTGCGATTTCTTGCTTTTTGCACCGTGCAATAGGCTTTTTCTGGCTGTCGCTCGCATCCTAATTTTTTGCACAGTGCAAACATCAAACATCACTCCAGCGACTTTCCGGACGGACCAGTATATGTGTATATCGATTGTTCCTTTGCCTACCGTTTCTTCCACTGGCCCGCATCATTTGTGCCAGTCCGTCCATTGATTAGACTGCCAACGAACGTCTTTGCCAGTTCAAGGCGGGTCTTATCGACCTTCGACTTCTCCAAGACGTACTTGATCGCTTCTGCACCATGACTCCAGACAAGAGGGGATTCTTCGGTCTTCAGATTCTTCAGAAGACTCAAAAGATTTTCGAGTCCAACTCGTTCGCTGAATCTGGGGGATCTGAAAGGCATAATTCAATGTCGAAATTATCGGAATGAACATAAATTCAATTAGAATATAATTCCGGAGTAGAGCCGTGTTCATATTTTTTGTGTCGGGACCAAAAAATCGGAATCGGGCTTCGGGCCGAAATTCAAAATCTTGGGCCCGAAGCCTCGGCCCGAAAAAAAAGGTCGAGCCCAAAGCCCGGCCCGGTAAAAGGTAGGCCCGGCCCTGCCCGTTTTCAAAATTTCCAAAGCCCGGCATGTCTGGGGGCATAGCTAGGGGGAGGAGAAGGGGTAAATGGTGTTACCCCCCCCCAGGAGTCAACGAAAAAAAGAAGAAAAGGGATAAGGGGGTATAAAGGTAAATTTTTGCGGTAGCTACCTGTGGTTACAAAAACCTCTCCCCCCAGACCGACTCACGTCGAATTGAAAAATCAAGAAGAGGGAACTGTTCAAATTGGCATTTCGTCACAAATATGGGATACGAAACATCTTTTTTGACCGACTTCTTGTCTAATTGGGTAAAAACCAGGTCTTTTTTGACAAAGTTTACCATTCTCAAGCTATATGCATTCTTTTCACACTTGGTTTGACCGGTAATACCTAGCGGGAAAGTTTTAAAATCATTTTTCCGACAAATCTAAAGACGAAAAGCCAATTTGAAGAGATATCTTCTCAATTTGACGTGCGACTTTTCAGCTACGCCCCTGTGTCTTGCTACAGTATCCAACAAAATGTCACGACAAAATTTTTTTGGGGGTTTTTCAATGGGAAAATATATAATACACAAAATATCACATAATTTTTTGTCCTTTCTTGTGCCTAAAACAAAAAAGATGTAGTTGTAAACTGCTGAGGATGTATTTAAAGTCTAATTGATCATGCTCAACTATTACTCATTCCGTTTTACAACAAAAACAGGCTCCTGGGCCTTGTAAAATTGTCTTGTTGCTAAAAGGCTTCGTTTTAGCGGAGCTTGTTGAACGTACATTCCACAGTAATTGCAAATAAAATTCAAGATGCATATATACAAGACCCCATGGCGATAGAAATGTTCTTACTTGAACAAATTAAAGTAATCCGAGATCAGTTTGGCCCGTTGGATTTCGCTCCCAATGCTGTAGAGTTGGTCGAGTCCTGACGCTCCAATACCCTCGTAGATGACTCTAGTATAACTTTGATATCCCACTAGCTTGTAATCCTCAATTTTTGAGCCAACTTCAGCCCAATTCACCGCTCCTTTGGCTGATATAATGGGTGTATGCCATGCGTAAGCAAAGTCAGATGGAGGAAGATCGGTTTCGTTGTGAAGGTTGACCGTGTCCACTACTGTAGCGGTATTTCCTTCGAGTTGGAGGACAGTTATCGGATAGGAAACTTGGCGAGTGTATGGATCCATAAACTTTTTGACGGATAGAGGCTGGTTATTCCAGTCTCTAATGTTGTTGGCATCGGCAAGCTAAACATTTTCTTTCGATAGAAGAAATAGTACATTAAAAAGAATTAACGGAACTTTTCAAGGGCCAGTACAGCTACTTTTGAATCGCGCTTTTTACGACGTGTGAAACAAAATGTCCAAAAAATTTCTTTGTCTATTGTACCCATAACCACGGAAAAATTAATGGTGACATTCTACATGCTTCCCAACAATTATTTTACTGTTTGCAACTCTGCCGCCGTTGTTTTTGCTGCAGGACGCAAGAAAAACAATGGTGACATTCTACATGCTTACTCTTAGTTTTTTTACTGTTTGCAATCTCCTCGACTTTTTTATTGCGGGAGGACATAAAAAACTTTGACATTTCGTTTCACAAGCCGTAAGGAGTGCGACTCAAAAGAAGCTGTACTAGCCCTTTAAGGAGACGTGTTCAAATTATTTACAGTTCAAATAGTCACAGAGAAAGTTAAAAGACCATAACAGCTACTTTTGAATTGCGCTTTTTACGGCGTCGGATCGAAATTTCAAAAATGTCTTTTATGTCCTTCAGGGAAAACAAAGGCGGCAAAGTTTCCAACAGTACAATAACTATGAGGATGCATGTATTATGTCACCATTATTTTTTCCGTTGTTATTGGTACAGTAGACGAAGAAACTTTTTTGACATATCGTTTCCACGCCGTGGAAAGTGCGATTCAAAAGTGGCTGTACTGTCCCTTTAATATGTCAAAAAATGTGGAATAATGTAATCGCTCCACATTTTTGTTGAAGGACCTTTTGTGATAAACCGACTAGAGCCCTTCTTACCTCCTGAAAAACGCCCCACAAATCCTGATCATCCACATTAGCACCTTTGAACTTCCTTATATACCTTTGCAAGGCTTCTTTGAAGACATTTTTGCCAACCACCGACTTGAGTGAATGTAATACACCTTGAGCCTGAATTTACAATCCATCTAAAGCATTTTGCTTGTTAACCTGCCTTTGTATAGATCTGTTGTTTCGTCCAGTCCAACGTATCATAAACTTTATTGTCAGCAGTGATAACTGTATCCAAATGTTCGAGGTTCTCGTCGAGATGGAGTCCCGCTTCCAAATTATGGACGGTTTCAGCTTCACCAAGACTCAGCACACTGTTCACGACTTCGGTTTCAAAGAAACTCGCAAATCCTTCGCTGAGGAATCCGTAATTAAAGAATTTGAAGGATACGGTGTTTCCGAACCACTGGAAAGCACAAAAATTGCGTTGATAACAAACAAGACTACATCACAAAGACCACTAAGCAAGCCAAAAAGTCTTGGCATGTCTGCACAGTGCGCCATCGCGCGAAACAATTGTCCCGCGGCGACGAGTAAGATTCACGGCGCGATGCGATCTTGCACAGTGCAAAATGAATTGCTTTGAAAAGCGAAGTCAATTTTTCGCAGCTCGCCCGAATGTTTGTCGCGCAAAGGCACTTCGCGTCGCCGACCGCACCGTGCGAAGACATGTTAAAACTTGACTACCGCCGTATGAGTCTTAGCATAAGGTGCGAAAAAGAGCAAAGTGCACGGTGCGTGAGCGACAAATAGGAGAAAAAGCAAAATGCACTGTGCGGAGGCAATAAAACGGGCAAAAAGTCTACGCATTTTATGGAAAACTTGCAAAAAAAAGAAATGCACTGTGCAAGATGAATTTTTCCGTTTAGCGATCAAAAGCCGCACTTTATGGAAATAGTACAACTCAAAGACAATCGATTTTTGCACTTCTCACCTGATGAGCCACCTCATGAGCCGCCTTCTTGAAGGCGTTTCTTTTGTGCGCCAAATCATGAACCGTCTCTTTATACAACAGCACATTGGCGTTGCCAATGATAACACCAAAATTCTCCGTCCCAAATCCATTCCATTCAGGGTTCAGTACAACATCTAACTTGTCGTTGAATTCCTTGTACGACAGCCCAAGATATTCACCAAGGAAGTTCAAGGTGCTGACAGTGGCATTCAGCGCCACATATCCGTATTTCTCTAGCCCAACCTCAGCCCAAACTTTGACCTCAACTCCATCGTCGGTTGACTTTTGAATCGCAGCATATGGCCCGATTGTAACGCCCAAAAGGTAGCTGGAAATCTTGGGGGAAGTCTTGAAGGTGGTCTTGACAAAGTTGTTGCCCAAGTAGATGGTGGATTTGTGTGCTCCGTTGGAAAGAGCGACTAATTCGGAGGGATGAGTTACGGCGACGTCCCAAGTAGCCTTGTAATTGGGTTCGTCCAGACAAGGGGCGAATGAGCGAGCCGCAGGACCTTTCGGGAACCATGTGGAGAGGAAGAACCTGGAAATGGGATAGATAAGTGCCTAAAACACCACTGATATTTGTATAAAAAGTAAATATAAACTAATATTTTAACAAAATGAATAGAAATGTTCAAATTTTTTTAAAATTTTGGAGACGTCGGGCCTTGGCCACATATTATCAGTCTGTAACAAAAATAATTGGACCTTGTCGCAGCAAAATGTCGAAAAATTTGTGCGAAAATTAAAGTTCGCTTTGCACTGTGCAATTTCTTGCTTTTTGCACGGTGCAAGAGGCTTTTTTTCGGCTCTCGCTCGCACCCTCACTTTCTTGCACAGTGCAGACGCCAAAAATCACTCCAGCGATTTTTCGGACGAAAATTTGCAAAACATTTTTACATTCTTAATAGATTTCAACCTAAAAATCTTTTTCGTTTCTGCAAAACGCTACCTAGAAGTTTGGCATACATCTTGTAACACATTAATCTAAATTTTTCTCAATGTATTGTTAAGATCTGAGCGTCGCACTTCAACCGCCTCTCCTAAAATTTGTTAAAATTGCAGGCTTCGGGCGCCGTGGCAACCAAAATTCCGACTGTAAATTTTAATTACCTACTAATAGTTCTTCCAGGAAGTCGCTAGAGTGCAAAAAAGTCAGGGTGGGTGCGACAGCCAAAAAAAGCCTATTGCACGGTGCAAAAAGCAAGAAATTGCACAGTGCAAAAGGGACTTGTGTTTTTGCACAGTGCATGTCGCCAAAATCTCTCCAGCGACTTTACAAACGGACTAGCAGAACATGGAGCCTCTAAATTAAATTCCAAAGCGTTTGAGTTTACCTATTCGATCTTTTCTCATTTTCATTCCTTTGAAAAAAGAATCCCTTTGGTTCGTCGAAAATGTATCCAGTGTATTCAATTCGTATCGTCACTTTGTCGTATTTCTGCACTGAATTCCCAGCTGTAATCGTGACAATTCCATTCTCATAATCTCTTGAAACCTTTGTTGTTTGTGGCAGATTGTTGATCAAGAATGTCAATTGCTTGATGACATGACGATGAGAGTTGATATGAAAGGTCTTCTCGCTTTTGGTTCCAGTAAATTCAATCTAAAAATTTCACTAGATACCAAAGAATCATAGCAAAACATGCAAGATTATGTGCAGAACGTACTGTGACCTCCCCGTTGTAAGTGCTGATGGGTTGGGTTGAGTAGTCCGGTTCAATATTCAAGGTGTAATGGAGGTCTTCGTAGTCGTATTGAGGGAGTCGCTTCGACCAGACCAACTTTCCAATCGGTACGTACTTGTTGTAGATGTAGCGAAGGACCTGAAACGTCACTAGTTGTAGGGAAATCGAAGCTTAACATAAAGCGTCTGCTAACAAAGTGCTCAAAGTGCAAGTCCCGACTTGTAAGACATGGGAAGTACTCACAGTGCGACGCTTAGATATTCTGTAAATTTTGCACACGCTTTGGGTATGGACCACATATCAATTGTTGAAACTTTTAGCTCGCGCTTTGCCGGGGCAGCCGTGATATTCAACAATCTTTGCGGCCGAGAGAGCACGTGAAACGCGGGGAGCGGTCAGAGAAAAAAAACGCTTTTTAACCGTAGCTTTGCCTGTTGAGTGTAGATAAAAAAAAATTTTTGTTGAAACATTACCCTCTACGGTACAAATAAGCATGAAACATTTCACGTCAGAATTCTCAAAAAAATGTCGCATTTTTGCGAACCATTGACTTAAAAATTTCTATCTTTTCTACAAAACGCGAATTAGGAGCGTCGCATATATATATTTTTTAAAAAATAATCTAAGTTTGCGCCATTTTTCGTCAAAATCTGAGGGTTGCGCTTCGATCACTTCCCTGTAGCCCAATTTTTTTTTTAAACGGCCAGAACAACTATTTTTGTATTGCGCTTTTTACAGCGTGTGAAAAAAAATGTCAAAAAAGTTTGTTTATGTCCTGCAGCGATAACAAAGGCGGCAGAAGTACAAACAGTAAAATTATGACTAGTAAACATGTAGAATGTCACCATAATTTTTTCCGTTGTTATTAATACAGCAGATAAAGAAACTTTGAAACTTTTTTGACATTTCCTTTCAACGCCGTAAAAAGCGTGATTCCAAAGTAGTTGTTTTGGCCCTATAAAGCATTTTTACCTCATCTCTAATATTCTCCTTGTCATCCTCCGCCTTTCTCACATCTCTTATCTTCATTTCGGCTTTGGCCAACACCTTGAATAGCGCCATATTATGCTTCAACTCGTTGATTCCATGAAGTTGATACAACCTTCGTCCATCCGTGTAATTCTTTGTTAAAATAGCCAGCACTTTCTCGAAAATTTCCGGTTTTTCATCGAATTTATCCACCAAGTCAACGTGATTCAGAAACTTTTCAACAGATCTTGCAACATAATCGCGTTTGTTTTCCAAGAGA
This sequence comes from Bursaphelenchus mucronatus, assembly GCA_025436335.1. Taxonomy (NCBI): domain Eukaryota; kingdom Metazoa; phylum Nematoda; class Chromadorea; order Rhabditida; family Aphelenchoididae; genus Bursaphelenchus; species Bursaphelenchus mucronatus. The sequence continues at coordinate 2,164,291 of CM046360.1, forward strand.
GCTTCAAAAAACTTTGTGTAGCTATTCTCAACGGCTTCGTCGAGGAATCTAAAAATGATTTTAATAAGCCAATACTGTAAGGCTTACTCTGCAAGTCCATGCGGATTCAAACAAGCCAATCCAATGTTTATGTCAGCGTATTCGTATTCGAAATAGAACAGGGTATCTTTTACTTCGTCGTGTCTTTGCAAATACTCCTTCAAGAAGCTGACATCCTCGGCGTTGCCTTGAACAGCTCCAGCGCAATAAACAGCTCTGCGAGTGTCCGCAGGAAGGCTAAAATTGAGCACAACAATTTCAGAGGTTACCATAAATAAACATATGTACATATGTCATGTTGATAACGATCTATATATTACATCATAGTTGTCAGCAGGAGTCACCAAGTGCGAGGGTCACATTTTCTCTTAATTTAGCACACAACTGGGCCTACTCCCCATATCAATTCTTGAAAATATTAGCTCTCGCTTTAACGGCGCAGCCGAGATATTTAACGGCCTTTGCCGGCGAGAGAGCGCACAAAACGCGGAGAGCGGTCAGAGAGAAAAGACTTTTAGGCTGTAGCTCTGCCAATTTTGCGCTAAAAAATCGATTTTTTGCAAAAGCTTTGAACTATGCCGCTGAAATAACACTGAAACTTTTTATGGATAAACTCCACAAAGTTTAGCGCCGAATTTTGATTTGTTATGCAAATTGCTAACAACCTCGCACGTACCCCCATGTCCCCCCTAGTTGTAGAGTAGAGATGCCTATATGATAAAGTCTATATTATTATATTATATCATCTTTTTACTTTTTGACTTGTAGAATCTTTGTGTTGGTATGTCAACTCATAAAAATTTTTCAGATTTCATCAACGCCATAAATGTCCCCCCAATGTTTTTTTTTGCATAAACTTACGCATTACAAGTCTCAATATCACCGTCGCTACAAGCCCTTCGGAATTGCCCGAACTTCTCCAAGGCCTTGTTTCTGGCATTTGCAAGGTCTTCCACAACAAGATTATAAAGTAGGGACTTGGAATAGAAACTGAAAACGGCGTTAACAACCTTCCAGAGCTCTAGCATACCCATTGCGAACGCTTTTGTCATCCCACAATTGTTCAGAATAAAGGTCGACCAAGAAGTGGCCAAAGTATTTCTAAAAACAAATTATGTTGCCAGCGATACGATGGACTTACAGTATACAAATCGTATTCGTATGTGTTGACGAACTCGTTTTTAAAGCGCTCATAGAGATCAATGGCTTCTAACGCCACAAACGGAGTGACATTGTGTACGTCTTTGGTTAGAGTTGTGATCAGGCCGAGGTATTGGTCAGAGATAGCACTGAAATTGAAGGGATTACAGTAAGACCTGTGTATAACAAACTCTCCTACAACAAAAACAAATGATTTGCACCAAATTTAAAGGGTCATAACAGCTACTTTTGAATTGCGCTTTTGACGGCCTAAGAAACGAAATGTCAAAGAATTTTTTTTTATGTCCCGCAGCGAAAACAAAGGCGGCAGAGTTGTAAACAGAAAAATAATTATTAGTAAGCATGTAGAATGTCACCATTACTTTTTTTGCGTTGTTATTGGTACAGTAGAGCCGTACTGCATGGCAACCCGAAATAGAAGAAAAATGTTTCACACCCACTTTTAAGTTTTGTCCAAACGAAATGTCACAATTGACAAAAGAAATAAAATAATTTCGAGAAAAATATTTATATTTTTCAACCGAAAAACCCCGCAAAAAATTCTTTTTTGACACTTCGTTTGATTTCAATCGATACAAAGTGGTCGAATCGGCGAAAGGAGCCATTTTTTCACCGAACAGACTGTAGTGAAGTGAAAAATCCTTGGCATTCCGTTTCAGCTCAAATTTTTTTGTCTAAAAAGAGCGGTCGATTTCTAGTAGACAGCTTGATGAAATTGCTGGAGTTTATATATTAATCGAAAGCTTTATTCTTGTTCTACTCGAATATTGTCGATTTTCTCCGTATTTTATTGATCTTCACCATTTTTTGTGCGAAACAAGAATGGGTCAAGAACGTTTTATATTTTGGTCGATTTCTTCAGTAGGTTCCCTCGAATCACACGTCAAGAAAAATAGAAGAAAATGTTTCCATTCAAATAGCTTCCCAAAATGTCGAAACGACACAGGAATTATTATATATTAACGGGCAATAAAATGAACGTATCTATGAAATTGTTTCGGAAAAAAAAATATTTTTTGCGAAATTTGAGATTTTTTGTGTCGTTTTGTTTTTATTAATCGCTATTAAAGGGAAACATTTTTCTTGGCGTGCATCACCGATTTTATACTTTTAATAGACAATGCAGACGACGAAAATTCTTTTGACACCAAAATCATAAAGATCGACCGATCCAGTTTCAAAATTGAAAATCTCGCCATTTTTCGAAATATTTGTCCAAAAAATTGGTCATTTAGGCGAATTTTTTGGATTACCAGCACTTACATTTTCCTCTCTGCCAGGCTCCATTTGACATCATGAACCAAAGCGATCTGACTTTCTTCACTCAATGCTTTCAGTTCTTCCTCTTTCAAGCTTGCCAAGTACTGATTGGAATAGACAAATCTGGCAAAAGATCTCCCCTTCGTATTGAAGATGTAATTCTTTGCTGCATCGAGCTTCGGCCCACAAAGTGTGTTGTCCGGTAGCAGCCAAACAGTCGAATATTCGTCCTCTTTTCCAATTTCACTGACAAATAACGGCACAAACCAACGGTTGGGGTCCGTTTTGTTACTGGATCTTTGGTAGATCTCGTATTCGTTGTCGAATTTGTAAATTGAAACAACGGGATGCTTGGGTTGGAGGAAGAAAGAGTTGAGGTATTTCCTGACGGTTATGTTCCCACATAAAGGTTGGTCGGCATTTGCCTAAAAGGTCATTAAAATGAAAGTGGAATTCAATTCAAAAAGCTCCAGAAAAATATCTGAAATCAGAGTAAGTAGTCCGTCCGCAAAGTCGCTTGAGTGATTTCGGCGACATGCACTGTGCAAAAAAATTCAGGGTGCGAACGACAGCCAAAAAAAGCCGATTGCACGGTGGAAAAAAACAAGAAATCGTATAATGCAAAAAGAGCTTTTGTTTTCGCACAGTGCATGTCGCGGAAATCACTCCAGCGACTTTCCGGGCCGACTATTAGTATTTTCATCACTTTGCACTGTGCAATTTCTTGCGTTTTGCACCTTGCAAAAGGCTTTTTAAGCTGTCGCTCGCACCCTGACATTTTTCGCACAGTGCATACTCCAAAAATAGTTTCAGCGACCTTGCGAAAGGACAAGTACTAATCCGTCTGAAAAGTGGTTGGAGTATCTTTTAGAGTGCGAGCGACAGTTGAAAAAAGCCTATTGCACGGTGCAAAAAGCAAGAAATTGCACTGTGCAAACACAACTTTTGCTTTCGCACAGTGCATGTCGCTAAAATTACTCCAGCGACTTTCTGGACGGATTAGTAAACCCCAAAAAGTCTCAAATCGGCATGATTTACGCTGCTGTAAAATCACTGACCTCACTCAGCGCTGCAAACAAGTCTTCATGAGTTGCGCTTCCATATTGCTTCTTTTCCAAGAACCTCTTCAAACCAGTCCGAAATACGCTCTTGCCGAGAACATAATCCGTCATGGTTAACATGGATCCGCCGCTAGCGTAGGTAATACCTTAAATTCATTTTTAAGGTCATTTAGAAAAACCAATTGTAATATATGTATATCTCCATGTGACCTTTGTAATATATTTTCATGGCTACTAACAATGTAAGTGCCCCAAGTGCGACGCTCAGATTTTGATGAAACTTGGCGCAAATTTAGGTTAATTTTTTTTAGATGTGTGCAAGATGCCTAACTCGCGCTTTGCGGAAATAAATGAGGGTTTTCAGCCAAAAATTGACTGAAATGTAAAATTTTTTGGCGAGTTTTGACATAGAAAGTTGCATTCCTATTCCTACTGTAGAAAGTCATGTTTTCTAAAAAAAATCATTTTTTTTCGTGCGAAACTGTCAATGATATGGCCAAAAAATCTTCCTTTTGCTAATCGCTTTCCACACTTTGCGAACTCCCTCGGTCACAAAGATCGTGCAATATCTGGGCTACGGAAAACATGAGCTAAAGTTTTCTGGAATTAATACGGAGATCTTGCCCGACATGTGTGCAAAATCCGAAAGAAATCTGAACGTCGCACTTGACAGCCTTCCCTTGCTAATGCTATCTATTATTCTTCTTTGTAATACATACTGTCAAAGTGGGCTTTGTCGGCAACAACGGCATGATCTCCATTCTCGGAGGCGCCAAGAGCAGCGGTACGGCTGTTCGTTGCTACAAGGTTCTATAATATATAATAGTTAGTTTTGTTACAGAATCGAAATTACTTTACCGGGAAGTTCTCATCGTCATCGTCATTTTCCTGGAACAGCAAATTGGCTACGTTTTGAAAGTATGCGGCGAAAGATTCGTGGAGGAACTCTTGACCCCAATAATCGGCTGTTATTAGATCTCCGAACCTGAAGACACACGTGAGCAGTATTTAAAGGGCCAGAACAGCTACTTTTGAATTGCGCGTTTCACGGCGTGTGAAACGAAATGTCAGAAAAGTTGTTTTAAGTCCTGCAGCTAAAACAAAGGCGGCAGAGTTGCAAACAGTAAAATAATTATTAATAAGCATGTAGAATGTCACCATCATTTTTTCTGTTGTTATTGGCACAGTAGACGCAAAAACTTTTTGGACATTTCGTTTCCACGCTGTAAAAAGCGCAATTCAAAAGTAACATGGCCCTTTAACAGGCGATATGGTGACTAAAAATCTGTTGGCAAAGTCGCTGGAGTGGTTTCGGCGACATGCACTGTGCAAAAACAAAAGTTTCCTTTGCACTGTGCAATTTCCTGCTTCTTGCACCGTGCAATAGGCATTTTTTGGCTTTCGCTTGCACCCTGACCTTTTTGCACAGTGCACGTCGCCGAAATCACTTCAGCGACTTTGCGAACGGACTAGTACACAAGATTGCATTCATACCACTGATGAGCAATTTCATGGCACATGATTGAACGTTTGGTGTATCTAGCCGTCGCTGGCGTCGCGAATGGATGTTGAGAGAGGAAGCGAGTGTACACAATCAATCCCCAGTTCTCCATGGCACTCGAACTTCCCATGTACAGCATTTCGATGTTGTCTGAATGAGTTTTATGGGCTAAAAGAGGGATGGAGAGAGGGAGAATGCTCAGATTTTGATGTTTTGATGAAACTTGGCACAAATTTAATATATTTTTTTAAAACATATGCAAGACTTTAGCTCACGGCTTTGCAGAAACGACCGATATTTGCAGATAAAAATTTGGCGCAAATGTGACATTTTTTGCGAATTTTGGTGCTAAAAGGTTCATGCCTATTTCGACTATAAAGTGTAATGTCCCCACAAAAAAATTGTCTTTTCTGCACGCAATTGCTAAAGATACGGCCAAAAATTGATTTTCTCTGCCCGCTCTCCACATTTCGCGTACTCTCTTAGCCACAAACTTCGGTAAATCCGCCTGCTGTGCCTACCAAGCGACAGCTAAGATTTTCCGGGACTAAAATGTGGTCTATGCAAGCAAGTGGCAAAGTTACGGCTAAAAAATGTTTTTCTCTCTGTCCGCTCTCCGCGTTTTTCGTGCTCTCTCGGGCCGCAAAGATTGTCGAATATCTCGGCTGCGCCTGCAAAGCGCGAGTTAATATTTTCAAAAATTGATACGTGGCCTATGTCTGAAGTGTGTGCAAAATTTAACAAAAATCTGAGCGTCGCACTTGGAGAACTCTATTGTTAGTATACCCACCAAGTTTTGGAAGAGCATAAGGAACTCCAACCAACTCTTCCATCGCATCCACGCAGTGCGCTCCAGTCACGGCTGATTGATTCAGATATCTGCTGATTTCAGGGAAAGAAATTGAGCTCACCTGGGATTTACCGACTTTTCAGTGATTACAACGCAAATCTTACCGGGATATTCCTTTTTGTGTGTTGTGTTACCTTGTCAAACTCGCCGACTGCGAACGCCAAAAGATACGACGACATTAGAGGGGTCTCTTTGAACGTAATTTCCTTGTAATCGCTGAAAAGTATAAGTCATCAAAATGTGAAAAAGGCACAAGAGCTTACTTCAAATTCTTTTCTTCCTTGACTTCAGCGACGTTGTGAAAAACGTTGGCATTCTTTGGATATCTCAACTTCAAATTGAAGACCGCTTTGAAATAGGGGTCGTCAAAGTTGGGGAACACTTTTCTCGATCTGAACGGCTCAAAGAACGTCGCAATCATCGTCCTCTTAACCAGTGTTCCATTGTCTCGCCGGCCATGGTAGTTACTGTAGTATAATCCCCCTTCAATTGAAGGGTTAATTGGCCCCGAGTATTGGATTTTCAGCGAATATTCTTTGCCCTCCCTCAACGGAGTCACAGTTGAAATGTTGACCAACTGAGCGCTTTCAACGACATTCACATCGTACAGAGAGACGGGATAGTTCTCCTCGACTTCAAAGACCCAAACACTTTGTAGGTCCAAGTTTTGGCTGTTGACGGCAATGTGGCTGACCCTTCGCAGCGGTACAATTTTGATCTCAACGATTCCCTCGAATCGCAGATCGTTGTCGGCATCATATTTGTAGCCGGGGAAGTCGAAGTAAGGATGGATTGTAAGATGATAGCTGATCACTTTGAAATCGCGGGGAAGCCGCTGAACTGGAGGATAGTCAGCGACGTCAAAGCGAGTCTGAAGCCCGTTGATTGAGTGCTCTGAAAAGAAATGTTGACGTTTGGTAAACGCTGACATTTTTCGTGATTAAACTTGGCGAAAATTATCGTTTTCTGAGACAAAAAGTGCCGTCAGTTTGTCGGAAAAATAATTTCCACAATGTCGCTGCGCCTATGGTGGCGCTGAAGTGAAGAACAATTGGATTTCCCTACGACGCCGTGCATTTTCTCGGTGACAATGCGGTTGTTGATGCGACAAAGTGCTTATTTCCGTCTGTAGCGAAAATAATGAGCACTCGTCGCTGCGAAATTTTGTGTCTCGCCGCAGTCGCGCACCAAATTCCCATGCGCCGCGAGGCGTGATGGACGATTCCACGGCGCCAGGAGTGCCCATTATTTTCGCTGCAAACTGATATTTTCCCGACGGATAGTCCAGTTAAGTTAGTCCCGTAGAAACTATGCTTAGTACTAGGCCGTCCGTAAAGTCGCCGGAGTGATCTTTGGAGTCTGCACAGTGCAAAAACAGTCAGGATGCGAGCGACAGCCGAAAAAAGCCTATCGCACGGTGCAAAAAGGGCTTTACGAACGTATTTGTATGTATTTTGATGTTTTTTGCGCACCATTCACAGAGACAGTCCAAAAAACTTTTTTCTGTCGGTTTTTCCTTATTTTCCATAGCCCCAAATATCAGTCTGTCCGGAAAATGACACGTACTTTGTCCCACCGAAAAATGTCATCGTTGCCGAGAAAATGAACTGCGTCGCAGTAAAATCGACTTGCTTTTTAATTTAGCGGCCCAGCGACATTGTTGTCATATTTTTCGCGTCAGGCTGATATTTTAGTCAGGGCTAAATTTTTCTTCAAATCAATGGCTACATTTTTGAGGGACCAATATACATACTATACGTACATAATGTCCGTAAAGTTGCTGGGGTGATTTCCACGACATGCACTGTGAGAAAATATCCGGACGGACTATCAAGAAGCGGGATATCCCGCTTCTTGATAAGCTATGTTATGACATAACTTACTCAATGGCCATGCCCAACAACACGCCAACAAAAGAGAGCCGAAAACAGCCCCTTTTAAGTCACCCATCTTTGGTCCACTCAACCATAAATTGATGTCAAAATGATTGATCAACAAACTTTAACAATCAGTCCGAATCACAAAGCAACAACAATGCAGAATGAATACAAAGGAAGAATAATGTCGCCTCGGGCGCTTCCTCCAGCAAGTTATGACTATGTTTGTACACACTTATCAGTAAATTCATCAGTGAAAAGCATACAAACTTTTATCAATTTTTTTGTACGCTAACGATGACCAGCTGCACAAATTTATGAGATAATTCATTTCTTCTTCTTCAGGAAGATGATGTAATCAGCGACTTCTATTTAATAAATTAATAACAAAATCAGCGGACGTTCAGATAATAAGCGAATCTAAAAATGCACTGTGCGAAAACAAAATTTCACTTTGCACAGTGCAATGTTTGCTTTTCGCACCGTGCAATACGCTTTTTTTGGCTGTCGCTTGCATCCTAATTTTTTTTTGCACAGTACATGTTGCTTTAGCGACTTTCCGTACGGAGTAGTGTTGAAGGCCTGGCAGTAATCACACTAACATGGGTTGGACCGGATAGAAAAGTCATGGGTTGAACGGGTGGATCAAAGAGGAGATCGTAACGTTCCCAACGATTTCACAAGCATGCCTTAACGCCCTCTGGGTGATGAGTTCCAACGGCTTTTTTGGAATATGTAAGGAAAATTTTGTTCCCTCGTTTTTCTTTTGAAATGATTTTTTGGGCATGGTGTTGGGTTGTTCCAAAATGATTTTACGCCGAATTTGTTTTTCACAACAAAAACAAATTGCAAGCTCTTGACGGCATTTTCCTTGAACATGAAACGCGTTGCCGACTTTCATACAACCGCAGAGTTTTCTATGCCCTCCGGCCATCATGCTCGCACAATACAGAATTCAAAGAAACGATGAAAGAACAATTCCCGCATTGTTTTGTATTCAACCGAATAGACGAGTCATCTCCTCCGTCATAAAGGAATCTCGGACATAAAAGTCGACAAATTCAAAACATTAATGTCACTAACGGAGTGACATTTACGTGTTTAGTTAGACTTGTGATCAGGTATTGATCAGAGATAGCACTGAAGACGAAGAGATTACAGCAAGAGTAAGAACACCTACTTTTGAATTGCGCTTTTTACAGCGCGTGAAACGAAATGTCAAAAAAGTTTTTTATGTCCTGCAACGAAAACAAAGGCGGCAGAGTTGAAAACAGTAAAATAATTTTTAGCAAACATGTAGAATGGCACCATTATTTTTTTCGTTGTTACAGCAGACGAAGAAACTTTTAGGACATTTCGTTTCCGCACCGTAAAAAGCGCGATTCAAAAGTCGTACTGTCCCTTTCAGGGCTGAATTAAACATTATGTTGGTTGCAGATTACCTCAGGCCTCTATGCTGTTTTCATAAAATTTGAACCGATCTTGAAGCCATGGCAAGAAGAACATCACTTATAAGGTTGAGAGAAGAAAGATGTGTAAACAACAGATGCAAGTTTCCGTTTATAACGACACATAAAACGACCAAGGAAAGTTAACTCAACAAGCAAGTCGACAGCGGCAAAAAAAATTAGTTACAACACAATATGAATGCAAACCCTCAGATCTTCTTTGATTTTCCCAATGTCATCAGCAGTCAGACTCCGGTTGCTGCTGATCCACACTGACGGGCGGGGCAACGATGATGACTTTATGAGGAATGGGGCCTGGTGGCAGAGTTGCAGGCACTGGTTTTTGAACTGGCTTTGGCGTTGGTTGGTGAACCGGCTTTGCGGCCGGCGCCTTCTTTGGCTGCGGCGCAGGCTGCTTTCTTGGAGCTGGCGCGGCGGGTCTTGGCGCTGGCCTTGGAGCTGGTCTTCGAGCTGGAGGAGCTGGCCTTGGCTGCGTGCATCCTTGGTCATTGTCCTTCCAGGCATCTTGAATGTTCGTGAAGGTCACATAAGCCCCATTGGCACAGCCTCTTGATCGGGGACTTCTGAAGATCGAAAAAGCAATGATTTACAGTAAAAATTGGTCACAAATTGCCAATAAATGTTGTAAAGACAGGCAACTATTTATTGATTTATTTCAGACCACCGTTATGATATATTTTAGTTGTTGCTTTTGGCTATAACTTTTCGAAACGCTGACAAAGAGTGGATTATGACCCTGGTCTCAAACGTAAATCCGGCATATGTAAATCTTCAACCCGTTCTGTATAGTATAAGCCGATAATCTTTCTTACTAGTCCGTTCGGAACGTTGCTTGAGGGATTTTAAGCCTATGCAGGGTGCAAAAAGTAACAAATTGCGCAGTGCAAAGGGAACCTTTGTTTTCTCACAGTACATGTCGCGAAAATCACTCCTGCGGCTCACTAGTATACCCTGAGCATGTTTATTTTCAGTTTGCATCACTTTCCTTAAAAATTAGCTTAGCGTATTTCAAGAAATTTCCAATTACGCAATGTCGGTGTACCACAATCACAAAAACTTAATAAATCCTTACACAAAAGTCTTGAAGACTCTTCCATTCAACGCCACCGTAAATCCACCATTAACTTTCCGTATTTCGTAGTGATAATCCTGATTGCGAGCAATATTTAACGGCATATTCTCGACATGATCCCAACTCTTGTGCCCAATCCCGGGACCATACGCAATTTCGTAGTGGTGCATTAGGGCGCGGACTTGCGGATGGACAAACCACATGTGAATGTGGAAGGGCACTTCGTACTTCTCCCGATTCCCCCATTGATAGTTGTTGTCCACATTGTTGTTGAGTTGAATCACAAAGTCCTTTTGATCCATCCGACTTCGGCCCTTCACATGAAACGCCTCCCCATCCTTCATGCAGCCGCAAAACCGGTAAATCCTCGGCCCGTCGTAGTTGGCCGCGGCCAAATGCGTAGCCAAACACAAGGCGGAGAAGAACAAGGCCCGCATCCTTGCTACAAAAGTCCTGAATAATATAGGTGACATGTTTTATATACGAACGCGTGAACCCATAAAAGATTATGGAATTCTTTTCAAACAGCGCATAACAATTTGTCCGCTGATATGGTGATTTGAATAATGGAGGGTGCGGAGAGACGACAATCGAAGGGTTAATAGGTTTCTGAATGAAAAAACGCTTCGGGTACGAGTTTGCATAAGCCTTTGTCGAAATTTGACAAAAATGCGCATTGCAAGTCCGTCCGTAAAGAGGCTGGAGTGATTTCTGCGGCATGCACTGTTGTAGCAGGTTTCACTGCAGCCAGCATCTCATAAAGAAATTAAGAAGTTTGGCTGCAGCAAGTTAGGCCATGGAGTGAAGATCAGTGACGTGCAAAGAGAGAACCCAGGCGTGTGAAGAAGTTTTTTGTCCCTACCTAGTTAGATATCTTGTCCATTTAGTAGTTAGAACTTATTTTGTCCTTTAAGTATTCAGTTAGATATTATTTTCTCTTTTAGTAGTTGTATCATTTTGTCTTTTAGTAGTTACATAGTTATTTTATTTTGATAAGTGGTTATTTGGTCTTCGTAATTAGTTGAGTTTATGATTTCCTGTTGTATTGATTGTCATTGATCTATCCAATTATCGTTCCATTAATAATTCTGTTTGTATCGAGTTCATTCGAGTAAGGAGAATTAATAAACGTTACTCGATTGGCATATTATTGACGAAAAAGGTCAAAAAGGTGAACCAGACATACTTGGATTAGCCGAAAGAAAGGAATTTTGTTCTCGTGTTTTAATTAGCCAAGAGTCTCAAACTGTACCTACAGTATAAAAACGGCTACAACTGTGAGAAAACAAAAGACGCTATGCACTGTGCAATTTCTAGTTTTTTGCACGGTGCAAATGCTTTTTCTGAGCTATCGCTAGCTCCCTGACTTTTTTGCACTGTCCATGTCGCCAAAAATTACTGCAGCGACTTTACAACAAGACTAGTAGCCGATTTGCGATGCGATAACGGTAATTCAAGAAGGATAATGATAAAAATTTTCAGATGAAAGCACTTTTTGGTAAAATCCAGTATCTTTTGGAAGACATTATGGAAAACATTATTTTTTGCTGAAACATTGCCTTCTACGGTGGAAATAGGCATAAAATTTTTGTGAAGATTCGCAAAAAAAGTGCCACAGTTTTTTCCCACTTTCGACCTAAAAATCCGGGTTGTCTCGGCAAAGAACGGCCTAGAAAGTGATGAGAAATTAGACACTAACCTGACGTCCCCAGCGCAATCTCTCCACGTTGAGTAAACTAATTGTCTGTTGTGACATTACACAATGGTAGAATCAAAATTCGCAAAAAAATTTAACGTTTTTGCCAATTTTCGATCGGTAAGATGTCTTTGGAAAATCTAGTCTAAAAAATCTTGTCTAGGCGGCTAGAAGTGCCGCATATTACAAAAAAACTAATCAAAAATTTGTAATATCCTGCCGTGGTCGCCAGTATGTCTCTGAATCCGAATCCGGAGAAGGGGACAGGCCACACCCTTGCACCTTAGAATCCCTCCAATCCCGTTACCCCATTAAACAAACAATCAACGATATATAAGCAACATATACAACATATTTTCTCAATCATTTTTGTCCATTAATTCTCTGTACCAAATATAATTTTACCCGTGGAATAAATCAATCTAACCAATTCTACGACACCGACTTTTATCAAAATCTGAGCTTTTCATGTGGACATCCTGAAATGCCCATGATTTCCGAGTTGAATTGAGATGATTTATTTCAGCGAGAACAACAAAAAACGGCTATATACCCTGAAATTAACCCGTAAAACCTTCAGCACATCTTCAGCAGTCGTCCTGCGCCGGAGAGATGACTACAACTTTTGGCAGAGGCGCTGGAGCCAATGTTGGTCTTGGGACAACTCTTGTAGACTTTGGCTGTGGAGCTGGTGGACGTGAAGCAGGCTTGGGAGCTGGCTTGTGGACTGGCTGTGGGGCCGGCCTTGGTTGGGGCCTTGGTTGGGGTCTGAGTTGAGCTCTTATTGGGGTTTTGCGCAGTTGTTGCGGTCAAAGAACTGATTGTGAATTGTAGTCCAGGTCACGTAGGCGGCGTTAATGCAGCCGCCAGCGCGGTTTGAACTGAAATAGTGGTATTTTCTTGTGACATATTGTGGGATAGACCCTTAACTTGCACTTTGAGGAAACCGTTAAGGTTTTTTGGTTAAAATTGTTCGATATTAGGATACCTTTATCATAAAAGCGCTAGCTAAACGAACGTAGCGCCTTTAAATACGTTTTCGTAACTTCAAAAATTCATTATGTCTCGTTGAAACCTACTTGAAATGATATATCTGTCTTCCATCCAAAAAGACTTTGAAAGCATTCCCGGCTTTTTCGATCCTAAAGTAAAAGGGTCTGTTGTGCTGCACGAGCAACGGCTTTACATCCACTCTATCCCATTTGGCATGTCGTCCCAACGCGTAGTCCATGTGCGGCTTCAAGAACGGATGATGGAACCAGACGTGGAAGTGGAACGGCGCCTCATAACCCTCTCTTTGTCCCCACTTTCCGTGATCAAAGTCTCCCGCATCCTTGAGCAAGTGGATCACAAAGTCTGGCTTGTTGTTGGGACTAACACCTTTCACATGAAACGACTCGCCATCCTGCATACAACGACAATGCTTGGTGATGCCGGGCGAAGGAATATTGGCAAGAGCTATGGACAAAGTTGACAATAATATCAGGGCCTTCATGGCGAAGCCGTCTAACGATCCTGTAAACTGTCTGGCGAACTTATATGGTGATCATGACAAGGGAGAATTTCCATTAGAAAGAGACACTCGTAAAAAAACTATAGAATTATATTACGCGATCTGTGGACATTATTGCACGAATTCGTTTTAGAAGCGAGTCTTTGTAGTCATTCGACTACAATGACTCGTTCTTAAAATTGCTTTGGAACAAATAGCTCCTGGCCAAGCCCGGCATGGGTTGAGAAAGAATGTTAGTGATGTCATTGAAACTCACAGGGGAAGTGATTGAAGTGCGACGCCGGATTTGGATGAAATTTGGCACAAACTTGGATAAACTTTTGCTAAGAACATTTGAGACTTCTAGTGCGCGCTCTGCAGAAACAGCCAAATGTTTTTAAAGCTAATGTTGGCGAAAATGTGACAATTTTTTTGCGAATTTTGATATGAAAAGTCTTATCTCTATTTCTACCGTGGAGGGTAATGTTTCCAAAAAAATCAATTTTTCCGCGCAAAACTGACAGAAATACGAAAAAAGAGTGTTTTTATCTCTGACCGCTCACCGCATTTCATATGCTCTCTCAGCCGATTGTTGAATATCTCGGCTGCGCCTTCAAAGCGCGAGCTAAAATTTTCAGTAATTGATATGTGGCCTATGTCTGAAGTGTGCGCAAAAGTTTAAAGAATATCTGAGTGTCGCACTTGGGGTACTTCCCTTGTAAAGAAAATTCAAAACTCTTAGTGCGCGCTCTGCAGAAACAACCGAGATTTTTAGCTCAAAAGTTGGCGAAAATTCAACATTTTTTGCGAGTTGATACTTGGCGGGCCAAAAAGTCTAGACATGCCTGCACAGAACGTTGCCGCGAGAGAAACTTGTCGCGCGGCGACGAGTAAAATTCAGGGTCCGCTGCAACCACGCACCGTGCGAAATGCATTGTTGAAACAGGCAATCAGTGCACAGTGCGCTTTTTTTTGCACCCCGCCGATTGTTTGTCGCGAAAGGCCAATTCGCGACAAAACATGTCATGACTATTTGGCCCACCTAGTAAAATACATGTTTATGCCAAGACCCATACCATCCCACGTGCCACTACTTCTCGAAATAAATTGCGTTGTTACGCGACGCCGACCGCAGCATGTCAAGATGTTTTAGCCCGCCTAGTATATGAAAAATTTTTTATTTAATTTTACCAAAGAGGGCGTGTCCAGAAACAATCAATTTTGTTCCCGCTAAATTGGCCAAGATACATGTAATCAAGCAGAGTGTCTGTCTCTGACGGTAGAAAATGTTCAGAAATCGGTCAATGATCTATCTAGACCCAACACATGTGCAAACATTACATAAAGTCTGAACATAGCTTTTTCAACACTTTTTATTGTTAAACATGCTTTGTTTCCGGTTTATTGGGAGACAAAAAAAGAATAAATATTATCGGAGAACTATCTTTTCTATGATAAACATTTTTAAAGTACAGTGCCAACTCAACTGAGCTAAAACGCTTCCCATTGCATTAAGTAAGCAGCCTTCCAATACTACATTTTCCGTGTAACAACATACCAAGATGGGCTATAAGATTAGTGTGAAAAACAGGCTTAACAATGCGACAAATACAATCAATGTTGGTAGGGTCGCAAGCCAAACAAAGAGAATGTTCCTCAACGCTTTCCAATTGGTCTTGCTTTCCTTTGGGATTGAGCCAACAAAGAGAATTGCGAGGAGCTGTAAAAACATTGTTATACACTTATAACAGCCACACTATTGCTACGGTTTTCGAAAGTGCGTTGACTTTTTGTCGCGGGCCGCACAGTGCACACTTTTCAAAGAGCATTTCACCTTTTGCACTGTGCAATCACGTCGCTGTGAATTTTGCGCGCACAGTGCGAAACGTTTTACAAAGGCTCGCGCACCGTGCAAAAACAGGCAAAATGCACTGTGCAGCGCTACAAAAGGCGGAAGAAAGTCTACGCGCTATAGAAGCGTCGTACTAGGCCATACGGAAAGTCGCTGGGGTGATTCCAGCTACATGCACGGTGCAAAAAAGTCAGGGTTCTAGCGACAGCCGAAAAAAGCCTATTGCACGATGCAAGAAGCAAGAAATCGCACAGTGCCAAGCGAACTTTTGTTTTCTCACAGTGCATGTCGCAGAAATGATGTCAACGACAGCCGAATAAAGTTAATTGCACGGTGCAAAAAGCAAGAAATTGCACAGTGCATATTATACTTCTGTTTTCTCACAGTGCATGTCGCAAAAATCACTCCAGCGACATTACGGACGGACTAGTACCATTTTTCATAAATTGCATGAACATTTTGTCGCTTTTTCGGTTTCCAAATGCCCCCATTTTGCATTGTGCATTGCACGTTTTTTTGGTTTTTGCACTGTGCAAAACGCCTTTTTTGAGGATTGCACTGTGCGAAAAGTGCAAATACACTGTGCAGTAAATGCGACAAACGACGTTGCATTTTATGAAAGTACTAATACTGATAACAGCGACACTATTTTCTTACCAAACAATACGATATGGAATGTGGGATGTCAAAGTTGCAGGCCATGTTAACAATTGCAGTTGTGGCAAGTTGAGCGGATAACGCTGTGATGACGGACAGAGTTCCCAAGTCTTTGGAGAGTGTCTTCAAGACCGAGCCGCCGAGATAGTAAATCCCCAAACAGATCACTGGAGTCACATAGGACGCCAATAAAGGAGAGATGGGAACTTTTTCGTCAACCGCCTCTCTTCGATATACCATCATAAGGATGTTTAATGGCATCACGGAGATCCTAAATAATGGTGGTTTTCAGGTCTACAGTCATCGTATTTCCCGTTATTATACTACTCGCGTCATAAATTCCGTAGAATTTCATCGCTGATGTCGGGCGGATGAGGTCGCCGAAAAGTGCATGTCGCTTGGGTAAAAGCGGGAGATCGCCGCGACGGCCGCGACAAACAAAGGAAAATGCACCGTGCAAAATTCTACGGACTTTATGTCGCGAGTAGTATGTACTTAGTGGGTCAAAAAGTCATGGCATGTTTTCGCACGGTGCGGTCGACGTCGCGACCTGTCTTTGGCACGGTGCGAGTGAAACACGCACTGTGCAGTTTTCGACCCTTTCAAAACAATTCATTTTGCACTGTGCAAAGAACAATTTGTCGCCGCGCGACAAATTGTTCTCAGCGACGACGAGTAAAATCGCGAACGTGCACAGTGCAAAACAAATCGTTTGGAAAAGGGCAATCCAAGCTTATGTCGCGCATGGAAACTGCACAGTGCGTTTTTCATTTGCACTGTGCTGATTTTTTGTCGCGCACAGGCCCTTCGCGACGCCGACCGCACCGTGCGAAAACATGTCAGGGCTTTTTGGCCGGCCTAGTAGTATCAGTTCTCACCGAATATTCTCCACGGATTGAAAGAACGCCGTAAATCCGCAAACAAAGTATAATGCGGCACCGAATGAGAATCGCGAGATCTCATTGATGCCGGCCAAGTCGGAAGTAATGTATTTGCGAAGCTTATGCGACACCTTTTCTTTCATCTTATCCATTCCTTCGAGGTTGATGTGATTTGTAATTGGAGTCTCTCCATCCAACGAAATCATAAATTTCTTTGGCAACATGTTGACTGAAGTAAAAGGTTTAAGAAAATCGATGAAAAGGCTGCTGAGAGATTGAGTTTTACTGAGAGTCCACAGACCAATTTCTCTGTCGGAACATGTCTACTGACCCGTTCGAATAGTCGCTGGAGTTTCCGCGACATGCACTATGGGAACACAAAGGTTCACTTTGCACTGTGCAATTTCTTGCTTTTTGCACCGTGGTATAGGCTTTTTTGGCTGTCGCCCGCACCCTCACTTTTGTTGCACTGTGCATGTCGCCAAAATCACGCCAGCGACTTTACGAACGGATTGGTACGAACCAGAAAGATGAATTACTCTTTTTCACTTTGAATCGATTGACTCGGAAAGATTTCTCATTCCTATCCGGTGCATGTTCCAGCGCTCTTTGTTGGGCATTATCTAAAACATGTACAATATCATCTACTGTAAACAAGTGCCTCACGTTCAACTTGTGCCTGCAGCATGGGTTCAATGAAGAACAGGACCAACAAAAATATGATTAGCCCCACCGTGAGACTAGCGCATATCGAGTAATGCAACGGAAGCGGGGAGATTCCAAAATCCGCGGACATTCCGTGCAGCAATCCATACGTTGAGCAAGCCGAAGACAGTAAAAATATTACGGATACGGTCCTTGTCAGTTGCTTATGTGAAAAATCTTTTTTTGTGGTGGTAATGTGGATCAAGTAGCAGATAATTAGCGCCAAAGCTCCGGCCATTATTGGAGTGAACAGGAAGGAGAGCACTAAGAAAAGTTTACAAAGTAAGTTATCGTATTGCGATGCTCAGGTTTTGATGAAACTGGGTACGAATTTGGATTAATTTTTGCTACGGTATGTGAGAAATTCCTGACTTGCGTTTTGCAGAAACGGCCGAGATTTTTGGAGTAAATGTGGGCGAAAATATGAAAGTTTTTTGCGAATTTTGGAATGAAAAATTTCGTACCGTATATCTACCGTACAACCGACTGTTCCCCCAAAAAATAATTTGGCAAAGGTCTCGGCAAAAAGTATTTTTCTCTGACCGCTCTCTGCGTTTCGCGTACTCTCTCGGCCGCAAAAATCGTTGAAAATCTCGGCTGCGCCTGCAAAGTGCGAGCAAAAATTTTCAAAAATGTTTATGTGGCCTATACCCAATGTGTGTGCTAAATTTTAAGAAAATCTGAGCGTTTCACTTTGGACATTTCTTTTTTCAATTAGTATACGTAATAAGTTTACATAAAAAATTGCTTTTGTCGAATTTTCGAGAATAATTTATATTATAATAACATAACAGCGCTTTAAAGTGTCCACTCCCAATAGCTGGAAGAGACATACGAAGAATTGAAGACGTTAAATTTATTGGATTTTCGATCTATCTTATATAGCGTTTTTTAAGGGCGGGATGATAAGGCATTTGGACAAGGCGGGGATCCGTCTTGGCCATGTTGTAATACAAAAGGGGGTAAAGGATAAGAAATTGACAAATGATTCATTTATCCTTTGGCTGCGGTGAGCGGACACTCGCGCCGGCCAAATTTGGAAGACGAATTACACTTGAAAGATTAGACATGAATAATTAAATGGGGTTTATGAATGGTGAGTATGTGTGATCGGCGTGCTCCAATAATCCATGTTGCTCTCGTGATGCGCGGGTGGTGGCTGGCCTTCGCACGAGGCGGACCGCTGGGGCCTTTTTGGTCGTCTGTTGTGAAGTCTTTCGTTGTCATTGACCTTGGGTCGGGTTACTTCCTTGGCCCATCTCATGAATTGCAAGATGTTGACCACGACAACCAATGTCACGATGACATACCACATTCCCCAAAACCATGATGGAATCAAGCTTTCTGTGACGGTTTCTTCGATTGTCATCGATGTTGAAGTTCGCTGAACAGGGCCAATCTGCTTGTTCACTTCGGCGGCATGATGTAAGTCTTGTATCATCTTTCTCACCCTGATGTCTCCGTCTGATGCTTCCCAATCCAGGATTACCGTTTCACCCTCCAGAATTTCAACGGCGGCTGGTGAGGCCTTTTGAAGCTCAATTTCGTGGAGTGATCCTGATGGAGCATCCAATTCGAAGTAGCTGTCGTTCACTCGCATGATGACTTTGCCTTCGCATCGGGCAACTTGTGGTGGCTTTTCAACTACCTCCAAGGTTCTCGGCGACATTACCCAGTTTGTACTGTTGGCCAGATGGATGGACACGACCGGGGGCATAGTACGGCATTCTTCAGTCGGTACAAATCTGACGTCAATTTCGGTACAAATCTGCACTTCGTACAACGCCTCGGCGACTTGACGAATCTTCACCGCGTTCGTCTTGAAGATTTTCCTGATCACTGGTAATGGGTCATTGTTGGTCATAGATCTGATGATTCCAGCGATCTGTTCTGTTAATTCACAGAAATGGGACGTTACTTTGGCTGTTCGAAGATAGTCGTGGTACTCTGCGTACTGTTCTCTGGTAGCCCACTCCTCACCGGTTCCTCTGCTCGTCCTGGTTGTGACGATTACCGCAAACCCTTGGTCGGTGAGGATGGCATCCTTCTCCGAGATGAGTACGTGTTTCTTCTTGAAAGTAAATCTTCTGCCGTTTTTTGGGTCTGTGAAGGAATGTCCATCAGAAAACCCACTGACTTCATCAACCAACAAGAACTCTTCGGCCTGTTGCGGATCCGGTTCCCAAATTAACATCTCTTCGTCCGATACTCGACACTTTCCTTTTGCATATTGACAGTCATCAAGCGTCGCATCGGCCGCAAAAGGAGTGGTGTTATGATGTGTGGCATAGATGTTGATGTAATCGATGAGACAATTCCGCCTATCCAATGTCCGTGATGCTACCAAGCTGTAGAATCGGTTGGGATAGTCGTCGTTGCTGATGTCGTTGGTGGTTTTCCATACGGGTTCGTGATGCTTCATTTCGCCAAATCTGCATCTTTTCTGTTCCCTCATTTGGTGGCATTCTGAGGAAGTAATTGGTGTTTCCGGAGCTACCTTCTGGGATTCGGTGTGAGGTCTACCATCTGGGTCGGTCCATAATTCCAGCTTCTCGCTCTTCAATCTGCATCGCGTTGCTTCTGTGCTGAACGTTGCTCGATTTCTCTCAAAGATTTTTGCCGTGGCGGGTTGTTGAGGAAGTTGGATGCCTTGTTGACAATGTGGAAAGATTGGTGGGGTGTCCAAATCACAGTCTTTCCTCCTTCCGGGCAGACAAATGGTCGTTGTCCCATAGTCATAACCGCTTGGCTGGCAATGACACACAATGCCAACAATGTTGCAGCCCAACCCTTTATGTTGCTCTTGGCGCGTCTACTGGCGTCTCTCCCCGGCGACGCGTTGCCTCCTCGGGTGGAGCCACGTGGAGCGTGCGCTGCTTGCCATTGTTGGTGTTGTCGGTTGCTGCCATTGTGTCGACTGGGCGGCTTTGGTTTTTGTCCTCAGGTCCTCCGTGGACGTCATCATCATCCGACTCTGTCTTGGCCTGATGAAGTTCCAGCGGGTACAAGTGAGGCAAGGCCGTTGTAGTTCTTTGCCGTTAGGCAACGCGATAGTAGCCACACGGTGAATTCCGTCTGCATCTGGAAGTGACTTTTTGATGGTTCCGTATTGCCACGCCGAACGAGGTCGGTCTTCCTCGTGAATTATCACTGGCTCTCCGATGATGGGCGTTGTCGCTTGGCATTTGGCGTTGGAGTTTTCCCTGTTGTTGGTGACAAGTGACTGCAGGTAAGCTTTGCTCCACAATGACCAGAATTTGTTCAGCTGTGATTCTTGCTTGCCTTTCAACTTCTGGAGCCGTTGTTGAAGTCGATCGGCTGGTACCCATTCTGGATCTGATGGATTGTCGGCGTCTTGTGCTGGTTGAAGGGCAACAGAATTCACACCTGCTGGAAGCAGGAAGTCAATTGGGCGCAGAATCGAAGCCATTGATTGCGGGCTGTACAGAGGCCTGTGGTTGACCACAGCTTCTGCTCGAATCACCAGTGCTTCCAGCTTGTTGAACGGCCATTTTTGATTGCAAATTGTCCGCTTGATGGACCTTTTTAGTGGGGCGATCATCCTTTCCCATAACGCACCTTTCCATGCTGCGCGCGGTGTGATGAAACGCCATTGCAATGTCTGATGCCGTTTTTGCAGAATGTTGGCTGCAAGTTCGAAAGTCTTGGCGTTGTCGCTGCGGACCAAGTCTGGCAGTCCCCGCCGCGCCTCGAACTTGTCCCATGCTATCATCATATCTTCAGTTGACAAAGATTTTGTACATTCGCAGTGCACTGCGCGTGTGGTTGCGCAGGCGATAATGAGTACGTACAGTTCTCCTTCTTGAGTCCGGAATGGACCAGCGAAGTCAACTCCGACGGATTGGAACGGTCGTTGAGGATTGACTCGGTCGGGCGGTAATGGGGCCCATTGCGGAGTGGCATACGGTTTGGCATCAAAATGACGGCAGGATTTGCAACGCTGAGCGGCTCGTGCCGCGACGGAATACGGGACAAAAAATTGTCTTCGTAATTCGGCGAAAAGCGTAGCGGGTCCGCAGTGTAACATTCGGCTGTGTGCGTCGTCGGCCAACTCATTTGCTAGTTGATGTCGTGCGGGAATCCAAATGCTGGTTGGAGTTCCGTGCCATTCAGAGTTGAGCAACCGATTGGGGACGCAAATAAGTCCCTTGTCGTCGGAAAACAGCCGAAACCTCTGCCTTTGTTTCTGTGTTGGCGGCATGGTTTTTTGCGCATCACGGATTTTGTCTTCCAGCTCTGACGCGACGGTGACGCAACAAATTGTTGGCGGATCGTTCTGAGGCTCCGCTGGAATTGCTGGAATGACGATGGTTGATGGCCAAGCCGCTGGATTGGAAAGCCAGGGAGGGCCGCTCCACCACAGTGCATGGTCACGCAGTTCTTCAAAGGAGTCACAGCCACGTGTTGCCACGTCTGCTGGATTTTCCGTGCCAGAAACATGCCGAAATTCGATCCAATCGCGGCATCGGCGGATGGCCGTCAGCCTGTTGCGGACAAAGACTGGTTGAGCTCCATGATCTTGCCCTACGATTTGTTGTAGGGCAATTGTTGAATCAGACCACACAGTTGCCTTGGTGACTGTGTCGATGGCTTGCCGTACAGTGTTGGCAATTCGAGTGCCAATCAACAGAGCCATCAGCTCCATTCTCGGCATGAGAATGTTACCATCCGCTGAACGTGCCATTTGTGGGGCCAAATGGTTTTTGGCGATAACCAGGGTAGATCCAAGATAGGCTACTGCTGCAAAAGCCTTCGCGCTAGCATCGACAAAAACGTGAAGTTGTACGGCCGTGCTTGGAAACTGACGTGGTACCGTTAATTCTCCGCTCCACTTCTGCTCCCAGTTGTTCCATTCTTCAGTGAACTGTTGGCCCAGTTGTTGATCCCAAGTAGCATCTTGCTTCCACAGCTCTTGTACCATCAACTTGGGTTTGAGTGTCAATGGTGCCAGTATCCCAAGCGGATCAAAGACTGACGCGAGGCGTGAGAGCAGAAGTCTTTTCGTGATATTGGGATACTGCTCGTCCTGGATTTGCAGCCGGAGATGGTCTTCTTGTGGGTTCCACTGCATGCCCAACACCTTTATGGTCGTTGGTGAACATTGGTTGGTGAGGGCGGCTTCGACTTGTGGGATGTTGGAACTGAACTGCGTCAACTCAAACTTCGCTGTTCGCAGTGTGTCCACGATGCGCCTCGTCTCCTCCACTGCCCGCTCCGGCGTAGAGTACGTGCAGATAAAGTTATCGACGTAGATGTTTTTGAGAAGGTGCTGCATCGGGCCATTTTCCAATAGTCGGCGGATGGACATCATCAAGAGGGATGGACTGCACCGTACACCAAAACACACTCGGCGAAACCTCCACACTTGCAGATTGTCGCGCGAAAAGGGTTTGTTCCAATCCTTCTTTGTCAGAAACCTGACGGCGTCCCGTTCCTCGGCCGGCAGTGCCAACTGCAAGAACGCCTTGGTGATATCTGACAGTACCACGACTGGATTTGTGCGGAATCTCAACAGTAAATCCAGCAACGGCGGGATGGTCAAAGGGCCAGTGTGAAGACAATCATTCAGCGATGTGGTTCCAGCCGAGGCGTCATAGACTAGTCTCAATTTAGTCGACGACGAATGGGCCTTCACTACTATCTGGTGTGGGAGATAATGAGTGACAGGTCCATCATTCTTTGTGGCTGGTTCGATGACGTTGTTCTGAAGTTGTTCGTCGAGAACGTGGCGGTATGCCATCAAGAGTTCCGGGGTCCTTTCGAGCTTGTCCATAAGGACTTTGGTACGGCGAAACGCGAGGTCAAAGTTTGATGGCAGAGACTCCTGTTTCCCGTTCCATAGCCATCGTACCTCTAGTCGACCGTCGTCGGTTGTGGTAGTGGTCTCGTTGAACCTTTTCCACAGTGTGTCATCGACCGAGGTTGAGTCCATGGGTTCGTTGATGCCCAGTGTTTGAAGTGACCACATGTTGGTGACTTCGGTTGCCGTCGTGAAAACCATGCCAACAGGTCTTCTCTTTGGGATAACCAAGGTGCCAATTGTCGAATCAACTAGATCATCGTCACGGTTGCTGCGTTGTGGCCTGACGAAGGTCCAGAACGTACGTGAGTCAATGATGGCCATTGGTTCTGTCCTTTCTTTGGTAATGGCATTGTTGTCCCAAAACCGCAGGATTATTGGCGATGAAATGGAAGGCACGATGTAGGCCGGAAGCGAAACGTCGCCCTCACTTGTATTGATGGTAAGACGTGTCAGCATCACTTCTTGTTCACGGGCGTCACCCAGTACCTTTGTCGCCAAACTGACAGTTCTGATTTGTGGAAGTCGAAGCTGGGCGGCCAAGCGTTCATTGACAAAGGTGGTGTCCGAGTCGCTGTCGAGGAGGCAGGCTGCATGCACAATATCCCCCTCCTTTGTTCTGAATGGGACTCGCGCGGCGGTAATGAAGCAGGATTCTGACGAGTTGGTAGCAAATGTGGCGGACTCGACTTGTTCTGGTTCGCCTCCATTCGCGTTGGTAGCAAATGTGGCGGACTCGACTTGTTCTCGTTCGCCTCCATTCGCCTCCTGAGCGTCTTCGTTGTTTAGCTCGTTGTCCAGCTCTTTTTCGATTGCATCAATCCATGTTTGATCGACACTTGAATCAGGATCATCTTCGGCCGTTATCACGGCGAACGCATTGGCTGGTAACTGTGCACAAATCAAGCGATGGTGGGCCCCATCGCACTGCTTACATTTCTTTGCGCACTGCCGAGACTGATGGTCCTTGGCCAGGCATCGAAAGCAACGTTGGAGTGCTTGGAGTTTCTGTCGACGCTGCGTGAGTGTGGTGGTTCGTGGACATTTCAGAGAGCTGTGTCCGTATTCCTCGCAGAACAAGCACGGCAACTTCGATTGTACTTGTGGGGTGTAGCGGTTTTGTTGACTGGGTTTCACAGTGGTAGCCAAGGTAGCGGCCGTTTTTGCACTTTTGGCTGGAACTAACATTCGTTCCACGCCTTCGAGCGCTTGGATTAGGGCATCCATATTCCATGGAACGTTTCCAGCAATGTTCATAGCCCATTTCACTCTTGCTAACTCGACCATCAACTCCACAGGAAGCTTTTCCTCCAATTCTTGAACTGCCAGCGGGCTGTCCCATACCAGGTCATTCTGGGCCATCTGACGTCTGGTGACTTTGATGTCTCGAATGAACTGCCTCAGTCCTTTGTTGGGCCGAATTTCTCTGGCCTTTTGCAACAAAATTCGACGTACTATGTCCGGACGATCGTAGGATGTATCAAGGGCATCCATGATGTCTTGGAAGTACTGCAGCTCGATACCGCGGATGGCATCAGCAGCCTCTCCGGAAACCATTGTCGTCAAGTACTGGCTTTTCTCGAAGGGGTTCAATTCCGGCACGTCGTAAGCTGCGAGGAACCATTTTTTCCACGAAGCGTATTCCAGAAAATCGCCGGTGAACACGAGCGGTTCGAGCTTTCTTCTTCCAACGTTCGAGACTCTGTTGGAATTTTGAAACTGTCCATTGAGCTCGTCTTGGAACTCGGGCTGGGTTGGTGTATTGTTGCCCCGCTGTTGGTTGGTATGTTGTTCTTGACTTGGTGGACCGTTGTGGTTGTTGAAGAATGCTTGCAAGCGTGGATTCAGAGGTGGTCGTCCCCGTGGTGTAGCACTGGGCTGCTCTCCTACCGGGGTGTGACAGGCAACGTGCTCCCTTGTAAGGTTTTGTTTGTAGCTTTCAGCTTCTTCCAGCGAAATTTGCAGTGTCTGGATGGCCTGGTCGATCTCTTCCCTCTTGGCGTTTATGTCTTCTTCTTCAACAAATTTGACGTACTGTGCTTCCAGTTCTTCATTTCCGGCTCGCAGCGAACGCCATTCATTCGCCAATGAAACAAAGTTGTTGACTTTGTTTATCAAGGATCCATGGTCTCTTTTCAGTCTGCCGTGCAGAGCGACGGCTGCGTTGACATCGGACGGTGGTTGTATTCCGTCACAGATTCCATGATCCTTGATTAACACAAGTGCCGACGAAACTAGGTTCCCAATGTTGGTCTTGATTGACTGAATACGACTCGCTGGGTCTCGTAATGGTGGCATTTTGTTTATTCTCCACGACCGGCTTCACAATAGAAAATTCGAGGCTCAGTTACAGTAAGTTTGAACTTTGGTTGCCTGTTGGTGCTCAGTACGAAGGAGGCTGGTTTCGCTTCGGCGGCGCGTGCTCTTTGGGCCAATTCCTTCCTTCTCTGGTTTCGTTTCTGGTTCTTCGTCCGCTGGCTGTAGTTCACCACAACTCTGGAAGTGGAACCGCCAGCTGGCACCTTCAGTCTCTTGATCGGAGATTTGGTGTCGTCGCTTGGTTCCTCCTTCCTTTGTCTCTTCCTGGGCTCCTCGCTTAATGGGGCTGGTGCCTCAGGAGACGGGGCTTGTACTCGCGGACGTTCGACTGGCTTCTTTGGCGCGTATATGATCGGTTTCCTTGGCTTAGCTGGGTAAACAATCTCGGTGGTTGCCTCCAAATTATGTCCACTCCCAATAGCTGGAAGAGACATACGAGGAATTGAAGACGTTAAATTTATTGGATTTTCGATCTATCTTATATAGCGTTTTTTAAGGGCGGGATGATAAGGCATTTGGACAAGGCGGGGATCCGTCTTGGCCATGTTGTAATACAAAAGGGGGTAAAGGATAAGAAATTGACAAATGATTCATTTATCCTTTGGCTGCGGTGAGCGGACAAGTGCAAAACTCACGTGTTTTCTCGACCACAACCCAGTGAAGTGCGTCGAATCCTTTGATAACAATCACAAATCCCATCGCACTCCCAGCCATACAGTGACTGCTGGAGATTGGAATTCCCATGAAACTTGTCCACAATACCCAAGTTGCGGCGGCGATAATAAACGATAATTGGGCGATAATCAGCGAGGACTCGGAGTGAGTGTGGTAGACTGTGTTCAGAGGGTTGTGGAATTCAATTTGGTTGGAGCTGCTGACTGGAAGAGATGGGGTTTAGCGTTGGTAAAATTTCTGTTTCTGAGGGGAATACTAAGAAGTGAGCAGCAGGGGCTCTAGTAACCCGTTTGCAAAGTCGCTGGAGTGATTTCCGCGACATGCACTATGCAAAAACAAAAATTCCCTTTGCACTGTGCAATTTCCTGTTTCTTGCACCGTGCAATTTTTTGGCTTTCGCTTGCACCCTGACTTCTCTGCAATGTCCTGGTTTTTGCACCGTGCAATAGGCGTTTTGCGGCTGTCGCTCACACTGCACAGTGCAAACCGCGTATCGAGTTGGCACTGTGCAAAAAACAGAAAAATGCACGGTGCGTGAGCGACAAATCGGGGAGAAAAGGCAAAATGCACAGTACGTCGGCGACAAAAGGCGAAAAAAGGTCTACGCACTGTATGGAAACATTAGCGCTTCCACACCAACAAAAAATTCTCTCCAAACCCACCAATATACAGATACGCCATGACTTGGAACGCGACTGCCGCAACCTTCGCCTGTTTCGTGCTCAGCACGCCCGCGCCCACCGCCGTCGCGAACACATTGGCCAGCCCATTCGCGCCCCACCCAAAGCCCATGACCAGCGAAAAAGCGGCGCCCACAATCACGATCCATAAGCGGTCGGGTTCGGGCAGTTCCTCCTCGGCTTCGGTCAAATTCAGCGCCACCTCGAAGTCGCGTGTTCGCAGTTCGTGGATCATCGGAGCCGAAAACGAAGCGAGAACGGAACACGCGGGACGCCGGACTTGAAGTGGGCTTTGAGTCGCGTGAACATTACTAATCATTGTTTACATTGTTGTGTTTGCAAGTGATCCGTGGGGCCGTTGAATGGATCCGCCGACTTACACTTGTGCACTGGGCGGGGGTTCGAACAGGAAGCGGGGTGTTTTAGGGGGCAATTTCAACAAAAATTTGAGTTATGACGTCATTAAACACATAGTGAAGGTGGATGTATATACTCAATTGTTATATTTTGCGGCGGAATGCAATGTAATCTTCGATCTACCTACGTTCTTAATATAAATATTGTAAAAATTTTAAAATTAATTCAAAAAATATGAAAAAATTAATTTATTTTGATCAATCAAACAACAAACAAGTGTGATACAATCTAGAAAATGTAACAAACCCTATAAAAACTCTAAAAATGATAGCATGCATATTGAGTATAATCTATAAAAAAAATTAAAACGGCAAAATCTTAAAAAAATATGAAAAAATGTTCCAAGTGCGGGGATAACAAGGTGCCTGAGGATATTAAAAAACAGTTTTGCGAGCGGTTTGTCGGTGGAATGTGAGCATGTGGTTGTATTTCAAAAAAATCTTCATATCGGTCAAGGAGCTGAAATTTTTTTAAAAATTAAAATTTTAAGCCAATTTATGCAAATTAATTGCCTAAACCAAGCCCAAATTTTCCCTCAGTTGATAGTTTAAACCTTAGTCATCAATTGTCACTAAAACTAAACAACTTTCTACATCAAAATCATCGCTTTTTCCAATAACCCCATCTAAGCTCTAGTGTAATATCAAAATCAGCGCATAACTCACCGTTCACTCGAATCCTTGGCCACATAGCGACTTAAATCAAATTTTCGATCATCCGTCAACGATTTGGCCGGTATATCGATCAACATGTTGAACATATTTGCCAGTGGGGTCCCATCAAAATAAGTGTTCCACCAATTCCGAGAACTATAATCCCCTTTGAAAGTTTTGGGTTTCCAAGCTTCTGAGTTGGCTTTACTTGTCAACGAATACGTGTCTTCTCTTGCTACCCAACTGTCCAGATGATTTAGGACTTCTCGCGCATCAATTTCGGGATGTTCTCCGTACTTCTCGCGGATGAAAGCAAACGTTTCTTCTCGAAGATCGCCGACAAAATTCGACGGATTACTGGTGGGATCGAGGAGTTGGACCAAGACACCGGCTTGTACAATCTCTGAGGGGACTTGGAAACAGCTTTGCAGGTTCTGAAAAGACAAAAGGATAAAATTTTTACGGTCAATATCAAAATTTTGCCTAAATCAATATCAAAAACTCTTATTAAAAGGTTTAAATCCAAAATAAAGCTTCAATTACCTGGCAAATCCCTTCCATCTCTTGTGAATTGAACAATGACATCGGCGGCGACAAAATCCATGGATAATTTCGAACAATTTTTTCCGTATTGATCGCCGAATTCTCATTGATAAAAGATACCACTTTTTCAACTCCAATCTCGTTAAAAGTCCGTATCACTGCCGCAACCACTTTGTTCTCAAATTCTGATTCTTTGGCGGCCACAATTTTGTATAAATACGGAGTTGGCGTATGAACCACGATCCCGGCCACAGAGACATCGTTAATATCGCTCCAAGAATCCAGCGAAACATGGAGATATTTTGCTCGCTCGATAAAGCTTTTGATCTCTTCTAAGCCTTTTTGATATTCAGATTGGATAAAATTCCCCGAACGAATTTCTGACTTGCTCGGAAGAGAGAAATCTTTGAAGACTGTTCGGATAAAAGCTGAGAAATAATCGCTCCCCATGACTTCCAATGGTATTTCTCCACTGGCCAGGCCCTAAAATATGATTTTTTTGAAAATTTTAGGTAATACTTCGACAAAAATTTATATTGTAAAAGGCAAAAACGTCAGTTCTCTGATCGAAAATTGATCCTAAAGCAAGAAAAATAAAAAACAACCGACAACTTACCATTGTCAAGAAATTTTTCGCCTTCTCAGCCGCCTTTTCGTTCGTTTTATTCAAGTTTGAAACCATGCTCAACATAGTTTGAAGGGCGTTTTGCTCAAAATTGTTTCCATTCTCGGACTTATCCTTCTTCACTGGAACTCTTTCTTCGATAACCATCTTCTCCTCTTCTTCCTCTTCATCCTCAACTGCATCTTCGGTAGATAACAAGGTTTCTGACAGCACTATCGATAAAGATTTACTTGTTGATGGCTCTTCTGTTTTTGTAGTGTAATCTTCGAATAATCGACTATTGCTAATCCCTCTACTGGCTTCTCGAGCTTGTAAATAGACTCGGCAGTTATCAACAACTTCATTTCTGGTCTTGGCATCCACTTTTTGGCAAGGCTTTTTCTGAAAATACCAAGTATAATATAATGGGAAAATTGTGTGAGATTCGTGGAGGAAATGGTCTCAACAAGTCTAAAAAAACCGTAGAATCCCACATTCTATTACTGGATACGTAAAGATAATAACTTCTTGCGGAAGACAACGCAGATTTGGAAAATCTGTATTATTTTAGGTATCAAATAAAAGCAAGTCCCAAAATATTCGCCGCAAACCCCTTTAAAATCGAATAAACTCTCCGAAAATAACAAGTTTACACAGAACGCCAACAAAACGCGCCTCTTCTACACTTTTTCACCTAAAAACAAAAAAAGTTAGAAAGCAACTTACTTTCCCATACGGATGGTTGGGTGGCAATAAATGTGCGAGCATTCGAAACGAATGTCCTCCACTGTAGGTCACTCCACAGAATCTGCATACGAATGTGATCGGTTTCGTGGGATGCGGATCATAATAGGCCTTTATGAAAGGTAGATGCGTTTTCGTCCGCATTTTCTGGCCAGCTCGAGCCACAACTTTCTCCGAAATCGTCGGCATTTTGGGTGTTGATGGCGGAATCTTCTGAAAACGGGGTAAGACAATCATCGACCAGTAAATCGGGCAGCAAATAGGTGGAGGAGGACAAGAAAGACTTTTCGACCGAAAAATTGACAGAAATTTTTTAGATTGCCAAAATGCCAAAAAATTCTGCGCCGGAAAAAATCGACGGTTTTCCCGCGAGGGAAAATATTTTTTGTTGCGTCAACTCACCAAAATTCTGTTTATCGACCAATTCGGCGTCAAACACCGAGCGCGTTACGATATTGTAGTAGGTATGAGGAATATTGTACAATCCTGCAGACGTTTTGAAGTAGTCTAATATAAGGTTGGAAGCCCAACGAATTCAAAAGAACCGACCAGTCGTATTTTAAGTACTAAATCGACCAAAAATTTAGTCGATATTGCAGTAGACTAAAAATGGGAATAGTCCCGGTGGAATATTAGTTTAGGAAGGAAATTGAATTTGTCCACCGATATTCTCGATGAATCGACGGAACGGGCAATTTTTTGCGGTCGATTCGGGGGCTCGCGACAAGTGCCACGCACGAATTCTGGATGGGGAAATTCCGAATTTTTAGGTGGAGAGAAATTTTTGGGCGAAAAAGCAGTCGGAAGCGAGGTGAAAGCACGTCGAAAGACCCGCCATCGACCAGTCGGAACCGCGGCTTCTCTGCCCGCCCTCCACGTGCGGCGGCCTCTCTGCTGGCGGGGCGGGGCGGCCCCCCTTTTTTCTCTCAAATTCAATTCCAAAAATCGGAGGTCTCTCGCCCTCGCTGCGTTTCGGGCCCCGTCGTCTTTTCCTCCTCGCCGCCTGCCTGCCCCTGATATTCTTGCGTCCGCTCCTCACCGGGAGGTTTTGTACGTCCTGAGGAACAATGGCGAGCCCAGAAACCGTGAGTGCAGGAGCCGAGGCTCAATGTTTTAGAGGAGAGACGCGTCTCCTCTCACGGAATTAAAGCAGCCCAAATGCAAATTCGAATAGGCAATGGGCTGGGAAATTGAGGTCGATTTTTGAGGCCGGTCGGCGCTTTTAATTAAACGAAAATCCAAATCCGAGAACTCGTGAAAGGTGGTTGAAATAATAATTTTATAAAAGTCTTAAGCTCCAGAAATCGTATTTTTCTATGATTTATTTAAAATGATTAGACCCATTCCAAAGGAGTGACGATTTTCTATCTTCTTCTCTATCGACAAGCAATTATTTTGTACTAATCTCCATTTTCCTTGGCAACAAGACTACAATTTGCTTCTAAAAACCATAGAATCCATTGATTCCTCACGTAGGCAGTAGGAAACAGCAGTTTTTTGGCCAGAATATTGCGGATAAATCAAATAAATCTGAAAAATACTATTTATTGAATTTTAATGACATTTTCAATACAAATTGTCATCTTGCGTTTGGCATTCCGACGATGAATCCGCCATCAACAACAATCACAGATCCAGTAATATATTTGGCATCTTTTCCGGCGACAAAAACGATGGCATTGGCGACTTCTTCGGGGTTTCCAATGCGTCCCAGCGGCAATTTGGGGATGATTTTTTTGAAGGTCTCCAACAGATTGCCATTCCCGCCTTGTTGACGCGAGGAAAACTCGGTTGAGGTGGGTCCGGGACTAAAATTCGCAAATATTTTTATTTTTCGAGTCAAAGTGGCACTACGTTTACATAAAGTACGAAAATTTCATTTTCAACTCACCTAATCGAATTTACCCTAACCTCGGGTCCATACTTGACCGCCAGACCCTTCGAATAGGCGTCTACGGCTGCCTTCAGCGAAGCATAGGCGATTGCAAATGGTGGGACAATTTGAGCACCAGCTGAGGAGATATTCACAATATTTCCCTTGGTCTTCCGCAGATGGGGATAGGCTTTGTCGTTTAGGTCGTACATGCTGGAAGAAAGATAGTTAAAGGGGAAATACTGTGGTTTGAGGCTTTTTCCGCTCGGTGACAGATCCTGAGGATTTAGGGAAAAAAGGGTCTCAACATTTGGCCGAAAAATAAAAAAAAGTTATAGTTAATTCAAATCGGGTGACAAAAATGGCGCATCCTGTAGCTAGTTCACCTCTCTGAAAGGGACTTATGGTATAGCTACTTTTAAATCGCGCTTTTTACGGTGTGAAAACGAAATGTCCAAAAAGTTTCTTCGTCTACTGTACCACTAACAACAAAACAAAATAATGGTGACATTCTACATGCTTACTAATAATTATTTTACTTTTTGCAACTCTGTCGCCTTTGTATTCGCCGTAGGACATAAAAAAACTTCTTTGAAATTTCGTTTCACACGCCGTAAAACGCGCATTTCAAAAGTAGCTGTCCTGGCTCTTTAAATCATTCGGTTACCTCTTAAAGTTCACATTGAACAAAAACTCCAAGTTATGAACACTATCCAAATCCGGATCCGCTGGATCATTCTGAGCGCCAGCGTTGTTAACCAAAACATCAATTCGTCCGAATTTCTTCAAGGTCCCGTTAATTAAGGCGCTCCGCGTTTTCTCATCTTGGATTGGTCCTTGAACCACCAAGTAGCGATCCGGAGTAAGCCCGCATTTCTCCAGAGAGGCTGTAAATTCCTAAAACAACAGTTAACGTGTACTATCTGTGTGACTAAAGATTGAATACCTTCAATTTACTCTCGCTTTGGCCGTGAATAACAACATTTGCGCCTTTCCTCGCGAACAGTCGGACAGCTTCGCGACCGATTCCGGAGCTCGACCCGGTTACAATGACAGTTTTGCCGGAGAACGGAGGCATCGCTTTGAGGGAGACGGAAAGAACACTTTGAAACGGTCGAAATTGTTAGGATGTTCGAAGTCCAAGGGAGCTGGCTTATAAAGGGATGCCGCATTTGTAGTTTTGGAACTAGAAAGCATAGACTTTGAATGGTTTTGGCATGGATACTGTTCTCAGTGGTCTTTGAAAAGTTTTGAAAATGAAATCAATTTTGCGACGGCCTGCGGTGAACGTAGTCCCAGTATTTTTGACAGAAACTTTGCAATGCCAACATCACGTTCACCTCCTGTTCAGTCTAGTCGTTTTTGGAGCCTTACAGTAATGGGCGACGAATTGATTGCAGATTTCGGGGAGAGAATCCGACGGCTTTATTCAGAGTCCACAGACCAATTTCTCTGTCGGAACATGTCTACTACTCCGTCTGAAGAGGCGCTGAAGCGACTTCCGCGACATGCACTGTGAGAAAACAAAGGTTCACTTTGCACTGTGCAATTTCTTGCTTTTTGCACCGTGCAAAAGGCTTTTTGGCTGTCGCTGGCTTCCTGACCTTTTTTGCACAGTACAAGCGCCAAAAATCACTTCAACGATTATTCTAACCTATATGAAAAATCCAACATAAAAAATAGATAATGTAATATATCAAATACCCATCAATAATAATATTAGCATGCAAAAAGCGTCAACAAATATGTATACAAAGCGGAGAGACCAATGGTGATAGGAAGGGTGAGCAGCCATGACAGGACAATCGACCGGAATACCGACCAGTTCACTCCTCTGCCGGCCTTGATCGTTCCAACTGCAACGACGGATCCGACCAGCGAATGAGTCGTGGAGATGGGAAGACCCATCTTGGAGGCGAGAATCGAGGTCACCGCGGCTCCGAACTCAATCGTGAAGCCGGAAGCGGGATGAACATGGGACATTTTCGTTCCGACGACCTTGATAATTCTGTGGCCCAGAACCCACAGACCGGTCACAATGGCCGCCACTCCGAAAACGAACACCCAAATTGAAGCCGGCTGCTCTTGCATGACACTGGCTTCTTGATAGACCGCCAACATCGCCGCTAACGGAGCGATCGCATTTGCAACGTCGTTGGCACCATGCGCGAATCCGGCAAAGCAAGCGGTGAACACTTGGATGGTTGAGAAGAGGCGGAGCGCATGCTCGTCCTCTTCACGATGCTTGACGGGGAAAAGCCAATGGACAAATTGCTTCGGTTGCAGACTGAAGTGTTGCGCTTCGACGACGCGAGAAGTTGGAGGAGGGAGAGTTGAGATTGTAGTCGGTTTAGGATCAGTGTTGATCGAAACAACAGTAACGGTTGCTTCTAAAAACGGGTCATTACTCAAAGAGTACGTATGAGTTTTAGTTGGGCCCACAAAAGGCTACCTCGAAAAAGATCGTCGTATCTTTGCTATAACAGAACCTACTATTTGTTCTTGGCCTTCGATCCGCTTGGGCAATAAATCGGAGCAGCACTGGCCTCAATACGAATTGACAAAACAGAGCGGCCAAAAGTCCGACGATCCCAGAAATGATCAATGCCCAAAGAACGTCAACCGACGCTAATCCCAAGATCTTTGAGCCTTGGTAGACCACGTTGAATGTGTTAAATGCGATGCAGAAGAAGTAGAAGAATGGTAGAAGTAACAGTCCATTTTCTACGGGATTTTTACGTCGGAGCACGGTAATGTCCAGCAAAATGTAGAAGAATCCGGACAGCGCAGCTGAGAAGGCGGGGGAAATAATCCATGAAGCCATGATTCTGTAGACAACGCCCCATTCAATACCGGTAATCCCTTTTAAAGCCAATGAAAAGCCGACGGTAGACCCGACAATTGAATGGGAAGAGGATACGGGCAGATCCAGAGCTGTGGCCAGCATCAGCCATGTACTGCAGCCTCCGAGGACTCCAAGCTGTCCAAGAAAAAACAATCTCTCCTCTCCTTCGTATATTCGAACATCAACAACCCCTTTTCGCATGGTGTCGACTACATTGTAGCCGATTAGGATTGCACCAGCGGATTCGACAACAGTGGCCAACATGTAGGCTTGTTTTATGGTTAATACTTTTGATCCAACCGAAGTTCCAAAGGCATTTGAGACATCATTGGCTCCAAGGGAAAAGCCAAGTGCAAACGCGAGGATTGCACCGACAATTAGAATCCATAGTACTTGATGCTGAAACAAAGAAGTTGTAAGTTAAGTTGCTGGCAATGGAAATGTTTGAAGCTGGGCTTCTAAATCTTTGATACCCGGAGGACAACGTCAGGGGCGTAGGTAGGGGAGGGGGGGGGGGCGAACCCCAGCCAGGCGTCGGCGACAAAATGAAAAGAGGTAAGGGGGGAGTAAGGTAATTTTTTTCATAAGTAGTCCCAAACATGCACTGTGCAAAAGAAGTGAGGGTGCAAGCGATAGCCGAAAAAAACCTATTGCACGGTGCAAAAAGAAGAAATTGCATAGTGCAATGTGAACTTTTGTTTTCTCACAGCGCATGTTGCGGAAATCACTGCAGCGACTTTACGGAAGGACTAGTATACCTTACACAGGTTGATTCTCAGTTTGCTTCACGGACGGACTAGTATCTCCAGTTTCCGCAGAGTGGGACCAAAAAATCCCCATATGTCATTAAAAATTCCAACCTAAGATTTTGTCAAAATTTTCTAGAACATAATGCTTTTCTCACAAAGCAAACGCACCTGAAACTCGGGTAAACTAAGAGTAGTTGTAATAAGAGAAGTCACTGACGTGACGTCCATTTTAACCAATAGTTACAATGAAGAATTTAACAGGAATTTCAAATAGTATTTTGCCACAACAAACCATCGAAAACTACACAATATCGAAAGAAAAACTCAATTTTATGTATAACCCTGTAGATTTGAGCTCTCGAAGATCAGTTCAAAAATAGGGTTGTTTGCTTTTTTGGGTAATAAATCTGTTACCAACAACTCGGAAGCTCCTCCTTTATTTGCAAAAGTGAGCAGCGATCATGTGTGTTTGTTCCGAGCGCTGACAAAGCAATGTTCTTGGCTGCTCGCCTGACGTGGAAATTCAGACAAAACGCAAGGAATTTTGATGCATTGACAATGATAGATTTGGCGGTAAAAAACCCGTCCGCACTTTTCGGGTTGACGACAGTTCGGGCCAACACAAAAACCACCAATACGAGGCGTAGGAAAGACGGAAACCAAAAAAGATTGTAGGAGGTGCCCGGAGTCTTGACAAAGACGTTGGATGCTCGGCGGAGACCTGGCGAAGACTTACAATTTGACCGCTTTTTCGAATCTTAGCTATTGCAAACTTTAGTTTTCTTGACCATGAGCTACTAGGCCGCTCGCAAAGTCGCTAGAGTGATTTCGGCGACATGCACTGTGCCAAAAAGTGGGGGTGCGATCGACAGCGGAAAAAAGCCTATTGCACGGTGCAAAAAGCAAGAAATTGCACAGTGCACAGTGAACTTTTTTTTCGCACAGTGCATGTTGCCCAACTCACTCCAGCGACCTTACAGACGGACGAGTAACATATATAAATAGACTCTCGATCGGGAGTTCAGTCTTGATTATATACAATAACACGATAGATAACTTTGTTTACGGCCCTAGAGGGCGGAGATTTTTTTTTTTGAAAAGTGTGGTTTGTAGTCTGCCTTTGAATTCGTTCTAGTCCGAACACAAAGAAAACAAAGTGGTGAGCAACGATAAGGAACTTAGTGTTGCAACGCTGGGTCTTGAAACTATAAGCCTTGAAAGCAGAGTTGGTTTCTTTTTCCCGCATAAAGTCAACTTTTGATCGTGTGTTTGCGATAGCAGAGCTTTGCATAAACTACAAAGTGATCTGGCTTATATAAGGTGCAAAACATCCAATAATTGTCTATCTACTCTTCTAATATATTTGGTCCGACAACTATTTGAAATGGCTTCTTTCGCTAGAAAAACTGTGATTGTCACGGGCTCTAGCGCCGGAATTGGACGTGAAGCGGCTTTATTGTTCGCTAAACGAGGCGCTAATGTTGTTATTCATGGTCAAAGCGAGAGCAAATTGAAGGTAAGCCAATATTTTTGATTTTACTTTCTTTCAGGATGTCGTAGCGGCTCTTGAGGCGTCTGGCGTCAAATCCGATCGTTATCTTGTTGTTCAAGGGCCCATCCAAGAGGAACGAACAAGAGATGCTCTAATCAACGAGACTCTCAAGAAGTTTGGTCAGATTGACGTGATTGTAAACAACGCTGGCATTCGAAATGACCCCAAAGACGAGGACTGGAACAGTCTTCATAACATGGACTATCTCTACAATGTCAACTTCAGAAGGTGGGTCATATCTAACACGACCGAAAAGTGATTTAGTATGTACGATTTGAACGAAAAGGCGTATCCTCATTTGGTAAAGACCCAAGGAAACATTATTAACATCTCCTCAGTTGGCGCTAAACTTGTTCACCCAAGTTTGGTTCCCTATTGTATTACAAAAGCCGCGATGGACGCATATACGGCCGGATTTTCGGTCAAATGGGGACCTCACATTAGAGTCAACAGTGTGAAGTAGGTTTTGTAAAAATTTTCTTTCGATTTTTTAACTCATACAAACTTTTATCGCGTCAGTTTAGTCCCGGCCCTATTATCACTGAATTCTCAACCCGTCACGTCAACGGGGAAGCCGGGTTGGAAGCCTGCAAGCAGGCATACAAAACAATCCCAGCACGGAGAATGGGCACAGCTCAAGAGATGGCCAACGTCATTGTTTTTGTGGCCAGCGACGACGCGAGTTATATCACCGGCGCAACGATCGTCGCAGATGGCGGCTATTTGCCAGGATTTGCTTTCCCCGCACAGAGTTAAGACATCGAAAAATTGAAGAATAAATTTATTGACTGGGCTTTTCAGCTTTGGCTCACTAATTGATTGAAAGAGCAATTAAAATACGATGCTCAGACATTATTTAAATTTTTCATACAAGTTGGGCCTCGATCGCACATCAGTTCCCAAACTTTCTTAGCCCGCTATTTGCAGGCGTAGCCGAGATCTTTTACCTTTGCCGCTGAGAGAGTACGGGGAATGCGGAAAACGGTTCGAGAAAAAAAGAACGCTTTTCGGCTATGAATACGCCGATTTCATGCAGAAAACAATGATTATTTGTTGAAAATGTTGCGCTCTCCGGTTGCAATAAGGCTACAAATTTTCATAGAGGAATAAAAGCTTCGAATTTTGAAGATTCCGCCGACATTTTCAACGATCCTTGCAAGCGAAGCATAAAGATTCGTCTGGTTTGAGTCCCGCAGAAAGTTGTGCTTTTTCTTTCAAATTGTAACGCCTAATACATATGTGCGGCTCTCAACCTATGGTCTCCGACAATTAAAAGAAAAGTCTCAATTCTGAATCCGCTATTGCCCTGAGGGAAAATCAGGTCCCGCGGCACTCTCCTGTACCGATTACAGACTTCGCTTTAAATCTTCGTCCAATAATCCTTGAAACGCTCATTGCACAGTGTATTTGGGAACATATTTTACCTTAGGGAAATAGCGGACTCACAACAGAGACTTCACTTTTAATCGTCGGAGGCTATAGGTCGAGAGCCGCACATATCGTATTACGCGTTACAATTTGGAAGCAAAAGCACAACTTTCTGCGGGACTCAAACCAGACGAATGTTTTTTGGTCTTAATTGAATTGCAGAACTCCGAATAAACTATAACAATAACACATATAAAAGGCGTGAGAACACATGTCGAGAGTTAAATTTATTCTTGGAACTACTAAAAAGTAACTTTCCGCAGTTTTTCAAATGGCTTCTTTCGCTGGAAAAACTGTGATTGTCACGGGCTCCAGCGCCGGAATTGGACGTGAAGCGGCTTTATTGTTCGCTAAACGAGGCGCTAATGTTGTTATTCATGGCCAAAGTGAGAGCAAATTGAAGGTAAACAAATGTTTTTGATTTTTACTTTCCATCAGGATGTTGTGGCGGCTCTCGGAGCCTCTGGCGTCAAATCCGATCGTTATCTCGTTGTGCAAGGGCCGATTCAAGATGAGAAGACTCGAGATGCCCTAATCAATGAGACTATCAAAAAGTTTGGCCAAATCGACGTGCTCGTCAATAATGCCGGCATCCGAAATGATCCCAAAGACGAGGACTGGAACAGTCTTCATAACATGGACTATCTCTATAATGTCAATTTTCGAAGGTAAAAATATTCCCAGCCGTTAAAATGTCCTTTAGTATGTTCGATCTGAACGAAAAGGCGTATCCGCATTTGGTGAAGACCAAAGGAAACATTGTCAACATCTCGTCGGTTGGAGCTAAACTAATTGCCCCCAGACTTGTTCCCTATTGCATTACAAAAGCCGCTATGGACGCATATACGACCGGATTCGCCGTCAGATGGGGACCTGATGTCAGAGTCAACGGTGTCAAGTAAGTATCAGTGTTTAGATAAAGTGCGTAGACTTTTTTCGCCTTTTAACATAGGCGCACAGTGCATTTGCCTTGTTCCCTTATTTGTCGCTCACTCACGGTGCATTTTGCTGTTTTTCGCACAGTGCAGGCTTGAAAAAGCGTTCTGCACTATGCGAATTGCGCAAAAAAAGGGAACCGCACTCTGCGAGATGACGGTTTCTCGCGTAGCGCCTAGCCACAACACCGCACGTGAACTTTTCACATGTCATGTATAATATTTTTAACTTTAATTTTCATGTATAATATAATATTTCTTGTTGTAATTCTAGTCCCGGTCCGATTATTACCGACTTCAGTCTTCGCCATCAAAATGGTGAAGCCATGTTGGAAGTGGGGAAGGAAAAGTATTCAAAACTTCCGGCTCGTCGAATGGGAACTCCTCAAGAGGTGGCTAATACCATTGTTTTCGTCGCTAGCGATGACGCAACTTATATGACCGGCTCAACAATCGTTGTGGATGGCGGTTATTTGCCCGGACTGGCTTTTTCTCAGTAACTTTTACTTCAAAAATAACTTTAACTTCGAAAATAATAAATACAACTACTAAAAACTTGAATTTGATCCCCAAATTATATTACAATCCACACCCGTAGTCTTTCAAAAAATTCCCCTCAATTTATGAACTGCGACACCCTCGAATACGATCGCATTTCCACAATCTTCCGTCGCCACGACACGAATCCATAGAACAAAACGGTCCATGCAAAACTCATTCCAGCAAAAAGATTGAAGCGAACGAAAGCTCGGACTTGTTTGGCATAGCATGGAGAATATAATGTTTGATTCGTTGCTTCACACAAGAACTTCGTATAAAATCCAGTGTCCTTACAGTAATCTAAAGAGAGAAATTTCAAAAAAATTTGAAATCTTACCTGTTTTCAAAGCGTTCACTTCAAAGTTTGAGCAAGATTGACATTCCTCGAGCAGCTTCAGCGATTCTGGAGAGCAGTCGGAGATCGATGTGACGGGGACGTCCTTCTAGACACAGAAAATAACAAAAAAAGTATATTACATATGACATTTTTAGAGTCTCGAAAGCTCACCTTAGAGTCTGGATCGGCATAAGTCATTTTCCCATTCTGTTTTAGTCTCCTTGAGGCCTCCAGCTCCGAATCCTCCACGTATTCTTCAAAAACCAGAATAATCGTTGAAGATATTAGAAGAGCGCATATCAATAGGAGCATTCGACGGGTGGTGCATGACTCAATCATCGTCTGAAGATGCCGTAACTTCCTTTTATTTACTTTGGATACTCGAACGATTCGCGGAAGTAAAAAACAAATACATATTAGGAAGAGGGGAGTCTAACTTCAGGTAACACTAATATTATGGTAGCTGTTGTAAAACGACGGCTAATTCTGGTGTTATTAGTTAGCTTTAGTGGGTTAGGCCACTGCAGAAGCGAGGATGACGACGATGACAATTCGAGGACTGGATTTATGGCTTTTCAAACATTCCGACCTCTGTGGGACAACCCGGGAATTGAGGATACAACTAAAGTCGACAAAGACGAAGAAACGAAGCCAAAAAGTGAGTATCTGGAGAACTACACTCATTTTCACCGGCCATCATGGCCCACAAACGGTTATGATCCACTGTCATAAACAGTTGGTCAATTTCGGATCTGAAATGGCTAATCAAAGAGCGTTGGCCTAAAAATCTCAAAAATTGGCTTGCCAAAAAGGTTGAATTAAAGCCCAATTCATCCAGATCGTTAGTCAAGAGCCCTATTAACTCTTTTTGGCTAACCATTTAGATGATTTGGCAAGCCAATTTATGAGATTTCTAGGCCAACGCTCTTTGGTTAGCCATTTCGGACCTGAAATTAGTCAACCATTTACGACAATAGGTCATTATAAAAGTAACGCAATCTGCCTTATACTATCATGTAAATATTACAGAATCAAAATCTGACGACAAAGAAGGCAAGGATCCCAAAGAAGACAAAGATCAATTCGTTTCCAACGCTGATTTCCTCTCAGAATTCAATCAACCCACGTCTAATTTCAACCCTGATCCCTTCCGTTATCCTCAACCGAATCCATGTATGAGTTTGCCATCTCAATGTCCACCACCACCACCTTATTCCTGCGGATGTCCAGCTCCTCCTCCACCAGCTCCTCGATGCGTCCCAGATTCTGTCCTCCTCCCCCGTTATGTCCACCACCTCCCCCGCCAGTATTCTGTCCCCCTCCACCTCCTTGTATGCCAAGACCTTGCCCTCCACCACCTCCGCTACCCCCGCCGCCACCAATGCCATCATGCTCATGCATTCCAACACAATATATCCCACCGGTAAGTTGATAAAAGACTAAAATCTATAAAATTCAACTCAAAACGATCTAAATTGCATCTTCTTTTAGAACGACTGCTGCGCAAACTGTCACCGGCCATGCAAAATGAAGAAATCGAAATTTATGCTAGCCATGCAAGGGACCCGAACTCTTACCCCAGAATTGGAACAAAGAACAGCAATGTGCAACAGTTATATACTGCGAAATATAATTGGAGAGGTAAGTAATCTCCGCTACAAGTTCCAAAAATTTAGAACATATCCCACGACATTGATCAGAGCAAAAGATCCATTCAATTTGAAGCAGAAAAACAACTAGGAAAGCCGATAAATGTAATTTGCGGGCATGGAGAATTCTCCTTCACAATTCACACAGACCTCTACTGCCAATACTCGTTCTATGAAGTGTCTTGCTATGCGTATCAACAATAAAATCAAAAATTTAGGTAATAACTTGATAGCAACAAGTGTAATGACCAAAAAACAAGTAATACACCATTTATACATTTATTTACCCGATAAAATATTTTACACCGACTTCTAATCTATTTACCGATACGTTGAACCGCCCAATCCTGCTGACAGAGAGGACATCTGTTGTTTTGTTTGATCCACAAAGACATACAACAATTGTGGAAGCAGTGGTTACATTCTCCCCAGGCTACCACACATTCCTCTTGTTTAGCATCTGACTGGCATCGAAGACACGTTTCTAAGCTCGGAATGAATAAAAAATTAAAGATAACTTACCCATTAGCTGAATTCGGCAAATAGCGCAAGTATCACATTCCACGTCCCAATTCCAAGTAGCAATAGCATTCCATTTCTTCAAAGTAAACATTTTTGGCTCGGCTTGAGCCGCTGAAGAATCTGAGGTATCCATATTTTGTTGAGATTCCGAGCGATTTATCCACGACTTTCGCAAAAAACAGGAGAAATATTTTTTTCTCGCGAGCAAAAAAATAATTTTTTGAGAATAAAGCGAGAGTTGACTCATGTGTCAAGTCTTGCTTTTTTCCAATGAACGGTAAAATACGACATGAGATGAGATACGTGTGAATTGCTAAAGGTTTTTTATTGATGTAACGTGTTATATGGCATTTTATATTAAAAATTATTTACATATTTACAAAAATTCTTGCTTAAAACGCAAATTCTTTTAACAAAAACGTATACAAAGCTGAGAGACAGATTGTGATGGGCAAAGTGAGTACCCACGACATTACAATCGACCTGAAGACGGACCAGTTCACTCCTTTGCCGGCTTTGATTGTTCCCACTGCAACTACGGAGCCGACCAGCGAATGAGTCGTCGAAATTGGGAGACCAAGTTTGGCGGCGAGAACTGAAGTCACAGCGGCGCCGAATTCAATGGTAAAGCCGGAAGCGGGATGGACATGGGACATTTTGGTTCCGACGACCTTGATAATCCGATGGCCGAGGACCCAGAGCCCGATAACAATCGCGGTCACACCGAATACAAAAACCCAGATCGAAACTGGTTGTTCTTGCTTGACACTGGCTTCTTGATAGACCGCCAGCATGGCGGCCAATGGGGCTATGGCATTTGCAACATCACTGGCGCCATGGGCGAACCCCGCGAAACAAGCGGTGAACACTTGGATAGTCGAAAACAGACGGAGAGCATGCTCATCTTCTTCGCGATGCCTTACCGGCAGCAGCCAATGGAAAAATTTCCTGGGGCGGAAACTAAAAATCTGTTTTTCCATTGCACTGTGTGCTGGAAGGGGCAAAGAACTACCATTCAGTTTGATTTCAATGTCCACGGGGATTACCGTTGGCTCTGAAAATGAAATTTTTAGGTAATCATCAGATGGTGAATGTAAAATATTGCCAAAACTCACTGTTTTTCGCTTTTTTGTTGTCGCTTTTGGCAATATAAATCAACAGAATGGGCCGTAGGACAAATTGAGAGAATATTCCAGCCAGGCAACCAGCAGAAACTGCAATCAGAATAGCCCAAACGAGATCAACAGACTCCAACCCAAGGATTTTACTGCCCTGGAAGACCACATTGAATGTGTTAAAAGCAATGCAAAAGAAATAAAAGAATGGAAGGAGAATAAGACCATTTCTGACCGGATCCTTCCGTCGCAGTACAGCAACATCAAGGAGAATGTAAAAAAACCAGAGATCATAGCGGAGAATAACGGAGATATCACCCATGAAGCCATGATTCGATAAATGACACTCCAATCAATGCCGGCAGTTCCCTTCAAAGCCAATGAGAAGCCAACGGTGGATCCGACAATGGAATGAGAAGATGATACTGGCAGATCAAGAGCTGTGGCAGTCATCAACCACGTACTACATCCTCCAAGCACTCCGAGCTGTCCTAGAAAAACAATCGCTCTTCGCCTTCGTAGATGTTCACATCAACCACTCCTTTTCGCATTGTGTCGACCACGTTATAACCAACCAATAGAGCTCCGGCGGTCTCAGCGACAGTTGCTAGGGAATAGGCCTGATGGACGGTTAATACTTTCGATCCGACTGAAGTTCCAAATGCATTTGAGACATCGTTAGCGCCAAGAGAGAAGCCAAGTGCAAACGCGAGGATTGCGCCGACAATTAGAATCCAAAGGACTTGTTGCTGAAAAACAAAAGAAATGGTGAGATTTTGGCCGTGGAAAAGCTCTCGTATCAGACTTTATTCGGTTGATAAAAACGGTGCATACTGGTCCGTCCGGAAAGTTGCTGCGATATGCACTGTGCAAAAACAAAAGTTCCCTTTGCACCGTGCAATTTCTTGCTTTTTGCACA
Source organism: Bursaphelenchus mucronatus (assembly GCA_025436335.1). Taxonomy (NCBI): domain Eukaryota; kingdom Metazoa; phylum Nematoda; class Chromadorea; order Rhabditida; family Aphelenchoididae; genus Bursaphelenchus; species Bursaphelenchus mucronatus. The sequence goes on from CM046360.1 coordinate 2,208,784, forward strand.
GATAGGCTTTTTTCGGCTGTCAATCGCACGCTAAACTTGTTTTGCACAGTGCATGTCGCTGAAATCACTCCAGTGACTTTGCGAACGGATTAGTAGATCAAGAAACTTTGAATTTGATGCTAAAAATTACCTCAGGGGCATGAAAGTGCTGTTTTTTTTGAAGAGGATCTGTCGAACTTTATGAGCAATCTTTTTTTTCAAAATAAGCAGTATTTTTTCTCCCTCTAACCAACACATTACGACATCAAATTCAGAGTCTCTTTGAATCTTTTTGTCGTCAGAGCAAGGCCTGCTGCACTTTAAATCGAAAAAGCAAGAGAGAACTGTTCAAGTTGGCATTTCGTCACAAATATGGGATCCGAGAAATCTTTTTGACCGATTTCTTGTCTAATTCGGTAAAAACCAGGTCTTTTTTGACAAAATTTACCATTTTCAAGCTATATGGATTCTTTTCAGACCTGTTTTGACCGGGAATATAGTATCTAACGCGAAAATTTTTAAATGAGAGTTCCCTTCCAAATTTGACGTGTGATGCCATGTAGGATACAAACTATATAACAATGATACTCACTTGAAACTCCGATAACGACAATGTACTGGTAATAACAGACGTTATGGATGTCACATCCATCCTGGAACCAAGTTCAACACGTTTAGCGGCCAAAAAAAATAGTTAGCAGCTGTATGACGCTTTCAGCACATCATTACTATCAATAGCTACTCGGAATGGAATGATTTAGCTTTTTAATTCGGTTCGCATACGCAATTGATGATTCCCTCACTCAAAATACGCATCCGAACTTTGTCAGCTACCACCATTTATAACCAATTTTTTATTGACTTCAAACATTCAGACATGTTTCGATCCGACGTTGAAATGCTTTCATATTTCAGAGAATATATTGCCCCGTGAATGGGAGGTTCGGCGGAATATCACAAAGCACAGAAATGCGAGCGATAAGTTATGCAAATTCACGTGTAATATACGTAAATCATCGGCAACCCCTTTGTTGTTAGTATCTTGGAGTTTGGAAGAAGAGGTTCCGAATCTAGTGAAGGATCAATTGCAGTTGAGAAAGGTTTGCACCTTCGAGTTTTTAGACAGCGATTCCCAAGCGAAATTTTAAGACGACAGTACACGTCAAATTGAGAAGGGAACTCTTCAAATTGGCTTTTCGTCCTAAGATTTATCGGAAAAACAATTTTTATATTTTTCCGCTGGGTATTACCGGTCAAAAAAATCTGAAAAGAATCCATATAGCTTGAAAATGATAAATTTTGTCAAAAAAACCCTGGTTTTTACCAAATTTGACAAGAAGTTGGCCAAAAAACATTTCTCGGATCCCATATTTGCGACGAAATGCCAACTTGAACAGTTCCATTCTTCTTGCTTTTTCGATTTGACGTGCAGTGCAACTACTTTTGAACTTTGTTTTTTACGGCGTGGAAACAAAATGTCAAAAAAGTTTCTTTGTCTACTGTACCAATTACAACGGAAAAAAATAATGGTGACATTCTACATGCCTACTAATAATTATTTTACTGTTGGCAACTCTGCCGCCTTTGTTTTCGCTGCAAGACATAAAAAACTTTTTTGACATTTTGTTTCACACGCCGTAAAAAATGCAATTCAGAAGTAGCTGTTCTGGCCTTTTAAGAGATGGTCCACTTGATCCAATCGTCTACCATAGGGCCTATCTTCAAAGCTGGTATTGCCTGAACGAAATCTCTGATACCACCGATGTGCCATACATCCGTTGACACTTCCCTGTCCCAAGCTTTGCTGATCTTTTGAGCGGTTCTAGCTGCATTATGCCTTGGCTTAAACTCGAAGAAGAAAATATTGCGAATTTGGCGCTTTGACATCTTGATATTGAACGCATAATAATCGATAAAAAAAAGAATCCTGGGGTATTTCGAAGAGACGTTTGGAAAGAGCATGCAATAAGCTTTCGAATAATGTATTACACTAATATTAACGCAATGTTTTATTAGAATAAAATCGTTTTAATTAATGCAAAAAAGCGAAACTTGCATTTCTTTCGCTACGACTTCGTACTCTACCAGTTGATTTAAGTAAATATTTTCGGATTTCCAAATTTTCGGTACATATTAGGGGCAGAATTTCAGATTTGTCGCAAATCGTAAACAGTTTTTGTTTACAAACTCTGCAAAAGTCACTTACTCACCATAATCCCCACTTATTTTTCGGATATCGACTTCCAACGTTCCGCTAAGCGAATTCAATTTTATTTCAAAGAATATAAGTCTGTATATAATTATTACAACAATCAACCGAATAAATGATATGCATTATACATATGTTGGAGTACCCAATAACTGAGATATGAGGATTCGAGGAAATACGAGCTTAGTAGGCAACAAGTTTCAACAAGAATGTGAACAAAGCCGAGAGACCGATGGTGACGGGCAGGGTGAGGAGCCAGGACATGACAATCGACCGGAATATCGACCAGTTCACTCCTTTGCCGGCCTTGATGGTGCCGACCGCAACGACGGATCCGACCAGCGAATGAGTCGTCGAAATTGGGAGACCAAGTTTGGAGGCGAGGATCGAGGTCACAGCGGCTCCGAATTCAATTGTGAAGCCGGAAGCGGGATGAACATGGGACATTTTGGTTCCGACGACCTTGATAATCCGATGGCCGAGGACCCAGAGCCCAATAACAATCGCGGTCACACCGAAGACGAACACCCAAATTGAAGCCGGTTGTTCCTGCCTCACGCTGGCCTCTTGGTAGACGGAGACCATCGCCGCCAACGGGGCGATTGCGTTGGCCACATCATTGGCGCCATGAGCGAATCCGGCGAAACAAGCGGTGAACACTTGGATGGTCGAGAACAGACGCAGAGCATGCTCGTCCTCTTCACGATGCTTAACCGGGAAAAGCCAGTGGACAAACTCCTTTGGCTTCAAACTGAATTTTTGTTTGTCCTCGTCGCGAACAGTTGGAGCTGGGAGAGCGTCGGGCGCGGGCTTGACGATGTTGCCATCAACTGGGACCACGGTGGCTTCTGAAAGGGATCCGTAGACTAATCAGTTCATTGGAGTTAGTATTCAAGGTTAAGAAGGTTGTTAGTTACTCAAAGAAGGAGGTAGATAAACTTACTGTTGGTAACGGGTTTTTGATCGGCCTTGGCGATGAAGCGCAGCAACAGAGGGCGAAGAATGAACTGAGAGAAGAGTGCTGCCAGGACTCCAGCGACGGTGGAGATAATGAAGGCCCAAAGAAGATCAACAGATTCAAGTCCGAGGATCTTGGAGCCCTGGAAGACGACGTTGAAGGTGTTGAAGGCGATGCAGAAGAAGTAGAAGAAAGGGAGAAGGAAGAGGCCGTTTTTGACGGGATTCCGACGTCTCAACACAGTAATGTCCAGGAGAATGTAGAAGAATCCGGACACGATGGCGGAGAAGACCGGAGAAATGACCCAGGAAGCCATGATCCTGTAGACAACTCCCCAATCGATTCCGGTTGTTCCTTCAGGGCCAAAGAGAATCCAACAGTGGATCCGACAATGGAATGGGAAGAGGAGACGGGAAGATCAAGCGCTGTGGCAAGCATCAGCCACGTACTGCAACCTCCAAGAACTCCAAGCTGTCCCAAGAAGAACAGACGCTCTTCGCCTTCGTAGATGTTCACATCAACCACTCCTTTTCGCATTGTGTCGACCACATTGTAGCCGATTAGAATTGCACCAGCCGATTCGACAACAGTGGCCAGCATGTAGGCTTGCTTTATAGTTAATACTTTTGATCCAACCGAAGTTCCAAAGGCATTTGAGACATCATTAGCGCCAAGGGAAAAGCCAAGTGCAAACGCGAGGATTGCACCGACAATTAGAATCCATAGTACTTGATGCTGAAACAAAGAAGCTGTAAGGTAAGTACGAAAAAAAACAACTTAAAGACTTGGACAAGAGCAATGTCCAACAACTCACCTGAAAGTCACTGATTGACATGGTGGTTGTGATGAGCGAGGTCACCGTGGTAACGACGTCCATTTTCGTCGATGATGGCACCAGAGACGTTCAGCAATCAAAGGTGCAGCTGAAGACCTTATTTTGAGTACCCAAGGTCAACTGCAAGTAAATAAATAAACTTTTGATAGGATAAAAACGAATTTCATCGCGGGATTCCACGAAAAATGGGTTCAGAAATGAGGTCGTTGGCCTTGGAACGACAACTGAGACGCGCAATAAAAAATTTCAAAGTCGATAAGGTGTTTAGACGTTCTTTGTTGAAAGGGATTCCGAAAAGGCGCATTTTTATCACATATAAAGAAAGTGAAAGCATAGAGATTCCTACTAGTCCGTTCGCACAGTCGATGGAGTGATTTTTGGCTATTGCACTGTGCAAAAAATATCAAGATGCTGAAAAAAGCTTTTGCACTGTGCAAAAAGTACGAAATTGCACAGTGCAAAGTGAACTTTTGTTTTCTCACAGTGCATGTCGCGGAAATTAGTCCAGCGACTTTGCGGAGGGACTAGTAGAGCGACACCCTTCCATAAGCAACTTATCAGATGCCCCTCGAGGCGATTTTGGCCAAATAGAATCTTAGCGGCACTAAGGCTCATAGAAACAAAATTTTTTCGATCAAAAAATCCCAAATGTTACCTTAACGTGTCAAAAATCCCGTCAAACGGTCGAATTCAAATTGCCCGGCACAATGAGACCATCAAAAACATAACTGTTCAAACACAACCTAATTTTTATACCCGTTCGGTAATAAAACCCAAGCCCCTCCCTGTTTCGAAAATGGGAGCAAAAATAAAAATTCGCGATCAGAAAACAAACTCAGCCCCACGTCTGACACGGGAATTCACTCAAAACACTCGCAAAAGTCCTCCGGAATTGATGGATTGAACGGAGAAGAATCTCGATATTGTAATGGTTTATATCGGAAAAGAGACAAAAGCAAAGGCAAACGCCATTGATGTTGTTGAAACAATTTGTTGTTTCCTTGCGATTTCAAATGTTTATATATTGAAGGATGTTTCAACGTCTCCACTCCTCCCCTTTTTTTGTCAAGCCCAGTGTAACGATAGTGTAAAGAAACATAGTCATCGTGAAGGGGATGCTCGTTGTTCTGTCGATGAAAGATGACGGAACAGCTTAGTTTGATCGGGTTTATGGTAATTAAAGTGTGCAGTTAGACTGTAAGGCAATTAATAGCAGGAAATGAAACATAACGTTGGGAAAGGGCATTCAAAAAGGGAAAGTGGTCAGATTCAGTTCAAATTTTAACAACGTTCTCTAAACTAGTCCGTTCCTAAAGTCGCTGAAGTGATTTCTACGATGTGCACTGTGCAAAAACAAAAGTTCACATTGCACTGTGCAATTTCTTGCGTTTTGCACCGTGCAATAGACTTTTTGCGGCTGTCGCTCGCACCCTAATCTTTTTTGCACAGTGCAAACACCAAAAATCACTCCATCGACTTTCCGGACGGTCTAGTACTAAGCATAGCTTCTATATCGCCCTGTGAAAAGGTCTATATAGAAGAAGATACGCCCTTATTCTTTTTTAGGCCAAATTTTAGCTGTGACATTACGCATCAATAATTATTGGAGAGATTCGTAATTTTGGAAAAAAGGGATATTGAATGATTAGTCTCTCGATTTTACTTTGAAACGGTCTGAAAGGTTTTTAAAATTTTAGCAATAAAGACAGCCGATCAAGAAAAATTGGCTTTTTGGCAATACCATACAGAATACGGCATGAAAAAAGGTGATTTTGCAGAGATATTGAACTTAATATCTCCACATGTCGAGTTAGCCTCAAATTTATAAGTCAAATTGTCCAAAACTGCCAAAAATGACAATTACGGTACTAAAATTAATAAATAAATTAATCAAAGGATTATAATATACTAATTCTATTGCTCAGCACAACTTTGACGCCCCCGGAAATTGCCTCACCCCCATGTTTGTCTGTAATCTTCATATCTTGTCTGCAATCTCATTCTTTTTTTGATCATTGCCCGCACAAAATCTTCACGTGCTCTTTCCATCAAAAGAAAGCGACGTGACGTCGCATTCGCTGAACTCTCGCCGACTGTTCAATGACATCCGAAAATAAGTGGCGAAAGGAAGGCATGACTAAGTGTGGAGACATCAAATTTGTTATTGTAAAGACAAAAGTGACCCGAATTACGTGACACTTCCGGAGACTGAAATAAACAAAAAAAAACCAAAAGGTTCGGGTCAGATGGGTAAAGTAAACAATGACTCATGAGGTGAGAGTTACTGTAAGAACTTCTAAACTGCGCGAATACAAAAAATATTTGGCACAGTATGAAGTAAAACGTACATGATGGAAATAAAATCAAAATTGGTACTAGACGGACCAAAAAAGTGTTGACATGTTTTTGCACGGTGAGGTCGGCGTCGCGAACTGGCAATCGGCGGGGTGCAAAAAAAACAGCGCACTGTTCTTTGGTTGCCCTTTTCAAAACAGCTTGTTTTGCACTGTGCGTGGTCCGCGTGCACCCTGAATTGTACTCGTCGCCGTGCGACAAATTTCTCGCACCATGGCGCAACTGTGCAGACATTTCAAAACTTTTTGACCCGTCTAATACTTAGTTTACGAACTAAACTCAGAAGATGGTTCTCGAGATAATTTGTTTTGATGAGAAAGGGTGGTAACACGATATATACTGCACTAGATGACTGTTGCTAAAATTTTACAGACTTTTCACACCATTTCAAAGTAAAATACGGGAAGTTCAAGATTTAAAGTATCCTTTTTTTTGCAAAATTACAAATTTTTCCAATAATTATTGATGCGTAATGTCACAGCTAAAATTTGGCCTAAAAGAAAATTAGGGCGTATTTTTCTATACATAGACATTTTCACAAAGCAACATAAAAACTATGCTTAGTAATAGACCGTGCGGAAACTCGCTGGAGCGATTTTTAACTATTGCACTATGTAAAAAAAGTGGGGGTGCGATCGATGGCCAAAAAAGCCAATTGCAGGGTGCAAAAAGCGAGAAATTGCACAGTGCAAAGTGAGATTTTGTTTTCGCACAGTAAAAATCGTGGAAATCACTATAGCGACTTTACGAACAGACTAGTATTGCACCCAATTTTACATCGCTTCTTTCTAGGTTCTAAACCCAATCGCAGAAATTGTGTTCTCCCCGCATTTTCTGCTCATTTCCTCCGAATTTCTCCGACTTATCAGCAGCTCTAAATAAAGTTTTCTTTATTGCACCGACGCATTCTTCCCTTATCACTCGCCGAATTACATCAAGCTTCCGTATTTTCACAGGCCCCAAAACTTTGATCATCCTATCAAAAAAGAAGTCCGATTCTGACTAAATGATTGTTTCCCCTTTAGTATTTACAACCCCAAAGGTCATTAAATTCTTCTTCGAATCATTTTCAACTTTGAGAGCTCATCGGCAACCCATCAATAAATATTTTTTAAACAGTTTAATTGGGTTTAATTGCATTTCGGCCTTATCGCGCTATTGCTTGGGACAAGCGGACTGATACGATATGACAGAACGGGACGACAAGGGCGTAGGCTAGATTTAAAATTTATTTAAAGGGACAGCATATGTAGTTACATTTGAACCGCGCGGTTTACGGCGTGGAAACGAGATGTCCAAAAAGTTTTTTTGTCTGCTGTACCAAAAACAACGGAAAAAAATAATGGTGACATTCTACATGCTTACTAATAATTATTTTACTGTTTACAATTTGAAAAAACTTTATTGACATTTCGTTTCGTACGCCGTAAAATGCGCAATTCAAAAGAAGCTGTTCTGGCCATTTAACAGTTAAATACGACGACAGATTTGGATTATTTAAGCTGTTTTTATCAAGCAAGGGAAGTAACTGCGACGCTCAGATTGTGTTTCATTTTTGCACACTCTTCGGGAATAGACCATATCTCAATTCCTGAAAGTCTTAGCTCGCGCGTTGCCAGGGCAGCTGAGATATTTAACGATCCTTGCGGATAAGAGAGCACGCGAAATTCGGAGAGCGGTCACAGAGGAAACCCTTTTCTGGCCAAATCTTAGCCAATTTCGAGCGAAAAAAATTATCTTTTGTGGAAACATTGCTCCCTGTGGTAGACATAGGAACGAAACTTTTCATGGCTAAATTCGCAAGAAGATGTAAAAATTTTCCCATTTCTGGACCTAAAAGTCTCGGTCGTTTCTGCAAAGTGCGACCAAGAAATTTCACAAGAAAAATTAACTTAAATTTGTGTAAATTTTCATCGAATTTCAAGCGTCGCACTTGGAGCATTTCCCTTGTCAATTCTTTTTTGATTTGAAAACCCCAAAATAAAAAAAATCAAAAAAATGCTTCTCTGCAAAAAATAATGACGCTTTTTGACACCTCGCGATCACGTTAGACCAAGCCAAACAATAGAAACGTTTTTTTGTGTGATTTGTTTGTAAAAATGCGGCGATAAACCTATCAGAGACAAATCCCATAGTTATGGGTTCTTTGAAGTGACAAAAATGTTTAGCAATTCTTAACACAAGTTTAGTTTGTATCGATGTCGAAATTCAAGTGCATTGAAGAGCTCACAAGTGAAATTTTTAAATAAGTGAACTCGCAGTGCAAGTGATTTGGCAAACAAAAATATTCAAGGTGATTAGGGGTTTACAAACGACTAGAGTTGGTATTTACGAAAATGGTCCAAAACGCGGAAAATGCAAAAATTAAGATGGTGTTATATTTATTGATGGGAATTGGAGAAACAAGCATTTTCCAGAAAATGTCGGATCGCATTTTACGAAAAATTCCTTTTTTGGGCAAAAAGCGGTCAGTCTGAGGGCTTCCTTTACTAAAAATTCTATATCACTAGACATGGCTCCCGGTGTTGGGCCGCATAAAGCAAATTTGAAACGGCCCGTAGCCGGGCCAAACCTTTGTAGCCCGGGGCCGGGCCAAATTTGTTCAGCTCGGCCTGGAAGCCATGTCTATATTTGGCAAATCAAAAAAAAATTCTGACAGCTCTCTTCCTCGGTCGCAAAGATCGTTGAGGATCCCGACAGGGTCTGCATAGAGTAATGCAAAAATTTCACAAAAATTGACACATTTTTTTTTCATTTTGCATATACGTTGTGCCAAGCCCACATATCAATTCCTAAAAATTTTGGCTTGCGCTTTGCAAGCGCAGCCAAGATATTGAACGGTTCTTGCGGCCGAGAGAGTACGCGAAGCGCGGAGGGCGGTCAGAGAGAAAAAACTTTGCCGGTCTCGCATGAAAAAAAATGATTTTTTACGGAAACATTACTCTCTACAATAGAAATACATTGGTGTAAAGATTTTCATACCAAAATTCACAAAAAAGTGCCTAATGTTTCCCAATTTATCTCGTTTGTTTCTGCAAAACGCGAGTTAGGAGTCTAGCACATCTCATAAAAAATAAGCCAATTTTGCACTAAGATTTGGAGCGTTCCACTTCAAGCACTTCCCATTCAAAAATGGTAAGTGCTCAAAAAAGTAAATCCATTACGAATTCAATATCAAAGTATGCGCTTGTAAAATCACTGCTACCACATCTTCGCAAAGTAATTCAACCCTTCTTGCTCTCAAAGTATTTGATTCAAAGGGCAGCCATGATTTTCGAAAACGTCGCGCTAAACTAATGTTATACGTCATGGTTTGTGATCTCTGAGGTTCAATTGGTTGGTTGCAAAAGAGACCGAAAAAACTTTGCAAAACAACGATCACCACTGCCTTTTTGTCAAAAAAAATGTTTGCAAATATCGTCTACAACAAGATTATATCTTGTACTGCACTTATAGCAGCTAGACTAGTCCGTCCGTTAAGTCGCTGAAGTGATTTCCGCGACATGCACTGTGCAAAAACAAAAGTTCACTTTGCACTGTGCAATTTCTTGCTTTTGCACCGTGCGTGTCGCCAAAATCACACCAGCGACATTCCGGACGGACTAATATTATACCAATATGTTGGTCTTCAAATATTAATTTGATTGATTGGAATTGCCCTTTCAATTCAATCAAAAAGTGTTGTTAAAGCGAAAAGACAGTATAGTAATTGGGGAACACTACGCAATCTTATTCGTTGATTTATCAAATTGAAAAAAAACAAAACCTCGCAAAACCCGTCGACGACAAATGAACGAATTCTCTCTGCGAACGTTGTAACAAGACAAACGTATATATGCGCAGTGAATTGTCGAAAAATTGATTCCAAGGCGCGACACGTGCTCATTATTTTTGCTACAGACTGATAACTGAGGAACGCGATTTATTTACAAAAAAAGTACTCCCAGAACGACGTTGGAATTTTCTTTAAATTTTTCACAAATTTTGGGTATAGGCTAAACACAAATTATTGAAAATTTTAGCTCACGCTTTGCAGAGGCCGCCGAGATATTCAACGATCTTTGCGGCCGAGAGAGTACGCAAAACTCGGAGGGTGGTCAGAGGATGATATGCGGGAATATCATTGCTATTTTCGTGTGGTAAATTCATTTTTGGTGGAAACATTACCCTCTACGGTAGAAATAGCCATGAAACTTTTTTTACCAAAATTTGCAAAAACTATTCGCCATAACTCCGAAAGATATCTCAAAAATCGAACAAAATTTAGCAATTTTTCTAAATTGTTTTTCCCACTTTAATCATCCGCCGTAGATCGATCATAAATTCAAAAATTTCGCCTTTCAACAGACTCTGCAGAGAACCCGCCCATACTTGGAGCGGAGTCTGGTCGTTCCCTCACTCAAGTCAGACTTATTTGAATAAATTTTTAGCAAAGCGCTATCATTTCGTGGCTTCAAATTTTCTCCGATCTCCGCAATTTTTCCGATCGCTGCGCCGCGGCGGAGGCAATTTGAAGGCTTGCTACAGTGAGCTAAAAAATTTGGAGGGGCTATAGCCGACTGTTGTCAATAAAGATGACAGTGTTCGAGATTTTAATTTGAAATATCTTTTTATTTTTTAGAAATGGATCAAAATTCAAATTTTTTGTTTAGTACTGTACCCGTTTTTGTCATATTTTTTAGTAATTATGTCATACCTTAATAACAACAACGTCTACAAGCTCTTATCTTTACTGATATTGCAATACATACTATCACGGTTGTCTCAAGTATTTATTAATCAAAGTCTGACCTTTTCTCGCCTTTACAGTAATCGAAAGCAAAGATTCAACTGTTAAAAAATGTGTCAGCCCGACATTACATCAATCCATATCACACTGATTCGACATGCCAAATTTACCAGGCTCCCAAAATCTTATATACTTTCCCTCTACAAAAATGCACACCATCGTCGCGAGAAGAGCGGAGTTTGAGAGCTCACTGATCGATCAAACCAACGTTTTTACCTTCGCCCTTAAAGACCGTCTAAACTAAATATTTTCCCCAAAAAACGCATTGTGATTCGATTACAAAAGCGGGGTCTCACGGTAAACGATGAGTCAGTGGCGTGTGGATGCGGACCAAATCCCCTTGGAGCGGTTGTTATGAGGACATGATGACGTACACAACATAAAGAACTGACCATTTTTTTTGAAATTACCACCTGTTTTTCATAGATCTATCATGTGCTTTTGAAATGCGTCGTAGGGTTACCATATATGTACATATAAAATATCAAGGGCTGTTGATAGAGTTGTGGTAATTTATAAATATCGCATTTATGAATAGAAAAGAAATGTCATTGTACTTTGTGGCGCACAAAATTGCATTGACTGTTCTTCTTTGACGATAACAAACGAAAAATGGAATGTTGTGCTAGCACAGTCAGGTCTTAAATAGAGAGTACATCGGATTGAAACTCTGTAAGAAAGACTGAGTATCTATTGCAAGTCTCACAGCAGGCTTTGAAGTACGATAAAGCACTGCAAAGCGGTTTGGTGTCAAGAGTAAAGTCCGCAACGTGCAAAATGCAACGCCGCTGGCGATGGAACGCCAACAAAAAGCATTCGATTGTAGGGACTAACGAATATTGCCCGCAGGGACGAACGAATATTGCCTGCCGCGACAGCAGTAAAGATTTCACTCCGAGCAACAATTGTGTTTCTTACAACGGCGCCTTTCTTGGCGCTGCAAAGACAAAATGTTTCATTTTTTCCCGAGAGACTGATATTCACTTTTAAAAAAGGGTAGTACGACATACACATGCATTTCTATAGTCTGTCGGAAAGGTATTGTCAGCAAAATGTCTCGTCGCGTTGCGGAGTCGCGCAGCAAAGCCCCAACGATGGCAAAAGCGATGGTGGGCGATTCCAAAACGCGACGAGTCTACATTATCTTCCAGACAAACTGAAAAAAAGATAATGGCATTATTCTACATGCTTACTAATAATTATTTCACTGTTCGCAACTCTGCCGCCTTTGTTTTCGCTGCAAGACATACAAAAGCTTTTTTGACACTTCGTTTCTTACGCTGTAAAAGTCGCAAATTCAAAAGTAGTTGCTTTGGTCCTTTAAAAAAACATTTTTTGCAAAAAAAGTTTGTTTTATAATTCATTTCTTCTCGGCTAAGATGACGAATTGTTCCTCAAACTCCAGTAGCCAGTATTATTTCGATTTTTTTGACATTTCGTTTCACACGCCGTAAAAAGCGCCATTCAAAAGTACCTGTCCTGGCCCTTTAAAGAAAGTTGCATTCGACATCATAATATATTTATTATAAAAATGATAACCAAACTAAAAGCTACGTTATTATGCACCTTGTCGGACCCATTGCATTTGTCCGTCTTGCAACAGCACAATGTTTCGCTGGTCGATTTCCACGGGAACCCGTCAAATCTTTCGGCACATTTATTCCCAAGATCCACACATAAGTTGTTGCTGTCGCAAGATCTGAACATAACCGGTCAAATAAGGCTTTATTGGCCGAATTACACATTAAAAATTTTTATTTTCTGACCTTAATTGGTAAAAGTTGTCCTTGTCCACAATCTTGACGCAATATTGACTTGAACAGTTTTTCAGGTCCAACAATTCCAGGTCCACAGCGTCCCCTGAACAACAGCGGAGACATTATTGTGAACGAGGCTATTTACAAAATATTTTAAAGGGCCAGAACAGCTGCATACTTTTGAATTGCGCGTTTTACGGCGTGCAAAACGAAATGTCAAAAAAGTTTTTTTATGTCCTGCAGCAAAAACAAAAGCGGCAGAGTTTCAAACAGTACAATAACTATGAGTAAGCATGTTGACTATCACCATTATTTTTTCCGTTGTTATTGGTAAAGCAGACGATGAAAATTTTTTGAAATTTCGTTTCAGACGCCGTAAACAGCGCAATTCGAAAGTAGCTGTAGTGTCTGTCCTTTTAACAACGCAAAATGTTAACGAAAGAAATTTGGTAAACGCTCACAAGGGAAGAGTGCCAAGTGCGACACTCAGATTTTGTTGAAATTTTACACTCACATTGAGCATGGGCCACATACTAATTTCTGAAAATTTTAGCGCGCGTCTTACAGAGGCAGCCGAGATGTTCAACGATCTTTGTTGCTGAGAGAGTACGCAAAATGCTGAGAACGGTCAGAGAAAAAATTTGAATGGATTTCCCCGCGATGCGACTTGTTTTCTGTGAAGGCAGTACAACAATTTTAGCTCGGGCTTTGCAGAGAGAGTCGAAATATTCTGCAATCTTTGAGGTCGAAAGAGCACGCAAAACATGGAGAGCGGTCAGAGATAAAAACACTTTTTGGCCGTAGCTTTGCCGGGTTCGCGCGGAAAATTTTGATTTTTTGTGGAAACATCACCATCTACGGTAGAAATAAATACGCCATTTTTTGCGCCAAAATTTTCAAATAAACGAACAATTTTTTTTCAATTTTTTGCCCTAAAAATCTCGGTCGTTTCTGCAAAGCGCAAGGCAAAAGTTTCACGTTTCCTTTGCAATTAGAAAAAGAGAACTCACCATTATAACACCAAAGCGGCTCTTTCTTTATACCATACGGCAATCTGTGATTGCCAGCATTTTGCGCTGTATTTTCGTTTGTCCAAACAAGGTCACATAGAAATATTGTCGCAAAAACACCATCGAAGATCATTTTGTTTTATAAACATGCATTTCAGAGGGAAGGTGTGTGTCTTCCAAGTTTGATACAAGAAATTGCAGGGGCCAAACGGCATTCCGATAAGATAGATTCTCGTGTCAAAAGACGTTTTTTACAATTTCTGCAAGCTGATAAGACGGAATGGAAAAAATGCTATTCACGGAAATGACGAGTTTGCCAGGGTGACGGGGCGCTTCGTATATGGGAATGATCTTTGTTTTGACGACGTGGGAACGAAATGTTCAAAAAGTTTCTTCGTCTTCTGTACCAATGACAACGGAAAAAAATAATGGTGACATTCTACATGCTTACTAATAGTTATTTTACCGTTTACAACTTTGCCGCCTCTGTTTTTGCTGCAGGACATATAAAAACTTGTTTGACATTTCGTTTCGCGCAATTCAAAAGTAGCTGATATATAAATCGCGTCATCACAATTTTGGCTAATTTTGAGCAAATAAGCACAAAAAATTGTAAATTTCCAACCTTCAACGAAAAAATCATGCACTACTGCTTCTTTTGCGCTACATGTAATTTTTTTCATTTTTTTGCCATTGATGGGGGGGGGGGGCGGAAAAACTTCGAAACACTGTGTAGCGTGGGAAACAAAATATCACAGAAATTCCTTTGTCAACTTTACCAAAAACAATGGGAAAATGGTGACATTCCACATGCTTTCTAATGTCTATTTTATGGTTTACTGTTTTGGGCATTTCTTTTCCACTCGAAAATCAAAGAAGTTTTTTTTGTCTTGCAGCGAAAACAAAGGCGGCAAAATTGCAAACAATAAAATAATTATTAGCAAGCATGTAAAATGTCACCATTATTTTTTCCGTTGTTTTTGGTATAGTAGACGAAGAAACTTTTTGGACATTTTGTTTCACACGCCGTAAAATGCGCGATTCAAAAGTTTCTGTATTGTCCATTTAACACAAAAGAGGCCTCAAATTCGACTTCTAAGATTTTTATTCTTCAATCAAGGTTCAAAATTTCAAACATCAAACAATATTTCAGCCCTATATTCCGGAAGTTCCCGTTGTTCTACTGTTAACAGTCGCCAGACCAGGACCAACAATTTTCTCTCCATTCAGACATTTGAGAACAATGTTGGTCAACATTTGCCGATACGGTCGAACATAATGAATAATCAATGCGCAGTCGATAACCGAATGACTGCAGGTGAGAACGCACATTGCCATTAGAACAGATGCCTCTCGCCGAAGCTCAAAGGTTGTTGCCAATGCTCGATAGGTCAGGGGGATTACGGTTACAATGATCATGCAGAAAAATTGCATTCGTATCGATTTGAAGAGCATATACTGTAAGATAAAAAATTATAAAAGGGTTTTGTTGTCTAACGCTCAAAATTGTCGACTGATTTAAAGTCGATAAATCGACCGGTGGTCTTGTAAATTTTTAACACGCATTAAGAATAGGCACGCTATTTTACTGAAAAGTTGGAAAAATTACTGAAAAGTGGAAAAATTACTGAAAAGTTTGGTTCGCGCTTTCCAGAGGCAGTCGAGATATTTAACGGTATTTGTGGCCGAGAGAACACGCAAAACGCGGAGAACGGTCAAAAAGAAAAACACTTCTCGGCCATATCTTTGCCAGTGTTGCTTGAAAAATGACTTTTTGGGCAAAGAATTACTCTCTATGGTCTGTGAAAAGGCCAGGCCAAGCCAAAAAAAAAATTTAAAAAGAATACTAATGTTTCAACAAAGTGCGTTGACTTTTTTCGTTTTTTAAAGCCGGCGCACAGTGCATTTTGCCTTTTCCTCTTATTTGTCGCTCATCTACCGTGCATTTACTGTTTTTCGCACAGTGCCAAAAAGCGTTCTGCACTGTGCGAATTAGCACAGCAGTTGAAAAAAGCTGACGTCGCGGCGATTGATAATACGGTGCAAAAAATTGCTCAAAAGGGTGAAATGCACAGTGCAAAACGTGTACTCTTTGCTTAATGTTGCACTATATAGAGATACTAGTAGGCCGGTCCAAACACTACCGGCTGGTCCGCAAATTTCGACCTGGCCACACCCACGAGCAATGCGCGTTTTAGCGTCGCATTAGGTTGCTGAAGTGTACTTCAAGCTGTCTGTGCAAACCTAACATTTCATTTTTCTCGTTGAAAATTATTTTTTCTCAAATTAGAGAGCTATCTTCAGATCCATTTCAATTTTTTACATATCATTTTAAAGCCAATCTTCTCGCTGCAAGGTCTTCTTCTTGTTACCTGTATCCTATACGTTAAATTATGCCGAATTTTGTTTCGATTCGTCAAGTAGATCAGATGACTCATCATGAAGACAAGTGTGAGAATGATAAACGTATACGACGCAGTCAAGAAAACAAACATAACATTTAACTCCTTCTTGTTTTGAGTATTCTCTTCAAAGCAAAGCAAAGATGGATGTTGTATGTAAATTTCGCGGAGCAATGGCGATCGATTTGTCAGGATTTCCTGTTTCTCCGGCTTCGGCAATGAAGGAATTAGGGAGAGCTGAAAGCATTGTTTCGCTTTTGTTTATACATGACGCAACTCTCAACATACAACAACGGGCAGCTGCACAACCAAAAACAATAAAAAGAACTTGTAGATCTTGGGTTCAACGAGCAGTCGAAGGCGTGGATAAGTGTCGGGAGGTAAGCCCTAAAATTTGATTTAAAGGACTAAATAACTACATTTGAATTTCGTTTTTACGGCTTGGAGGACGAAATGTCACAGAATTTTTTTTTCCCACGCCCTTTAAAAAATTATAAATGAGTTTATAATTGCTGAGGGTATAACCTATTTGATTATTTTCTGTGACATTTCGTTTCCACGCCGCGACGAAAGATGGTGCACGAAGTCTTCCCTAGTTTGTTTGTAGAATAATTCGACAACAGCTCTACAGAATTTTATATTAAATATCTATATATATTTTTGTAAACCTCAGGAACCCATCTTTTCCGGTAGAATTTAAAAAAATCTACTTGCCAAAAAAATTTTTTTGGTATAATACGTTTATTTTGTACTGTACTGAGCTCACTTTCCTACAGGTTTCATTCAATACCGAAGCGAAAACCTTTCAAATTTTTTCCAATTTTCGATTAAAAGTGTTTTTCTGTATCCCGAAGCGAAAACCTTTAAAATTTTTCCCAATTTTCGATTAAAAATTTTTTTTTGTATCCCGAAGCGAAAACCTTCCAAATTTTACTCCTACATATGGTATATCGCTGACCCGAGCTGTCCGTGATCCGAAATGTTGAGACGCGAATTTTTTTTTACCAATTTTTTGCAATACGACCATCTGATTTTTGATACCCAAAAACCAACCTACATGATAATATCGATACATTATTGCTGCATACAAAACCAACAGTTTGCATTCGCCAAAGAAAACAATGAGTACAAATTGAATGTTTTGTATTGTCAGCGCAGTATCACCGAGCAAGCCTACGCTGTAAATGCATTTCGCGGAAAAGAGTTCGACCGGCATTTTTAGCCAATAGACCAGGTCGAAAATGGCACTGGCGATTAGTTGGGCAAGCAGATACCATCGATAGGTCTTGATGTCTGGAATTGGAGGTAAATTCATATATAATATTTGAGAAGTGCTCCAAATGAGAGGTTCAAATTTTAATGAAATTTGCAAAAAATTTTAAATAATTTTTTTTAAGAAATACGCAAAACTCATAACTCGCGCTTTGCAGAAAATACCGAGATTTTTATGTCGAAAGTCGGCCAAAATGTGGGAATTTCTTTACGAATTCGGCCATGAAATGTTCCGTACTTATTTCTACCGTAGAGCGTAATGTTTTTACAAAAAATCATTTTTTCCCGCACAAAACTGGCAAAGATATAGCTAAAAAGTGTTTTATTCTCTGACCGCTCTCCACGTTTTGCGTGCTCTCTCGGCCGCAACTATTGTAGATCGAACCGCATAAGATGTCAAGCTCTTACGCGCAAGATAAAGCCAACAACTGTCCGATCGCTCTCCGCATTTTGCGCACTTTGTCGGCAGCAAGGATGGTTCAATATATCGGTTGAAAAGTGCCGGCTAAAATTTTTGGGATATTGATATTTTGGGAGCTGTAATAGTCGCTGGACAGTCGCTGCGACAGAGTGTTAGTTTCTAGTCCGTCCGGACAGTCGCTGGAGTGATTTCGGCGACATGCACTGTGCAAAAAAAAGGTTACGGTGAGAGCGACAGCCGAAAAAACCGATTGCACGGTGCAAAAAGCAAGAAATTGCACAGTGCAAAGTGATTTTCTGTTTTCGCACAGTGCATGTCGACAACTTTACGGACGGACAAGTATGCGGCCTAGGCGCAACTGCTATAAAAATAAAACATAATTATAAATTTGAGCAATCTTCTTGAAAAATCGCTACATTGGTCGCTGTTGTTAGCGAAATTACTTACTCTTCCCGGTGCTCAAGATGATATATCCAGATAACAGAACGAAGAATAGGCTTAGAAGGAAAACAAGGGTGAAAATAACTTGATAAAGCACTATCTCGGTTACTGTAGGCACGTCAGAAGAAATCATTGTTAAAACACTGTCCTTGAACAATAGAGACAACAAAGTTTAGTTACGAACAGTACTCTTCTCTTCCTCAATATACGTGCCAAAAAAACTACAGGTTCTTCCAAGTAATTGCAGGGCCACTTGCAATTCTTCAGCGTAAATTTTGGTCAACCACTCGTTGGAGAAGGCAAATGTTCATCTACCCCAAAGAAGCCCTCAATTCATTCAAATATCATGTCATGTTGCACAACTACAAATTAATTGTACAGCAGAAAGGTTTTACCATATGAGAACAAAAGAGTGCGGGTCGAAAAGTCTTGTCATGTCTTTGCACCGTGCGGTCGGCATCGCGAATTGCCTTTGCGCGACAAACAATCGGCACGGTGCAAATGCAAAGCGCACTGTGCAGTTGCATCGCGCGACATAAGTAGCGACTGACGTAAAAATCAAAAAAAAAAAGCAAGACAGAGGAAAGTCTTCAAGTTGGTGATTCCTCTTTGACACTTCGCGACACGTGCGAAAAATTATATTTCTAGCTGTCGCCTTTTTTCTTGATTGAGACTTATAGCCAGTATTTGACGGAAAACGGTAAAATAACATAAAAAATACAATAAAATAATTTTTTCCAACAATTTGCAATACTTTTCAGCAAATTCTAACCAGAAATGGCAGATTTAGATACGCAAACAGTTACTTTTCTTGAATGTTGCGAAGTGTCAAAGACGAATCGCCAACTTGAAGACTTCCTTTTTCGATTTGACGTGTATTGTTCCTTTGAAATTTCGCTTGGAAATCGCTGTCTAAAAACTGGAAAGTGCGAACGTTCGACTGCGACTGACGTAAAAATCCAAAAAATGAGAGAGCGAATTCTTTAAATTGACTTTTCGTCACAAATATTAGATCCGAGAAGGTTTTTTGACCAATTTCTTTACCAATTTGGCAAAAATCAAAATTCGATTCTGCCGATAAATAACTTGAAGGGTCCCTTCTTACAAGGACGATTCAGCAACTTTTGAATCGGACTTTTTACGGTGTGGAAACGAAATGTCAAAAAGTTTCTTCGTCTAATGTTCCAATAACAACGGAAAAAAAATAATGGGAGATTATACTTGCTTACTAAAAATTATTTTACTGTTTGCAACTCGGCCGCCTTTGATTGTGTTGCAGGAAATAAAAAAACTTCGTTGACATTTCGTTTCACACACCGTAAAATGCGCGATTCAAAAGTAGCTGTAGCTGTTCTGGCCTTTTAATTTGACGTGCACCGTGCAATCGGCATGGCGAAATGCGTTTGCGCGACAAACAAGGGTGCGAACTGAAAAACTAAAGGGCCGGAACAGATATTTTTGAATTGCGCGTTTTACGGCGTATGAAACGAAATGCCAAAAAAGTTTTTCTATGTCCTGCAGCAAAAACAATAGCGGCAGAGTTGCAAACAGTAAAATAATTATTAGTAAGCATGTAGAATGTCACCATTATTTTTTTCCGTTGTTATTGGTACAGTAGAAAAAGAAACTTTTTAGGCATTTCGCTGCCCAAGTCGTAAATAGCGCAATTCAAAAGTAGTTGCACTGTCACTTTAAAGGCATTTTAGAGTGTTACTCGAAGCCGCCCTCAATGTGTTAAAATATCCGCAATTTGATTTGCAATTTATTGTCTTGAAAGACGATAAGTAAAAATAAATTAATTTTGCCTTGACTATGTCGGTGTAAACTGCGTAGACTACAAAATAAAAGGTATGTAATAATCTTTCGCCGCGGAAACGACATTTCATGAAGCCTTCAATTATAAGGTGCTATTTTAAAGACTTGTTGTTGACAACCATACGGTAAATGGGAATTTACTGTCGTATGTGCAAAAAAATAGGAATCGTATAGCAACCACACTATAACCATTGTAAAAATTATGACAGCCATGTAAAAAATCCAAATATTGTTGTACAAAGCAAAGAGTACACTTTGATCCCGTTTTTTGTCGAACTACACGGATCGCGGAGCGTCACAATGCAGCTGAATCAACAAAGAAGAACACGTTTGTTCCATGGACAAGGTCTCTTAAGCTCCACTTTGAATCAAAGCCACGACCAAACGAATACTTATGAGGAACTATCGGTGGTTCACCTTCGCCGTACTTAAGATCGGACCCATTGCCGTGATCCTGATTATTGTTTTCGTTCTGTTACAAAGCCATCTTTACATACGAGCTGGGAGAGGTCGATTGAGAAGGTTGAGAACTGGTGAGTTAACTAGGACCTCCGGAGCGTATACGTGTGTTCGCTGGAGTGAATGAAATTAACGCTTATTGCATCTGGCTGCAATATCGCGATAGCGATGAAGAGTATCGCCGAGATTTTTTGCGATAATTTTATCGATACTGTTGTCGCAATACTAGTCCTTTCGCAAAGTCGCTGGAGTGATTTTAGCGACATGCACTGTGCGAAAACATAAGTTCACTTTGCACTGTGCAATTTATTGCCTTTTTCACCGTGCAATCGGGTTTTATGGCCGTCTCACTTTTTTTGCAGTGCATGTTGCAAAAATCACTCCAGCGACTCTTCGGATGACTAGTACTAGTATTTCCATAAAGTCCATGAACTTTTGGTTGTTAGGCGAAAAAATGCATTTTGCAGAATGCATTTTACTTTTTTGCGTCGCATGCACCCTCACATTTTTTTGCACAGTGCATGTCGCAAAAATCACTCCAGCGGTTTTCCGGACGGACTAGTATAGGAAAAATTTAATCTAATTTGTGCCGAATTTCATCAGAACCTGAGCGTCACACTACGAGCACCTCATCTGATAGCCAAAAAAGGGTTTTCGTCAAAATCCGCTTTGGGTGCAAAGAACGACATGGATTTTTTAGAAATTTTATCCGATCTATGTAGAGGATATGCTAATCCGTTTGTGGAATCGCTGGAGTGATCTTAGCGACGTGCACTATGCGAAAACAAAGTTCACTTTGCATTGTGCAATTTTTGCCTTTTGCACCGTGCAATAGGTTTTTTTCAGCTGTCGCTCGCACCCGTTTTTTTTGCACAGTGAATGTCGCCAAAATCACTTCAGCGAGTTTGCAAATGGACTAGTATCAGGTCCATGTAGAGGATACTCAAAAAAAAATTCAAAACTGTAAATGTTTTCATTTGCCTATAAACATTATTTTGTTAACAGCAAAACTTCTTTTTCAGCCTTCTAATAGATGCTGACTGCCTTCAAAATCTTGCCAATAAACTGCCATGTAAGACTCCACTAAATGCGCTATGGTTGGACCAACAAGATCCCGAAATGTTGTTACAGAGTATCTTATTGAAGACGATCTAACCAAAAAATACTTTACCTTGGTGCGAGCCGAATTCTCTGCCAATTTGACGATGAGCAAACGTATTTTACCAAGGTGATTGACTTTTTTCAACCTATCCATCAAGAAATTTTGACTTTTAGGTTCGATGTAACGCCTTATATCACTGTGCCAACTGACAGCAACACTTATGTCATTGTCAGAAAGCCCCCGTCCTTGGAATGGTTCAACTTTCATTGGCCACGCTCGGAATTCATGGATTGTCTGAACGTTACGATGGACAGAACGTCTCCGCGAGGCTGATTCCGTTGGAAAAAAATCGGATTATTCGATGAAATTCGACAAAGAGGCGAGAAATTCGATGTTACCGTATTCTTGATCGGCGGAACATTGCTGGATGGTTCAGAGAATGCGATATCATCCCACACACTCATGATATCGACTTTGCAGTCCGATTCAATGAATACAAGTCAGAGTTTTTCAAACATATGGATGGGATTTATCGACGGAGATTTAGAGCGGGTAAGACTTGGCTCAATTGATGCTATCAGTCTGTAGCAAAAAAAATTGGGAACTTTATCGTATAGACAATCGCGTCGCCGCCGAGAAAATGGGTTGTGCTTTTCACCTCCGCAACGCAAATCGCCACAGCGCATTGTGCTCATACGTAAAGTCGCTGGAGAGATTTTTGGTGTTTGCACTGTGCGAAAAACGTGAGGGTGCGAGCGACAGCCAAAAAAAGCCTATTGCACGGTGCAAAAAGAACTTTTGGGTTCGTGCATGTTGCAGAAATCTGCGCGCTGATCGCGTCGCCAAAGTGCTAAAGAATTGATTTCGCCGCAACACAGTTCAGTTTCTCGGCGGCGATGCGATTTTCAACGCGACAAGTACTCATTATTTTCCCGACAGACTGTTACTACTCGCGACATAAAGTCCGTAGAATTTGCACTGTGAATTTTCCTTTGTTTTTTTCGCCTTTGTCGCGGCGATCTCCCGTTTTACCCAAGCGACATGCACTTTTCGGCGACCGCACCCGCGCGACATCGGCGATAAGATTCTACGGACTTAATGGCGCGAGTAGTATCTTTGCCACCGACTATAGCCCGTTTGCAAGTCGATGGAGAGATTCCGGCGACTTGCACTGTGCGAAAAAGGTCAGGGTGCGAGCAGCAGCCGAAAAAAGCCTATTGCACGGTGCAAAAAGCAATAAATTGCACAGTGCAAAGTGAATTTTTTTCGCACAGTGCATGTTGCAGAAACCATTCCAGCAACCTTGAATGAATCTCGTTTTAGGGCGGATCGAATCGTCGGGTCTCGAGATCAGCTACCATGTCTGGGGAAATGTGCGCGCCGACTTTTCATGATGTATCAGAAAAACAAGACGCTCGAATACATTGCCGGGATGCTGCCGTGGAAACGGCAGGCGATCCGCTACTTCTCGCCGAAGATTAACAAATTCTGCAGCGGAGATCTGCA